>NNCF01126035.1:6458-308360 GCA_002313205.1 Laupala kohalensis | reverse complement strand
TATATATATATATATATATATATATATAGTAATAAAACTGAGTGGAAGTAATTAAAATCATTAATGGGGTAATTAAAATTTAAAATGAGCATAAGATATCTGGGTAATTAATAAAGTGAGTTTTGGACTCGAGTTATTTCACTATGTTAAAACAACAGTCAGGGTTCCTTATCCCATAAGGAAAACGCGAATATAAAACAAATGAACCAAATTGTTTATTGCACGAAGATACAAAATACTTAATCCTACCATTCTCACACCCCATTCAATCTCACTAAAACCCGCAAAATAACACATTAACTCCTTTACACTGAACACAAACATGCTATAAATTATCGTCAGCCAAGGTGTTGACTTCAGTCACTGAATTTAAATGCACAAATAATTAGTTACATAAAGATCATCTTCTTAACAATTCCCTCATTAATTATGGCAATGTTTGAAAGTTCTGAGCTTGGGCCGAAATCGTCTTAGACCGTAGCACACGATATTCTTCTTCGCTGCTACTCATGCTATGACTGGATGCAACCAGTTGTACTCATTACCTTAATCAGATATGGTAGACCAGTTCAGTAGAATGGCGCAGATGTACTCGCCATCAAGACACGCATAACTCGTCCGCTTTCGTCCTTCAGCTAGTCTGTGTCGTCCGTCCCTTCATAAAACCTGCCTCTCGGTTCCCGCAAGTACCCGCGCCAGCTGGTGTGCTTCCGCCTCCTAAGACGCTGCCTTCGTCTACCACATGTCGCTCAGGTTCACAGTAGATCGAACAACTCCCACGCCCGACGGTCGCGATCAAAATGGTAGCTCACCACCACTCGTCCCGACTCAACTTGGTTGATGCTAGGATCATTCTCGAGTGAGTTATGAAAAAGCGATATACTGATTGGTCGCGAAAAAATGTCAAATGATAGATCTCGACACCAAGTTCAAAAAGTGTTGTTCTGAATATGAACTAGATGTGTCATCAACACCGTGTTATAACGTGATGTTGCTAGAACGAACATCATGTAATCTGATGGAGTGCTCCAGCCAGAATGGATGTGACGTGATCGAGAAGAATCTCCGTGCTCCAAAAACGAATCGGTCTCTGTGTCTCCTCCGCTCCAAAAAGAACCTGTCTCGAAAAAATCTCTCTCTGTGTGTGACTGCCTCTGCGTCTCTTTTATCAACTTATCCCCTACTCTCCTTACGATTCTCCCTTCCATGATCTCAAATTTCAAAACCCTCGTGACCAGATTCCGCCAATGCGTATGAATTTCTAAGTCACGTTGGACCCTTTTAATTTGACAAAAATTGAACGACGAGTGCGAGTTTCTAGCTACTTACGACGTTGCTTTTCGGAAATATTCTTTAGTCATCGGACGCCTGGATCAACTGTCTTCTCACTGCGGCCACGCTTCTCTTGGAAGAAAGGTTTTCATGTCTAGACATGTTCGTCGCTTTACTGCCTTCCTCGTCACCCACGCTTTCCTAATCGTCGCTTCTACGACGTATACCAACGATAATCCATTGTGAAGTTTCCATTATTCCTGGGCCGCTACCGCACCCTTGCCACGCGACCGTCGCGATCTCTTTAAATTTGTAAAGAGCTTTACGCCATGTGTCCTCAGCGTGATTGTCTCTTTTAACATTCGCTACCTCTTTTCTAACGAACGACCTTCTTTTTCAAAATATACTTTGTTATTCTCAGGCCTTTTCTCAGCCCCTCAGTTTTATGGTTCGTTTCTTAAATGAAGTAGCATCCTCCCAACAACCTTCTTACGATTTTTTTCGTTGGTTTCGAACAGAATGACGCCATTTCTTACGTCTTAGAAATTTTCCTTCGCCTTTCCACTTTTAACCGAAAATACATGCATAGTACGCGACTACTGTTACTTGTGAAATATTTTGACTCATCCTGCTACTAATTTTATTTAACTAAAATAAAGATCAACACGAGTCGATGTCTTTCGAAACCCAAACAGGAGTAGCGTTGACGCGAGTATTTTCGGTGAGACGAGCTATGAAAGGAATCACAAATTTTTAAGGAGCAGAGAATATTAAAGTATATTTACAAAAGGGTGGTCATCGGTAGAATACAGACTGCTTAGGTCATAAAAGGGCATTCACCCAAGAAACCGCGGCGGTTGCGTAGTTAAGATTAAAATGTATGGGTTCGGCCCAATAAGAATAAACAACGGTTGAACCGTCGGAGCGCGTTGCAGAAGAGACGCGTTTGAAGGTGTGGGTGATAAGATTAGATAGAGAAATGGACAAACATGCCTCATCCAAGAAAAGCACTGCTATGGAGAAAAAAACGATCGAATTAGATAATGAAATTCTTTATAGAGCAACGTCAGGAGGACGTTCACCCGTCGTGGATACATACTTGCCATAGGATGTTTGTTATCGAAATTTGGAGGCAAGGGAGGCCGAGTAATAATGACGATAAGTGGAGACGAGATGATAAAAGGAGCAGCGAAGCAGTAAGAAAGGTTTTTTTACATTACATTAGATTGACTTAGGAGGTTCACTCAGAGACTCTCTAGAATTTTACTAGGTCAGATACCTTGATGCTGAACCAAAAGGAACTTTGCTAGATACTTCACTAGAGACTTTACTTAGAACTTCACTAAGAATTTCACTTGAAACTTCACTCAGGTTCAGATATTTCATTCCATGTACTTCGAGTTATTTCATGGAATATTTTCATGGAACATTACGAACAATAGTTGGTGAACTTGGGTTCGAGTATGTGCACTGGAAACATTGATTGGAACACGACGGCGTCGTTCTGCTGAGTCGGCTCTTCCTAAGTGGACGGGCGCTTGCGGTAGGAAAGGTACGAGAAGGCGACGAGTCCGTGAGTTATCAGGGCCAGTGAACTCGCTCAATTCTGAAGCCGTGATCACCATTCTTTGTAACAAAGGTAATGAATAAATGCTGGTTGCATCCAGTAACAAAATATTGAAGCGCAGAAGACTAGTATGTGCGTCGAGCATGAAATCATTACTGTCCAGCTCAGAACTCTAAAAACATTAGCTTGAATTATAAGGGCCTATTGCAGAAGATGAGGTGTTAAATGTGTAATCATTTTTCATAAATTCAATTAACATTTGCCTTCAGCATTTTTTATTTGATGACAAGGTCTAGTATTTCAGAATTCATTGTCAGTATTTTCTGTTTTTGTGTCTTTTTTTGGGGAATATTAATGGGGAAGAAGAAAGCATGGTAATTTTAGATGTCGTGTATAACCAGTAAATAAATGATTTAGTTATTTTATTTTCAAATTGCGTTTTCCTTATGGAACTCTATGTGTGGTTTTTCATCTGTTTAAATAATACGAATCCCAAACTAATTTCAATGAGAACCCTGGGGTCTCATGTGTATATTGTTTGAAGTCCCTAATTACCCTAGAAATTCCTCAATTAATTGTATCACGTTTCAGGACAATTTGGCGCCCAACATTCACGATATTTGCAACTTTTGAACCCATGGTCGATTATCGTCAGTGTTAAAATTCTTCTATCATAATTAGGTACTTCAAGGCGGGGTCTTTGATAAATTTATTAATTAATACTAATTTTTTATTTTTCCTCCGACTTTATTGTCTATTCGCGTTATTACCTATTACTTGTGATACCTAAAATAAAGTATATACGCAAACCTCGCCAGAGAACATATCTATGAAATAAAAAAAGAATCATGAAAATCGGTTAAATGGTTCTCGCGTTTTAGGAGGTATTATAGGTTTGCTGTCCGGCAGACATCGAAGTGATATAAATTGAATGAATTCAATTGCAGTGTATCTTGGAATTTTAAATTCGCTCCCCATTGACTGAAAAATGGCGCAGCCAATCGAAAACGTAACGCGAATCGGCCTCACTCTCTCTAGACACACTCTGGCGCTCCCATAATACCTCCGTCGGTGGAACATTTGCGGACTTGTTCGCTACAGTTTCTGGCAAGCGGGTAAAGAGGCCTCCAGTCACTCGGTACACAGGTCCGTGCCCACAGACCTCCTCTCGTCGTGAGACCCACGACCCACAAAAGACCGTGGCGATCATAGCAACATCCTGTTTGAGCGCTAACCCTAGTCTTTGTGTTCGTCTGTTGTATCTCCGTTGGTCTCTGCGCGCAAGTTCCTCTGCCCACACTTTCGCTGCTGTGCGACACTTCAACCGTCACCACTTCTTGCTGACAGGTTGAAGCAGTTACACTAAGCCGGTTTTTATTAGTGCAATCTATTGGGTCTCAGGTGAAGTGCGCATTCAGCGGAGCGGGGAATAAAATACTTTTCACTTGGGACTTTGGATTTAATCCCTTAATCTCATATTCGTCCATTATTCTCTCAATTTGTACAACACTATATTCATTGCTTGCAACATTACGGGCATGTTTATAGCGTAATAACTTACAGCATTGAAGGCACCTTCGATATCAACAATTTCCCCATAACAACGTTACTTGTCGTCCTTCAATTAATCGAACCAATATTATAGTATTTTGATTTTCCTCGGCGAAAATAATGCGGGTATTTTCCAGGCACTTCCCATTTTTTATCTGCGTCTTTTAATTTATTGTAGTTTTCTCATGAATTTTCCCTAATCATGGTAACAAATATATAGGTGTATATGAACCAGCATCCTCCACTCCCCTTTGTGATCCTTTTAGGAATAGTCATAGTTTTCCAAGTTTCCCATGTTTTGGAAATACTCCTTGCAACGAGCTCCTAAATTGAAGACGTTTTTCCAGTTTCTCCTTTCACATTTCATGTTATTTTAATAATCTCGTTAGTCATTCCGTCACATCCAGGACATTAATAATCCGTCATTTTCTTATCACACTATCCAACTCCTACCCTGCGTCCACCGTTTTCCTTGTTTTGGTGTTCATTTTGACAGACCTCACTGACTCCAACTTTTTTTCTCCTGGGTCTTAGTATATACGGAATTCCCATAATGTCCCTCTTGAGAACCTCCCTTTTCCTTTCAAATCCCTTACTTCAGTATCTTTCATACCGTACTAAAATTACAGATTTCTCTCTGCTTCCCACAAATGTACATTTTTTCATCTAATTTTCAATCCAAAAACCATTTTCAAAAATCATCTTCTCAAATAATGTTCGTTACAATTCTGCCACCCCACAGGTGTCATTGATACGTATAAGTATTTTCTCGCATTTAGCCTCACCGTTTCATAGTTTTGTGCGTACATTCTACCTTCCAATCCAAATACCCACTCACAAGTATAATCTTTCCCTCCTTTTTTGAAACATTTTACTGTGTAATCTTTACAATTTTTTGAGACGTAACACTTCCAATTTCTTCATTCGAAACCAATAAGTTTGCCCTGCCATCTTCGTCTTCTGTTACACTGTGGCACATCTTATTATGGCACGTTTTTACCTAAGTTCAAGTAGCATTCTTGAGGACATGCCACGTCGTACCGTCCCTTTCCTAAAGCTTCTGATTTTTCTCGTTGACACCTATAAACCTTTTTGTAGGTTTCGTTGTAGGACTTCAAATACCATAATCTATTAATGACATAAAATTCTTTCACCTTAACGCATACCCGGATACGCTATGTAATTCACTCTATTTTCACACACTTTATCGTACAATTTATAAATTGCACATTCTCAATCTTTTGTCTTATTCGTAGACATTCCACACCTTCGCACTATGTTCACACGTTTCTTCACTGTCTTAACACGCTATTGTCATGCATCTTTGCCTTTGGCATCTGTAGCACTGCACAGGAAAGACACCCACTGTTACTCTAACGCTGTTACTCTAACTCTCATACTTGACACATGTTCTCCTCTTTTCTTATAAACTGTTCGCGAATCTGAAGTCGATTTTAAGATTTATATTACCTCATATCCCTCTTTTTGTATCCCTTCGTGTCACTATATGTGTAATCTCCTCATATTTTGTCCTGTCTCTTAATTTTCATAATTTACGACAAAATTTACTCATCTACATCTATGTGGTTTATATCACATTTCATCTCAAACATTAGTAACCTCGGGTAGCTATTTCGTGGTTGTTGTGTTATATTTTTTTCTCCCAATAATATTTCCTCCAACCTCGTTGTTTGTTATTTATTCTCCTCGTTGACAAGCCTTCTCTTCCTGTTTCCCACATTTCTCTGGTATTTATTTTGTCATTTTACCCCCGGCCTCAAAGAAATTGCCTAGACCGGAGGTTGATGTCTCATTGATTGTCTGTACGTTGATTAAGGAGGTTGAGTTGAACCTTCGTTAAGATTTCCATTATGTGACAACTTAATGATTATATTTTCATTATTTAAGAGATGAATTGAAATTGGATGTACATAAAGTAGAGGTTATATTGTAAAATTCCACAATATTAAAACATGAATACTATGATCTAACGTTATTAAGCTGAAAACATTTTAAGTATGTGATTAAAATTCACTCAGAAGAATCTATAAGATGTTGAATAATTGTATAAAAAATCAGCTGTCACTTCCGATGAAAAAATTTGATGAACAAGTCAAATTAAACATCGAAACAATGCCTGATTTTAAAATAAATGTGTAATTTAAAGTCCATCAATTGACTTCATTTTATTCATGAAGATTTAATTGAATTAACAGATATTGTTTGTCTATAATAAAGGACACATAATTTTAATAGAACATTTAGAAGATTGAAGTCAATCAGAAAATAGATTCTACTACTAGATAATAATTCTACCTTACTTGCGTTCATTCTTCCCTATACCGTATCCTTTATATCAACTTTTGAAGCGGTTTTTGTTTCCATTCTTTCATTTCTTCACAATTGATCCTCGTAAATTTCAACCGTGCCATATTAATAAACCTTTTCCATTACCACATTTATTATCTCTTCAAATACAGTCTGTCATTTTTTCCACTAACGTTTTTACCTTCCCATTCAAAACTATCGTGAATCAGCTCCGTTATTACGTCAATGAGCCCACCAGAACGATTTCACTGCTCTTCTTCCATTTTGTAATCTCCCATTTCTAGTCTAGAATCATATCCAGAATATCCTGACTATTCCACTATTTTAAATATTGTTTCCTTGGCCAAACCGTAAATTTCTCGACATTTATCATTTTTATAATTTTTTTGTACAATATCTACATCTTACCTCCGCGTCTGGACGCTTGTATAGCTAGCTTCCCTACCGCTATCACTATTCTTGTTTATCCTCATTATACAAGTGAACTACCATTAATCTCCTCATTCAGCACCAGTCTTTTCGTGTTCCATGTGCTCTCGTAGCATCATGGACGTCCGTAACCCTTCCGAATGTACCCATAATTGTCTCCTTTGTGGTCAACGTTTCACCAATTTTATAAATTTTCAGATAAAGTTATTATGCTGACTACGTACACTTCCAAAAATATTGGTAGACTTTGAGTTACAAAATTGTATTCACGTTTCCCCAAATTACCTCTAAAATAACATATGGAACAGCTGATTACCTCCTCCACAATATCGTTTGTCTCATTTGTTTACTGCCAGTAGTTTTCGAATTATACACCTAAATCCACACATGTAAGTTTTCTCCACATGGTTTTTCCTATAGATGGTACCTAGAATTTGTTTTCCATGTGATTAAAACTCACTCCGCAGCCATTAACCTTCAAGTCCAACATGTGGGACCTTCTAACAAACGAACTCGCCCCCTTGTAACCCAAGAGGGAAAACACCTGTAATCTGTCGTCCCCATGCACTTAACTGGCGGGACAAGTACAGAATAAGCACCAAGTATTTGTAATTGATGCTTAGAGATGTCGCTAGATTTGCGTCAAAGAATAAGGAGGTGTACATTCCCAGAGATTTTTGAAGCAAGAGCAACACTATTCTTATGGCCTCATGGAGATATAGGACGGAGACGAGTCGGTGTTTTTAAAGTGAACCATTTTCGGTCGTTCCCCTAGATAGCACTGCGAGCTTGAGACACGGAATGACACTTATCACTGTGGAGAATTTGCGAGTAAGTTGTAATTATCTTCAGAGTATATATATATATATATNATATATATATATATATACACACACATTCACTTTCTGCCATAAGAATGTGTATAGATAAAAAATCTTGATAAACGACAACTCGTCCATTTCGTACATATCACATAATTTGGTGTATCTGAAATTGTCCACAATGGATCGGTATTCTCAACGCTTGTTAACTGTTCAAAACATGCTGCAAACTGATTTTGATATGTTGGTGAATATCACTTGATGTGCCACAAAGATGAATATATTTTTAGGGAATTTGGCCGTACAAGTGCGAACTGCAGTCAGTTACGAAATTTAATTGGGATTGACCCCGGTTTTAGAAAAACCTTCCCCCGTTCAATCATTGAAACTGTTCCATCAGGAAGATTGGTTTCATAATGTCTTTGGATACATTCCTGGTCAAAATGTAAGTCGCACATCGAATTGCTGCTCTGAAAACCCTATCCGTACGAGGAATTCGTCTTCTCCACTTCGAAAGAAGTTCACTGTGCTATCAAAAATGGTGAATTTTAAATTACACGTTTACAAAATGATTTCAATGACTATTTCACAACAATGTTATGCCTCTACATTAATATCATGTTAAAAGAGAAAAATGACTATTAAAGGAAACAAGAAATACACTATATATTGTGAAAAATGCCTTGCAATGGACTACTTCAAATCTATACACATAATGAATCACGAAGGCCAAATAAAACTTCAAAATGTCTACATTTAAAAAAATGCTCTCTGTGATGTCTCAAACATTGAATATTCATTGATAGTAAAATGATCTACTTGTAAAAGAACGAACTTTCAGGCGTTCATCATCCATACTATCCGTGGCTTGTGCTTATCTTCGAAGCGGTCTTCAACAATAATTTTAATCTAATGGTAGATTCAATCCAGTACGCTTCCACAGTCAATAAGTTAATTATTTGATTAACTTATTGAAATGTCATCTTAAGATAAATTTTCACTTTCTTCTTATGTTGTGGCTTTATTTATAATAGTACGAGGTTACGAGGAACAACTTTAATATCAAGTGCTAATTATAAATTATATTCAACTAAAATTTGTTTCCCTAAACAGTACAGGAATAGATATTTTACGATTCATGTATTTCATTTATCCGCTTCCGAATCAGCTATTTTATATTATTATATTTTTAAGGAAAAAGGAGAGGAGTTTAATTGTGCGTTTCTGTAACCTTCAATGCAGATATTTTGGAATATAGAATATCTTATAAGCATGTACATGGAGAACTCAACTTGTCACATGAAGCACTAAGTCAGCACTAATCTCGTGTATTTCCCAAGCTAAGAATTGATATTATACGAGTAATGTATGTTTCTCCACGAATGCAGAATGATAAAATTCTTATAATTGTAATTATGAATGTTCTCTTTTTTCTACAGAATGACCTCTAGAAGAGTGATATCATCGTTGCATTCAAGTGCTCTTGCACACAGTATTTTCCGAGAATTGATACGGTGGGAAAAAGGCTGACTTGACTCCCCGACAAGGGTCTGGCCTCGTGCCCCGTGCCACCGACTCGTGCGACCTCCAGTGCAACGGATGCAGCAATCATACCAGACAAGTAACTGCTCGGCACAATATCCGACATGGTGCTCCTGTCTTCTTCTCCTCGAAACCGACTGTTGTCGCAGGCAATAATTGTACTTGCTCTGGCAACTCAGGTACTTCCGGCGCCTTACACTGTCATAGCAAACGTGCAGAGACACGTAGTAAGCAGTGGTGGCAACACTGTCCATTTTCCAGCTCAGGTCACTATCCATTGTCCTGACTACTTCGGACTGCGATGCCGCCACCAAGTAAATGGCCAGCAGGTCGTCATCAACATATTCCACGGTATGTTTCTAAATACTTTGTATTATTTTCCCGTAGAAATCTCGTTTTAGTCGGCATCCTACTCAGGGTGTACACCTTATACTCCCTGATCTTACTTAATAAGAAAATGCACCGGAAACGGAATTAGTACTTGTATGGTATGGGTAATATCTATGTATAACAAAAAACTATTAAAAATTAAATGTACAATAAAAACAACGAATTTTTCTGACGTGGATCCTTTTCTCTAGCCCTTCTTTAAAAAAATTGTATACATCTGAAATACTTAATCAATATAACTTAATAAATACATTCAAAAATAATTCTACTCACAAAAATTATTTTATCAAATAATATTATACTGTTTTAAGTCACCCTCAGTACTTGAATATAAAGGTTCAATGTTGATTTTAAGAGCTTTACTGTGAGACTATAAATATTTTAACAATTGGTGTACTGTTCACATGGTATTTAAATGTGTAGTAAATTAAGTCAGTTTGTCGGTGGAGAGAAGGATTTTGCACGAGGAGTACCTGCCATTAATGGACTCGTAGTGACACGGTCTGTCTTGTGTATTCATATTTTCAGTACAATAAATATTATGTAAAATGTTCCTTCGGCCGTGATTAAAATATTTTCATAGATAATACAGCCCTGAGAAGTATGGTCCTTTAAATTAAAACTTTTGTGTATAGTATGAATATTTTAATGATGTTATATTGAATGAATCAATAAAACCATTCTACCTGATACCGAGGGTTCTGCACAATCGTTGCCTGCCCGACAAGTACACGCTGAAGAAGTGGAACTAAATATTTATCCCATCATACAATCAACATTTTTTATACATGAGGTGAATTGCAATACATGACTGTTCCTGATGAAGTTAATATACAATAATTGGTAAGAACTTTATAATATAAAAATATTTTTATGATACCGTTGTTTTAAATGTCGAGTGTGAAATTGGCATTTCCATTTACGCGTGTCTCATGAGTTTGCTGCACGAATATAGTTTGGACAAAATATCCTTCGGCGGTCTTCTATCACGGACACGCTTTCCTTCTTTAGTATTTAAGGAAAACAAGTCACATGTATTACAATGTTTGGTATAACTGGTGGTTCAATGAGGACGAACACCTTAAATATCTCTTCAACAGGTTGAAGTGCGGTTTTCACTGAGATACGTCATGACATCACATGGGGTTAATTACTTCACGTGTTCAAAGGATTTGTTGCTTTCTAAACTGTAGATATAGTTGTTTTTTTAATGGTAATATTTAGGTTTTCATAATTACTTTAAAGTTTTAGAAACGACATGCCAAGCCCATGAAAAAAATCCTATTTCATTGATTTTCATTATATTGTCGGTTCACTATATTGAGCTGATAAGGAGCACAAAAAGGGCAAAGTCTGACATGAAATTTATTCATTTATTACGGGAAAAAATATTTAAATGATTAAGGTCGGAAATAATTAAATCAATAATAAAAATTATATTTTTAGGGATTTACCGACAGTAATTAACCCCGAAACTAGTTGCAAAATGAAAATGTTAAAAGTGAAACATGATATTTACGTGACACAGCCAAAAATTTAGTCTGAAGGATATTTGAGGATGAATGTTACGAACATAATATAAAATTAGAAATCTTGGAGTCTCCTCACATGCAACTATGGCTCATTTGTATTCTTAATCCCCCATTTATAGCCTGGCTCCACAGGTATCAAAATTCCCGATAAATTAATTCATCACTGTTGAATTTAAATACAAATGAATAGAAACTAATTTCTTGTTTTGCAACATCAGAATAATAAAATTTCAATGTATCTTACGTATGATAAAATTCAAAATAATTTCATTTTTATTTTTATAATTTTAGCAAAAAACATTAAATTGGAACAAAGTTGAATTAAAGATATCACGTTTTAATATCCACACAAAATTGAATACTCTTAAAACGCTCTTTAACTTTGGTTCTTTTTCAGGCGGTTGAAGAATAATTTTCTTCTAATTTTTCAGCCATAATTTTTTCCCTTGAAGATTATAAAAATCCATTTAAAAGAACATTTTACTGTCTAAAAATTGTATATGATGATTATTATGAATTATAAGTACTTTGAAGTACTATATACTAAAGCATTAAAGTTGAGGGGGGGGAGTGTTATCTGAAGTTTAAACCACACATATTTCAATAAATATTTATCGTACTAAAATAAGCAGAAGCAAAATTTTTGTAAAAATAGTTTTCTCGTAATTTAAAAAAACTGAAAATTCATTTTATTATTTTTTTTTAAACATGAGAGTATTCTAGGTAAAAAAGTATTGCATGTATAGTAGCCCAATTTTCTGGAGACATTAGAAAATGTATGATAAGGGATGCCCAACAATGATTTTCATTTCATATACCCGACTCCCTGGCAACCTTCTTTGTCCGGTTTAAAAATAAAAAAATATTTTTGAATTATAACTTTTGCTTTTACGACACGAACTTGTAAATGTTTCTAATTGAACAGAATTTTATCCTCTACAAATTTTGTCAAAACAATTGATTTTTTTTGTATAAGCCACTTTTTCCGAGATACTAACGGGGCAATGTGGTAATCTGAAAAATTATCAACTACAGTTCCATCTTTAGAGCTCTATATCTTTGCGTCGGTAGTATAAAAATAAGAAAAACCGTTATAATTATCTTTACATAACTTTAAACTATAAATATTATTGCATATATTTCTTCCATGTACCCTATACGTGGAGATGTTACAAATTTCGGTCAGGAGAAAATTGCGACGAGCCAGGATGGTTAGTGTAGTTAACACGCCTGCGATCAAAGCAGAGTCCGGGGTTCGATTCCCTACTCGTCGCCACAAATCTTATTTTTTCTATAAATGCCTTAGTTTGCGTGTTATTTTGAAAGAAGTAATAATAGAAACGCAAATTTATCGGTGAAAATCTTTTTCCCATTCGTGATAACTCAAAGGAAAAGCATTTTTATGAAAAGTTTTTTTTATATTTTAGTCTGACAAAAATTATACTTTATTTATTTCTAATGAGAAAAAAACGTATTTTATTGCCCATTTTGGGGTCTATCTTTTTCAAACCAAGTGCCCATTTTTCCTGCACAAATTTCAAGACCCTTTTAGGAAGATTTTCAGTGATCAAACACGAAAACACGTAAGGTAGGATTTATTTTATGGGTTATATGCTTCAAACTCTATACTATTACAAAATTTGGACGAACAACGTCCGCGAAACAGCACCGCGAATAATTTTGTTAAAAAATTATAAATCCCTTCCCAAAAATATAAAAGATATAAATAAATTAAATCTCTTCAAATCCGCAATTAAAAGCTTTTTAATGTGCTACTGTTTATACAGTGTTAAAGAATTTACTGACTTTAATGAGTAAATAAGAGTTTCAATTTCCCAATAAATATTGTTTTCCGTATGATTTCGGATGATGTAAGTGATGCTAACGTTCTTACTTTAACACGCCTTTTGTAATGGTTTTCTAGATACTGATTAAATTCCTTTATTCACGCATGTTGTCTTTGATCCTTTTATTTAAAATAGTTTATTTATATTATAACTGTTCACTATCTTGGCACGGTTGTGTACATTATCTCTGTAGTATTCTGGCCCGGGGTTTTTTCGGTTTTCCTCCGAGTAGTGGCGCATTTTCCGTAGATGGGAATGTCATTAATACTTTTGTTGTTATTTATCTGGAATATTTACTGCTCACAATATCTAAAAGCATTTCAAATTGGAATAATGAATCGATATCAATATGTATTTATTAAATAATTTATTTTATAAATATTATAATACTCACTGCCCTTGATCGGAATTGATGGTCCCCTGCTTGTTTTTTGAGAGTAACTTAGTTTATTAACCCCCACGTGGTCATACGCAGTTTGCAACTGCTTTATTGACAAAGTTTATTTATTTATTTAAACGTTTTGAAACATAATGAACGGGAGAGAATGTGACCTCGCCTCGCGACGGGGCAAGGTCTTCCGATGCATGGATGATGTGTTTATTTTTATAATAAGCTTCCTTAAATGATTAAATATAGGCAGTGCCGTTACCCTGTTTTGTTCGTTCAAATGAAATAAATATTAAATCATTTAAAAAATTTCATTAAAAATGCCACGAAAACGTCAACACCTTAACATCTAAGAAAAAGCTATAAATCATTTGAATACGTCAAATCACAGGTCCCTTGTCACGACATCTATGGTGAAAATCCGTCGTTAGATTTCTTTATCCGTTTAGGAGATTTGAGATGAACGTTCTCACTAAATCCCACTCCTTATCCTTTTTATCTTCTCGTAGAGTCTTATATCTAAATTATATTTATACTTTTAACAGTATTTTTTCAATAATATAACATGGCGGTCTTGGGACCCTTTTCACACTAGGAGCTTGAGACAGTATCTACGAAAAACAAAAAATCTCCATTTTTCTTACTACGAATTTGTTTTTTATTGATTTACTGAGACATTAATCTTTTAATCGAGACCAAGTGAGACACAATAAATCAAACTGCTCAATGAAATTAGGCCTCCCTGCTTTTCAACATTCCAACCTATTAATTTCGAGTATTTTCAAATGTGATAAGCATCTTCTGCGAAACGCGGTACTAGAGACGCTATCCCCTTTTCCCACGACACCTTTATGGTCTATTTCAATTAAATCAATCCTGTTGTTAGATCGTATCTCAGTTACTAACTATTATTGTTTAAAGAGCATTCCAGTTCCAACTTGTATCAGGAGTATTTTTAGTTTTACCTTTTTACATGAATTAGCATTTGAGTACATGGAGCTTTTCCTTTTCGATTACTAAACTCGGAGTCAGATTTCGTGGGAAATTGTACAAACTGGCGCACGTTCATGTATACTGTTCCGTATAAAAACGCCTCCTAATATCCGTATCAATTCCAGTTTAGTGAATGAGAATTTGCAAATATTGTATACTACATCGTTTTCTTTTTTTAAGGGGTTTACAAACCTGAACAGAGTTTATTTGTTCCGTCAGAAAAAAGCATCTGGGTGTGAAATTAATTAACATGATGACGTTGAAGCGGTTCACCAATAAGTGTGGATATCGTTGCTGCCATTGACGAACGGAGATTAGTTTTTGCAACAAGATGTTTAAATTTTTACCCACAAGAAAAGTGTTTCGAAAAGTTAACACTTGATTCAACGGATTCATGACTTTTTTTCCGACTCAACAAGACAAGCAGGGTGAGATTTAAATAAAATTTTCTGTAGTAGTTGATTATTTCAAGTAACATTACAATAAATTCTTTTACGTTTTGTAGGAAATTTCATTACATTTTTCGGGGTTCTATGAAGCTAATTTTCAGAACGCTTTTTCTTGTAAACCGTGTTGGTAGGCATGATCGGAGTACTATTTATCTTTTGATATTATCTTGAATTTCTGCACAGGGGTATCTTAGACATCACGTCTCTTGGTCGTCCGTTGATATTTCAAGTTGCTGCTCATGGAATAAGTTTTCCTTGAACACTCGAATACAATGAACATTTGGTTATTACTAGAATTGTTAAATCGTGAATATTATGCTTTTCCTGGTCTTCACTTTTTATAATAATATTTATATTAATTAAGTATAATAATTTCACTTTATATTTAGCTACATTTTCTTAACATTCTTCCAGCGTGGAGTATAAAATTACTACGAATGATTTTGGAGAATTTGTACATGATACTTCATTTCTCTATTAGATTTGATTCAATAAATATTATATTAATTTAAGTAAAATTATTTTAATAGCCTAAACAAGAAATTACAGGAACTGATCGTGTTGTCTGGGTTTGCAAATACTTTTGGAATAATTTATCGTGACTTGATATAAATTCATTTTCCAAAACATTACTATGTTAATAGCCTTTATAATTAGTGATATAAGTTCGAACAAAAAAGTAGGCAACGTCAAACATTGCAACGCATGAATCTTATCCCATGCGCGAATGCTACCCCTTTTGATGGAAACCCCCACCCTTCCCGCGCACCCACAGTCCTCATTCCTCACGGTATATTACAAGCGCGATGGAATACACCACATACAATCCATCGCAACTCGTCCAGTGCTGTGCACAAAGCGAGACTCGGTTGGACATCGCACGGGGCTTTTGTGAACTGTCGGCCACCAGGCGCCCGCTCGCAGGCGACGCTCATACGATGCGCGTGCAAAGGGCATGGGGAGGGGGGATGAGTCGCGGTCTCATCACCGCGCCGCGTCGGCTGCTGTTCGCGCGATCGGTGCGCCAGGTCCTGAAAAGATGTCGAAAAATTCTGGAAATTTTGCTGTACGACTTCACAGGACTCACGGGATTCTGTTCAACTCAGTTAAGATGTCCTAATTTAAGGGAACAGGCCATAAATTTTTATTTTATTTTTTCAAAAGTTTTATGAAATGTTTGTTATAACTAGCTTATTAAATTTTTTAAAGTTTACGCTCACATTTTTCCAGCTTATTTTAAACAATACAATTACAACACACTCGATTTTTCTGTCGAGAGCGCAAGTGGCAAATATTTAAACCATGCTCTCGCGAAGCACACAACTCAAACACCTAATCCTAATTTTTGCTGTATCCATTCACTCATTTCCCAGATTTGAATCAGAAAAATCTGTCTGTTTAATACTCATTTTTATGGGGGTACGTTTCACTACCTACGAAATTCTACAATTTCAGCTACTGTACGTTTTCTTTTCTTTATTTTGGAAATTATATTTTTCTCTTCTTTTGAATTGTCTCGTCATCCTATGTTTACCATGGTTAATTCACCTCAATTGGTATAAAGTATTAATTATTGTGAACTGAAGTTAAGAATAAACAGCAAAAACTAAATTTTAAACGATTTTCTTCCCCTATCAGTACATTATAAACGTACAGAGAGACTATTTGATTGTATAGAAAATAGTGCATGTGAACCTTGAGGAAAGTATACTCGTAGCTTAAAATTTCTAAATCACTGATGAGTTTTTCTTCTTGTTTTTACTTGTATATTATTCTCACTATTTATGTATTTGAGAAGTATATGTCTGCTCAGCGTTTTGTTGACTTCTCTTTTAAGTTTCAATGTTTGTACCTTATTTAGATTTCGGTTTCATGCATTTCGAACAATTTATTTTTATTTATCATCCTGGCCCGGGTTTTGCACCGGTTTTCCTTCGGGTAGAGGCGAATTTCTTATACAGGTTCTCTAGGTTTTATCTAGGGGCCTGTTTATTGTAACAATAAATCGTGAATTTAGTGTTATTTCAACTCTTATGATTTTTAAACACTATACTCAGAATAATCTATAGTTCGATAATAACTTTTACATGTAAATTTTTTGCGTTAAATTACAAACATATTGACATTCTATTAGTATTATAATTCGCAGCTAACTTTTCATCGTATCTAGGAACTTTTGCTGAAATTTTTTAATACGCCTCTACCTTAGGGCCCTTGATCGGAATTGATGGGAGTTGCTTGCTTCCGGAGAGTAAAATTAGTTTATTGTCCTCCACGTGGTCATACGCAGTTTGTACTGTTTTTTGACAATAAATTTATTTATTTATTTACACAAAACTATTTGTTATTAGACTCAGCAAGACAATTTTATAATGGGCGAGAATATATCTTTAAATTAAACTCTCATAGCTAACAGAGATAAAACGAAAGTTGCATATCAATTAAATATTTGTACTGTTTAGCATACTCTGTTGAGGTACTGTAAGATGTCTATGGGAAGATCAAGGGGCCATAATTTCCCAAGGTACTTCTTTAAGATCAGAAATCAGCAGCCAGAAAATAATCTTTCTAGCGCATATGCCTTTACAATTCACAATGGAAATTTTTTCATGCAATTTTTCCCATAAGGAGCCAACTAAAAGTATAATTTTGCGTTAACTCCATTTTCTTCTTCTTGAAGTTCACCAGTTATTCCACTGAAAATCAGTTGAGTTCCAATTTTCCCCCTGCGGAGTAATTGGTGACCATGAGTGAAACGAATAAATATGACAATAATTTTTGAAAACCAGTGATAACTTCGTCAGTTATTAGAGAAACACTATACACTTTTCATCAGGAGCAGTTTGAATCTCATATTATAATACATTTATGGGGTAATTAAAACAATATGTATTATACCATCAAATTTCCACACCTTACATGGCAACAAATTTTGATCGAACTCAACGAGCAGCTACAAATTAACTAGAAACATGTAGAGCAATCAAAATGAACGTAAAACTTTAAAATTATTCGAAATTATGTTATTGAAAAAATCAGATTAGCGTTAGAAATTAAATAACCTTAACATTTTACTCAATAGTTTGGGTGCAATTTAATTATTTAAACTTTTACTGTTTCATGAATATACAACGTAGCTACTACCATGATAACTCTGTAAAAACCGAAGTAAATGTGATTATAGAAGGCTTCGGACTATTGCCGTAACACATACATGGCCATTACATTTACAGCGGCGGCAAGGCGCAAAAACATATTTATCTTGTCTTCATCTCGAACAGTTCCAGTAGCAGAATAATCGATGTGTCACATCAAAGACTGAAACTACTACATTAATTAAAAATGGGTCACAAAAAAGAAAATAGCCACACGTAAGTGTTAGGGATTTCTCTCACCGATCCCTTCAAAGGATTTATTTTCCAAACTCTACATCTTGAATGAATTTTGGGAAGCAGAATGGTTTTGCCTCTTATGTCATCACACTTCTGCAAACAAATCACATCAGCCTTATTATTTGAAATGCAGATTGATGGGGTTTTCAAAGAATGAAGACTTGAAATAGTTATTTATTAGAATTTGGTGTAAGAATAATTTCTTAAAAATCTGGACAGCCACATGCCTATATTCATCTTTCCTCTTGGTAAATATAATATTCATATCAAGAAATGAAGCCAGTTTCAATGCACAGACTACATTATTTACTTTGACTAACGTGTTCAATAAATTCATCACACGTTTACTTTGATGGATTTTCCTCCATGACTTGATGGACCATGACCCCGGAGATTTCCGGGACGTCACGCGATACGAAAAGTTTTGGTAAGTTTGGTGTAGAATGATTTAAGGCAATTAACGATTTTGTGCGAATATATTTTTACCATGCAATTAATACATATATCATACACATTTTCTCTTTCAAATTGGAATCAACTTTTTTATTCATTCTGAATCCGCCACTACATGTCACATACCATTGAGTATACAATTTAAAAGTTAACTTTGTGGATAAACAAAACTACGAAGATGAGGAAATGATTTAATGAAGTAAAGAGCGCGGAACTTTTTTGAGTCACCCGAATGACGCCAACTTTCAAGAAATTTTGAATATAATTAATTTCTTACACGTGTTGAATTATTTAGATAGTGATGTTGAGTTATTTGTAGAACCAAAGGAAGAGACGAGCGTTTGACTGAAAGAGTTGCGACTAGAAAAACAAAAAAAGGAAATTAATACATTCAACAGTAATAAGAGAAGATATAATACAGAATAAAAGATAAATTTTGATAAAGAAATCATAGACACAAAAAGAATGAATAATTATGCGGAATGAGAGAAAACATGAACCTTCGTTCTAGTAACTCGTAAATTTTATGTGACGTGACAGCACTGTATCCAAAAATGTAACGTGTCCTGTGAATTTTTACAGTAATTTATTTCAACTAATGCCAAATTACTGGGATGATTTTCTTGAGGTTGTTCATGCAGTTACGCATAAAAACCACATCTTCAAGAAAAGGATCTCTGAATTGAGAATTTGTTAGATAATTGAGAGTATATCTAATATATACACATCCATAAGTCCACAGATTAATGTTTTCGGAAACATCGAAGAAAACTTTTCATTAATGAGCAAAAAAGTAATAAACTTACCGTTTCGTAGGATGCAGACCTTGTTAAGGACATAATGCAAGAAGATTCTATATCACTTTTATCTACGAAATACACAGAAATGAAATAAATAGACAAGTTTGAACAATAACATAATTAATTTTCTTACAGTTTGAAAAATGACACCGTGACAGGTACAAAACACGTAGCTTGTTTTAGTCTGGACCCATGTTTTAATATTTCTAACAACTTTATTAACTTTCATTAAAATATCATCGTAAACAGTAAATAATTCATCCCATTTTTGTAACAATATAAGGTCATTAGGGCCCTTTCTCTCCATTTCATTGAGGAACACGTACTCTGTTGTTCCTGTTGTGGTGGATACAATTTCAACAGGGGACCAATTTCCATAATAGCAACATACAAATCAGAATAAAATGACCTTATTTTTCTGAAAACCACGCGAAATTATTACAAAAGGACAATAAATCATTGAAATACTTAACTGAAAACAAATTACGGGGTAATTTTATTTCAATTTAAATGTTGATATTTCTCCAAAAGTTCATGAGTAAGGTTGTAGTAAATGCTACTCTCCAATACAAAATCTAATGTTTTATAGCATGATATTATCTTAGTTTTACATTACACAATACTGTTAACAGCACTCAACATGAACCTTGAAGTATTCAAAAGTCAAGTACCCTGAAAAATGACATTTTTAAGCGAGAAAAAAAACTTAAATAGCTTAAACACACTTCCTATGAATCACAAGCACAATCCACAGTAAAACTCAGAAATGTAGATACATTTCTTGTCCCATTTCCAATACGTGATAAATTTCGTGCTTCAATACATTCAACTCAAAATTTGGTACCCTCAAATTATCTAGCCACCAAATTACCCCACCACACCGTATTTTTTTGTTAAACTATCCAACTAATTGTATTGAGCTTATGAGAAATCTTGTGAATACATTACCTGTAAAAAACATAATTTAATTTTTTATTTAGATTTTTATTTAACTTACAAAGAAAAACAAAACCAATTTATGTTTCTACAATGTACGTAATGATTTCACCCCATATTAAAACTGAAAAATGGCGATTGTTTATTTCAAATAATATTCTGATAATTATATTTTTATATAACGATTTTTTTGTATCACTTCTTGAACAAACCTCCTATCAATTTTTGTTTCAGATCATTGTAAATGTTAATTTCAGCCAGTTAGTTAAGAGGAAATATTTTTAACAATCAAACAACATTTGCAACTTATTTAGCTCAAACGAATTCAAATCATAAGATCAGCTTTTAAGAGAATCTGAGGATAAAAAATGTAGTCTGGTGATTTTAATGTACGGAAATGAATTTTTATTGTTATCTTGATTGATCTGCATGTGAAGGTGGTGTTTCCGGAATTCGTTACATTACGTAGTATTGTACAATTGGTATATTGTACAGGTACATTTTTATGTGGTTCTACACTTGAAAAAGGAACAATCTTATTTGTGATATATTTATTTATTATAGTATGTTTCACACATTTCAAGTAAGTAGCAATCGTTTGTTAAGTAATGTTTTTGTAATTTCGATTTATTTCCTTTACCATGTGTGTTCTCCACTATGGCCATCAACATTGTGAGGTTAATGCATTACATCAAACAGTTCATCATAACTTGTATAGTGTACTGACAATGTATTTCTTTTCCTGCTGAAATTGTAGCGTTGAGATTTTCTTCACTATCAATGTACAGAACATGAAATCGCATCAATACCTCGTCAGGAAATGTTTTCTTCACTTTGACACCTTAAGCCTCGTTCACTTTACATGAGCAATAAAATGTGTTTTGAGGTCGTTAAAAGTTATGATTATTTCAACCACTGACACATTTATTACAGAGTTATTTTCTCCCATAACATAACATAAAGAATCGAAATGGTTGTTTGAAAAATAGAAAATTGAGAGAATTAGCGAAGGTATTTCTACACATGGCACTTGTCGTTTGCGTGAAGCTTGTTCTTTTTTGTGACCAGTTCATTTAATAAAGTCTTAGAAGTGTCGCTTTGAATGATGCCAAAATGGGTTGTGGTAATCTGCACCACTGAAGTGTTAAAACTCAAATCCCATCTAAAAATAAGCTGAGGACATCATAGTTAGCGTATTTCTATTTAGATTGATAAGTTTCCTAGTAGTTGAAACATTCACATTAAGAATATAAATACTATTTGAAGAAATTAAAAACTCTAAACTTTTGATAGAATAATATTAGTGAAACCAGGGAAGATTACACAGAAAAAATGTGATTTCTCAATTGTTTTCTGGTTGATCGTGGTTAATGTCATCGTTTAGCGAAGTAACTCAGTAAAGTTTCGAAATCAAAGCGATTTCTGACACTTCTGTACATTTACCATCTCTTTTAACAATATATGTACCAGTTTTCAACTTCTTGTCGTAACATACGCATGAAATCAATCATACACAAAATACTATGTCTACGCCCAGGTGGCTGCATGGTGACGAACCGAGAATTGAACCCGAAACTTTCTGCTCTGGTCGCAGAGGTGCAGTCCTCTGCACCACCCGTCTCATCACATCTTTTCTCCACGAATAGATTAAACCCAACTTAGCGTACGGTAATTTATTCTAAGACTTCTCTTGCACTTACACAGGTTGTGGGACCTCGACCAGAACGTCTGTGTATTCCCAATGTTCTTGTTGTAAATAATTTTGGGTTTAAACGTCAAGACGATGGTTCTCCCATCAATTTGCACGTCGTTGCTGATACATACACTGCAAAATGGCAACTTCCTGTAGCTTGTGCGTAATTCAAATACACATATGTGATATTTATGTGACTGCAATTGACCAGCTTACATCAAAGTATTTTGCAAGGACATGACCCAACTCGCTTGCATGCAAGGAGTTCTTCCAGTCGTACTATAGGTTTGCTATCGCTTGTTCTAATGTAGCAATGATTTGTTCCTGTATGACTGACCTACTTTTCATGCTTGCCAAAAAACTTGTGGAATATTAGGAGTAATCATATTCAAACTCAAATAGGAAAACTGTTTATTAGTCACAAGTCCAATAATCGTGTTTATCGGCGCGTGCGGCGGACAGTCATCACTACTTCCTTCCTTTCACTGCTTTCCGCTAGGGGGCGACGAGCCCTTCCTTCCCCCCACTCTTCTCACTTGTAGGTTGAGTGGAAGGTCTGGAATGTAAGGGTGCGGTTGCTCTGTGGCGATTCATCTGACCACCACAGCCCCACCACATGTAAGAGCCAGAGGATAAGATAGTTGAAAACATACTCGATGGCCGTAGCGGGATGTGTATGTCCTATCGTGTGATTCATCGGGTTCTAGCAACGTGCAGGGAGCTGCTGCGTCGACAAGAGTGGCGGTGAAAGGGTTGGACGCCGCTGACCGGGCGCGGCCGGTGTGGCGAGCAACATCTTCGTCAGCGGTGGGGTTTTCAGCGTGCGATGTACCAACGCTAGTGGCGGCGGTGTTTCTTGCAGTGGCCGGGCGGCGGTCGTCGTCTGGTCCCGGTGGGGCGGTTGAACCCGTAGCAGTGTTGCCATCTGTTAGGGTGTAAGCAAGTTTCAGTCTATCGATGCTAACACATTGCTCATTGTCGCTTCTCATTATTGTGATCGGATGACGGGGTGCGGACCGGTGTAGGGAGGTTGAAGTGGTCGACGAAAGGTGTCGTCGCGAAAAAACACGAACTGACAAGTGTTCAGGTTTTGGTATACAAACGTGTTCGGGCAATTGTGACGGGTGTTAGGAATGGCGAATTTTATAATATCATACCTCTGGTGTGTTGCCAAATCCTAACACGATGAACAGTTATTTACAGGGACGATGCCCATGTAAATGCCGGGATGTAAATCCGACTCCTTATAATGACTACCATGGAAAGGACATAATTGGCATTAATAAGAGAAAAGAAGAATGTATATTCTTCGTAATACTGATGGTATATTTGATCCTGATAGAGGAAATGCTAAATATAACAATGACATCTCGAAAGAACACTGAAATGCAAATTAACATTGATACACCATGCTTAATACTAGAAGCTTAAATCTAACAAGAAAACACATGGATCCAAATGAAAATAGCAGTACATTACGTAATTGACACTAAGCCATGATGCAGAGAAATACGATTCCTTCATTTATAGCAATGAATGACTGCTATGAGTAGCGAGCACGTGGTCCACCATGCTCGAAATAACATCCCAAATTGATCAGTCTCTTCCGCTGCAAATCAATTCCTCTTGAATGATGTTAATATATGATAAGAAAACATTGAAGATGTGGCTAATAGTTAGATTTCCCACCAAAATGAAACTCTCCGGTAACATGGCACCTGTGGTCACGCCGGCGTTTCGAATGCCCCCCAAGGCATATGTCGCGATCGATCGTGCGAATATCGTCCTGCTAAGACTAATGAACAAAGCTGCATCAACTGGATGCCATTCAAAATGTATATGCATGCCCAAATATATGCTAGTGAGCACGGCACTATGTTCTTAAGCGCGCCACTTTGCACGCATTCTCAGCACACTTTTCCTATATTCTGTTCGGAGACGGACTGCAGGCTGTTTTAACGACGCCACCGCAATATGGCTAGTGCGCCACTTTGCCGCGCAAACGGGGTCTTCAGAATTGGCACAAAAGGCACAGTGGTTAATAACGCGCACTCCAACGGCGTCTCTTATCACTGTCATGGCTTATGCCCAGTTGTCTGCCAAGTGAAGCCCGAATAGTGGCGCCCCACATGACGCCAAACACAACTACTTGAACAGATGCTAGTACACTACGCTATTATAAGAATGCGAATGAACAACGTGTATCCGGTACTTGGCGGAGTCGTGACATTCGGTGGTGCAAGCGGTTGACATATGATAAGGCATCGTCCGCTCCCATGTGTGAAGGAGGAGAAGCGAGTAACTCACTGGGATTGTTCAGTGCTTCTTCCTACACAAGCTCTACAGAAGAGAGAGGACTCGAATAGGCGTCCTTGATCGGTGGTGGTGCGATCTGGTGCGTCAAAATGGGAGATCCAATACTGCATGAGAGCTTCGGCTTCTTATGCCGTGATGGTATTAGGTGGCCATGCCTCCGGCCATCTCGTGTATCTGTCCACGACCGTCAGGATATACCGAAACTAGTCGGCATGTGAGAGGGCCCTATTATGTCAACATGAATATGTTGGAAACGATCGGAGGATGATGAGAAAGACGTAAGTGACTCCTGGCCATGACGCGTGATTTTGGCGCGTTTGGAAAGTTTGCACGCGCGTGCCCCTGTACGGCAGTCACGCAGTGCGCGGGGCCATACGATACGCTGCGCAACGAGCGCGGTGGTAGCTTTGATGCCAGGATGACTAAGGTTGTGGAGAGCGTTGAACACTTGACGGTGAAGAGGTTCGAAGACTTAGGGCCGTGGGAGAGGTGTGTCTGTGTTGCAGTAGAGCGAGGCGTCAGGTCTGGGCATGGTGACTCGCTGCAGCTTCAGGTTTGTTTCGCCGGCCAGTAGAGTACGTAGTTCTGGGACGGCGTCTTGAATTAGATAAGAATCTCGGAACGGTTGCTCGTCAAACGTTGACAGGGGAACCTACCTAACATGAGTAGGAACCTCTCGATAGATTCCGACGGTCAGTCCTCACGTTGATGGGGGAACCCATCTAACACGAGTAGTGTATCGAAAGGAACTCGCCGTGGCCACGGCGGTAATCGTGGGTGTTGTGGTATGGACCGCTTGGCACTCGCCCTTAACCAAGAGATCCTCATACCCCATTTCACACCCCTGGGTAAAGGATCGATTCTCTTGGAGAGATAAGCGGTAGGCAGATTCGCAAGAATTTATGAACGGTGACTCGTCTCCATTCACAAGGAAGCTTGTTTAATATGAGTAGACCACCCCGCTTCAGCGGGCTTGGCGCAGACATGACGTAATAGGAAAAATCCTATCGATCGTGGGGAAGCACGGATTGACAACTTGACGGACCCTCAAACCAGATCTTATGGGTAACCCGGGATACTGGTATGGAAAGTAGTAGGGTGTCTCGCAAGAGACCCCGGCGGTCACCCATTCACCGCTGAAGGGTTAACCCTTCTAACATGGGTAAGACTATAAAGTTGTGACCTATTGGGATGGTCAGCGCGCTGTATAGACCGGCGAAGTCACCACGCTGAGATCCCAATTCGACAGATACAGGCGACAGGTGGACCACTGGGCCTTCGCTTATCCTAGACTTTTGTACCCAATCCTACACCGACAACTCGGGTAACAGATCAACCCCGACGCGATCTCGTAAGTGATAGGAGGACTGAAACCTTCCGAGTGTTTCTCAGCACTCTATACCGAGTAGCAGGAAGGGGCACTAGCCGTCAGGTGCGGCAGGGAAGGCGTATGCGATGGGTTGGACTTCTAATATCTTGTCCACCAGCACTGACAGTCTTTTCAGAGTCATATCGCCCTGCGTTTGGTGAATAGCCTGAGTTTGAAGGCGCTGAAGCCACAACGTTCTGAGAATGCATTCCTGTACACGAGTGAGTCGAACCCGCCAGAGGTCGGAGATGGCGGAGGAACTATGATGGCAGTCTGTCACCCAGCTCTTCATTCGTGAAAAGCTGTTGCTCGCGTCTCTCCTCAGAGACTGAGAGGCGGCGAGCGAGCTCCGTTCACAGCGTCGTATAAATGTTCTCAGTTTATAATGTCTTCCGCCTAGTGTGCAAAACGCTCCTCGAGGTGTAACACTACTTAGAATATTTGGTTTACTCTTGCGTGATGCCAGTGTTTGCGAACTGCGTTTTGCATTGCTCGAACCACAGCGTCACGCTGTCTCGCCAGAACGGCTGCAGTTTTACACTCGCCCTGTTCATCTATGGGAGCGGTGCGGGTCGGAGAGTTTGCGCCGTATTTTTCTGTAGATATTGCTTTAGTTCGCGGTTCAGCTGCGCTGGATCAGCAACTTGATTTGCGCCACCATGGACTCTCCTTAAGTGGGACGAGAGAGCAGGTTGCGCGGCGCGGTTCACTGGCGCGGCGAGAAGTGGGTGTGGTGGTCCACGGACGCGCTGTGGGGTGCGACCTGGAGACACACGGGCACGGTGTGACGCAGGCGCACTACGGAGCGAGGGCGATCGTGGTAGCACTGCACGTTGCAAAATTATGGGGTCACCACTCTGGGTTATGAGTAATCATATTCAAAGTCAAATAGGAATTGTTTATCAGTCACAGATAGAAAAATCGTTCATAGAGGTGCGCGTGGTGGACGGTAAACAGTAACTACCGTCCTTTCACTGGTTTTTGCAAAGCGGAGTGGATTCTGGAATGTCAGTGTGCAGTTTGTTTGTGGCGATTCATCTGGCCGCCGCAAACGTTTGAGTCATACTAAGTCCTGGAAGGCAAAGCTAACAATTCAAACTCTCCCTTTCACTTATAAATATCTGCGTTCGCACACTGCGTAAGGTGTGAAAACTTTTTCTATTCATTTTGAGCTCTTGTTAAACATTGTTTTTAAGTCAAATTGTCGATGGTAGAGGGATAAAGCGACGAACTGCATGAAACGCTATCAACAGAGATTTATTTAGTTCTTCTTGTTCCAAAGCATGTCAAGAACTCTGGAAACATTCATCTCTTGCAGTCCGACATGGTGCTGTTCCCTCAACAGTCTCTCTACACTGCTACCAACTTACAACATGCGATTATAACCAACAAGCTTATCCATGGTAATATTTCGTCTTCTATTTTTGCAGGTAATCCAAATCATGAGGGGAATGCAGTAGTGAAGTCGGTGATAATTACAGGAGAAGGCCGGGTGGAGACATCTGAAGACACTCAACCTCACTCCCCAACATACAGCAACACACACGACACAGAAGCAAGTACTTCCAAGGAGGACTCCGCAATGAATGATGTATCCTCAGGGGAATCTTTCAATGGAAAGGGAGAACAAGAACCAAATATTTTGCAATCTGAAGAATCTGCTGAAATAACCACAGAGAAAGATAATGACGATGGAGGCCACGGGGGATTTTTCGGGGCACTATGGGGGAAATCTCGGGACCACGACTCTGAAGAATCACAAACTGAAGATAATTGGACCAGAAACTATGAAGAGACAGAAACCGAAAAGCCATCGAATGAAGAACAATGGGGTTCACGCAATCGTAATGGCGTAGAAGAAGACGAGCCTGATTTGGTCCCAGATGTAGCAACGGATTATGATTATGATAAGTACCTGGAAAATGAAAATTCTAGAGAGAAATCGCAAAACAATGATGACGATGAAACAACTGAACTCAACGACGCAAGTACTAAATATCTGTATGAAAATGAAGTTTCCAAGGACGATTCTGAAGGAGATATGCCGAAAGCGGATCGATTTACTATTGACGAAGTGACCACATATGCACCCAATAGTGTAGAAGTCACCACGTCTAATGCTCTTCTAACAGGAAAATGGAGGTTCCTTGGTTGGAAGTAATTTCCTGAAGAAAAATTTGATTTGATATTCTTCAAACTTTCAAGGATGTTACAGAGTAATAAAAGTAAAATACATTTCAATTAACTAGTTGTATTTTACAATATTTCATTTCAAATTAGACCAAAGAAGTTTTTAGGAGTCCATATCAGTGATTCTAAAATGAAGTTATCAGATACCAGAACTTTCGTTGTTTCCTTGTTACTCTCCTTTGAACGACAGATATGAAGCATGATGCTGTGAATGACTTTACGGACGGTGTCACAGATTATTGTAGTTCACATTGAAAAATATTTACAATGTCTCATTCTGAGCTTCTTTGGAAGAGTGAAGAAAATTTAGCTAATAAAGGGATATATTGAGTATTGGGTCCAAATAAAATACACCAATTTGATAATGTTTTTCGTGACATTCTACCTATTTTCAGGGCTTGTAATATATATTACACACAATTCAGGTCCTTATTTTTTGAACAATTGTCGAACATTCTATACTATATCTAGCTATTAATTCCAACATATATTAGAAACAAGACTTATAAAATTGTTTAACTCACATATAAAAAATAAATCGTTGTATTTTTATATTTTGTATCAATTACGCATATATTGCTTTAAGTAACATTCATCGTTGACTTGAATATCATTTGTGATCATAATTCTTGTGATCTCTTTGTATAATTTCGTTAAAAAATTCATCTTAGAAAACAAATAAATAGATTTAGTCTGAAGAGTAGGGATATTTGTGGTAAAGTTGTGTAATAATGAAATAAGATAATAATATAGATTTGTTGCTGTATTTATGAGTTAATATTTTATCATATTTCTTTCAAGGTTGACATTAGTTCCTTGTTGTTGTAGGTGAATATGCTTTTAGTTTAGAAATTCAGTCAAAAATATTTATATGTACCTCTTGACTAAAATTGACAGAAAATTACTGACAGCTATTTTATCCATATTTTATCCAACGGTCCAAGCTGAATATATTATATCCCCACATTTTCTGCCCTCGAATTTCAATTTGTCGTAAGTATCCAGCATTTCGCCTTACGTCACTTAAAACTGAAAAACATTGCTTACTCGCCTTTGCGAGCAGGAAGAATAACTTGGCTTCACAATTCGTCCTACGATTGGCTTTCATCTGGTAATGCCGCTACACAGAGCCATATTCTGGACCCTACCGAGTCATGGTTGTACTTTCCGACTCGAGAAGATTATAATTTTGCTGCAAAGTCATGCCACAGCAATATCCATTAGAATTATTCGTGTAACAATAAGTGACTCCCTTGTAAAGCATGCAATAAGTATGTTATCGCTTTTCCTGAAGAATATTGACCTTACAGTAAAAATCGTAAAAGATAAAAAAATTCTATGGTTTTTCTGTTGTAAATTACGTAATAAAATATGTTGACAAAAATTTGCAGTTACACCGTTGCTCTTCAAATAAGGCAATATTTCCTTCCAATATAAGATAAGCCCTTGGAGTCAACAGAGATGTTTTAATACGTTCAACAATACTGAAGCACTTCTTCCGCAACTTCACTTCTGTCGAATATTCAGTTCGCAAAGCTTCATCGAAGGGCTGAAGTGACTACACATGCTACACATGTTACAATTCGACCATCTTACTTCATGAGAGAAAAAATTAAGACTCATTTGAATCATTGGTTCAATAAAGACGGTACTTTCGCAAAACGAGCTAAAAAGTGTAGACGTTCATAACTTTATTTGATATTAAAAGGGTTAGTTGATTGAAAAGTAAGATTACTTTCATAACTGTAACATACTTTGTGGATGCAATCTTAATTTTTTTGTCCTATTGGTTTGTTGTTTTTAATTTATACTTCATAGTGCATTTTAAGCTGTAACAGTAAAGTTTTCGTATCTGATGGGATGTTCTTATTATAGGTATAAAAATTATGAGAGAAAAATAAATAAATGTATTATGCCATTAAAATTACGGTTTCTTTTCATAGATGTACTTCTTATGTTTTCACAGTAGTACAAGCACTTTTTGTCTTAATAGGTACACATACTAGAAACTACAAAGCATCATTTTATTTGTTAGAAACTGAAATTGTTTTTCCTTGTAACATTATGAGAAATTTAAATAGGGCTATTTCGATGCACTCTAAAATTATTTTCTGCAATACATCATCAAACTGAATGTGTAGAATAGAATTTAAGACTAACGAGATTTGGGTGATCTTTATAATGGAGGGGAGTCAACTTGTGTGACATTTGAGATTTCAGACCTCGGACCCTGAACAGCGTAGACAACTCACTGAACGATTCTCTACTAGAATTTTTACACGTATACTTACTTGAATATTATGAGTTGTATTATTGAATATGTTACCTTCAGGGTACTGAATCACAATTTATTCCCTGTTCATGTATTTAGTAATTTTGCATGGAACGTTATGAAATACCTTTGTAAGCGAAATAAAAATCAAATTTTCGTCTTCTTAAAGAAAGAATGTATTTTCTTCTTCTTTTCTGGCTCTACAGTTCGTGTAGAGCCTTGACCTCCTCAGCAATCCGTCTCCACTCCTTCCTACCCCGTATCCTCCTGCCCTTATTCCCTGCATTCTCAAGTTGTTCTCCACATCTTAACTCAATGTTTTTAAAATCTTCCTCTCTTCGTCTTGCCTTCCGGATGTCCCTCCCAGGAAGCATGAGGGTACCAATTTTTTCCATTCTCGATACGTGTCCCAACCATTGGAATCTCCATTGTTTAATTGTACCTTCCAAGTTTGGTTGTTAAAGTTGGTACAATTTATCATTGTATCTCTTCCTCCATCAATCACCCTACTTTATTGGGTCGTAAATTTTCCTCAAGATCTTTATTTCACATGTGTTTAGGATTAATTGGTCTTTGGTGTTTAAAACCCACGCCTCAAATTATAAAGCACCACAGTTCTAATCATGGTCTGATGTATCATTATTTTCATTTTGCGAGATAGATCTCTGCTTTTAAAATTGTTTTGAGAGCAAAGCTACATTTATTTTCTGACATAACTATAGCTTTTAACTCCCCACTCCGTTCACTTTTAACTGTAACAATTACAAAAAGGTATTTAAATTTATTCTCTTTCTCAAAATTCCTTTCCTCTTATTCAATTTCCCTTGAGACAGGTTTTCTAGATGTTATGAGGTGTTCCGTTTTCATTTGGTTTATTTCTAGTCCCATGTCATTAGTTGTCTCTTCAAATTCTTTTTAGGATTTTTTGAGAGTGTCTTGACGTCTTGTTAACATGAGGACATCATCTGCACAGGTAAGATTTTGGTAAAGACAGTTACTTATTGTTCCTCTTGTGTCGCTACTTATAGTTCTTAAGACTTTTTCGAGAGCTACATTAAATAGAACAGGTGATATTGGGTCCACTTGTCGAATGCCATTGTTAATACTGAATTCTTCTGTGATCTATCCTTCTACCTTCACTTTAGACCAAATGTACTTAAATGTGCACTCGATCAGGGAAACTAATTTGTGCTCTATTCTAAAGTCAACCATTGTCTTTAGTAGGTGGTCAGTACCGACGCTGTCATAAGCTCGCTTGAAATCAATAAACAACATATTTCAATCTAGATTTAATTTATATCTGTTTTCCATGATGTAAATACTTGGTCCAAAAGGAATAAAACGTTTATATTTCTGAATCGTAATTTTCTGATCTTAATCATAAAGCAATGGTGAAAGGAAAGCCAAGCTTTTTTCTCTTTCGTTTATGGTATAAAATCTTCGGTTTCAATAGAAATTCTAAATAAAATATATAAGAATATAGCACACTCATTTGTCCTTTCTAAAACCACTTTGGTACTCACCAAGAATTTTCTCAGGATACTTCTCTATCTTTGTGATAATATAGATGATAAGAATTTATATGACACATCCAATAGTACTATTTCTCTATAACTTCTACAGCATGATTTTTCTTGTTTTTTGTAAACAGGAAAAATTAAAACCATTTTCTATTCTTTCGGGATCTCCTCTCCATTCGTCCTTCAATAGATGGTGAATTTCTTTCAATACATTTTCTCCCGAGAATTGTATTAATTCTTTTTTTGTTCCATTTTATCCGGTTTATTTATTGTTTTTTATTAATCTTATACAATTCTTAATCTCTATGAAACTTGGGGGTCTAGGCCTTCACTCCTTCCTTCAATAAGGAAGGGGTAGCTCACCTAGTTATTTTATTTCTTTGCTATTCGAAAGTGCTTCTTCCATCTTTCTCTAATTTAATCCTCGCCTCCTATCAAATTCCCTAGTTCGTATTTGAAGAATATCGTTCTTGGTTGGTATACCATTCTTAACTTTTGTAGATCTTCCTAAAATATTCGACTTGATTTTTTATAATTATCTGTCTGTAACTCTTGCATTTTCCTTTTGTGACAGGCTCTTTTCTCTTGTCCAAACACCTTCTTTTATTTCTTCCTTCCTTTTCTGATATTCTTCTTCCGTAGTTTGTGTTAATCGTTGCATTCTCCGTTTATGAGCTTCGTTTATTTCCTTTATTACTTTCTCACATTTCTGGTCATACCATCTTTCTTAGGGATTTATTTTACTTATATTGGAAGTGATCTCAACAAGGTTTCCGTATGACGTATTTAATATCGAAAAGGGATAATGTAGAGTTTCAAGAACTTACTGACGTGATGAGACTGTTGACATTTTTGCTTTTATGACATTGCAACATTCAGGGCTGTGAGAGTGCAAGAAAACCTAGGAGGGACTAATGGGACTGCAATTGACAGAAATGAACTCTCTCCAGTATTAACAATGTAGGTTAGGTGATAGATCAATGATCAAACTAAATGACTGAATATTCTGTCATGTAAATGTTTTTGAAATGTTCATTTATATAAATACTATACTACCTTATACCTACAAAGAGTAAATAAATAATTTGAAAAAAATATGCACGATTTTGTAAGAAACTGCAGAGGACTCAGGGGCTCTCAGTGAAGCCAGACCACCCCTGCGGGCAAATGATGTGAAACGTGTGAAAAAAGAATAAAACTTTTATGTTTCTGAATCGTAATTTTCTGATCTTAATTATAAAGCAATGGTGAAAGGAAGCCAAGCTTTTTTCTCTTTCGTTTATGGTATAAAATATTGGGTTTCAATAGAAATTCGAAATAAAAATTTAAGAATATAGCACTCATTAAAATCAATGAGTAATATTATTTTAATAATGACGTTTTGAAAATTGTGGTGCGAAGTGATAGGATTATACTGAATGAGAAGTACCATAACTAAATACGATGACGTATAGAAATATTTTGTGTTCACTATCAGCAAGGTGAACTTGAAATATTTACCAGAATGCAAGAATTCTGGGTGGTCGTGCTCAGGGTGCTCTACACTGCAAATTCTAAGAAGGAAAAAAACAATAAAGAGAAAGGTGAAAGGTTCTAAAAAATCATGTCTTCTTATCGAATCATTAATTGGCTTATGAACTTTTTCTTATGTAGCACGCTAGTTGTATTGTTACAATTCGTTTGTGTAGATTTTGTTTTCTCATTGGTTTCAAAACGACTTTATATTTGAGCCAAATGTAATAAATTTCGCTTGAAATGCTTCCAGTTGATTGAGAAGAGTAGGAGCGTAATGGGCGTTCCTAAAGATTTCAAGGAGACAATACAGAATCTATTGAGCTGTGGTTGAGTGCAGCCCCATGTCATTATACTGTCTGCTTGTATTCACTACCAGACAGAGGTAGGCAAATATGCGATGGGAACTACCGAAAATTTTCGTTCGGTTATTTACCCACCCCTGCTGCTAGGTGAATTGCGGGACCGAGCTGTGACTTTCATTCATCGTACGATTTAATTGTAAAGATTTTATAAGATAATATATTTTGAAGGCACTAATGGAGATCTTAAAACAATTTCACCTCAGAATCCGAACCTCATTGTTTTAGGAAAAACGAGGAAGTTCAATGACATTTCCCTCTTTGAAATAATGGAAAACAGATTAAGTCATTGGATTCTACAAACTTTAATTTTTAATTGCGGTTGCATGTTCGGGTTTCGAGGGTCCAAATTTCGAAGGCAATACTGTACTTGATTTTAATGGAATTGCCCGGCAATGTTTTGACAGAGATGGCTTGGTTATAACTTTTAAACTGAAATGACTGACGGAGTCCTTTTAATATACGCAAATACCATTCTTTAAAATAAAAATGTTCAAATTAACTTTTTTTTACTTAACCTGTCTCAATTAAATGAAAATCTAATTTTTATTTTACCGCTTAATTTTCTCTACCATTCCATTCTCAATTTTCTACTCGTAGCTGCCATGCTATTTTTCTCGTAAAATTAGGAATAAGAGTGGTCTATTTGCTGTATCACATTAATTGGTCAAAACATTGTAAGCAGTATCTTCCTTATACTAACACAATAATTATACCATGCATTTAATGAAATCTATCTTCTCGTTACCACATTACGCGAACAAAACCAATCATCGATCTTCAAATCATTTCCTGATTCAGAACATGAACAAGCAGAAGATTGAGGTCTCAAAAGATTTCTGAGATATATGGAAAGAGACATTCACTTCATTATTTACGGGACAAGCAGTATCTTCTCTGCGAAAGGAAGAAAGAGGAAGTATGAAGGTACTTACCAAATTATTGATGAACACCGGAACTCTTTTCTAGTAAATGACTTTACAGAAAGGGTTTCTATTACTTCCCTCTTCCTCCCAGGGAACACCACCTTAACGAAGCACTGTCCGTGCGGGTGGCGAGGGTTTGTGCGTACCAATAAAGAAATGAGCAACATGAAAACGACTTTTAATTTATCAAACTATTAAAAAGCTTTCATAGAAAAACTTCGGAATAACTTTGCTGCTATTTCATTCCTCCATGTCTTCGTTTACCGGGCAATGTCGAGATGACTGAAAATGAAGTCTAGAAAATAATTTTCAAAATTATATAAAAACTCCGGACTTCATGGTACTTCTTTTAATCACTACATCTAAACCAGTTAAATAATAACAGTTTGAACCAGTAGAATTTAGATCACTGTAAAGCAGTCCCGGTTAACTGACAACCAGTAAATTTTCGATGAGGTTGAACTGGAAGAAACTGTCAGGGCGGATGTTGGGGTTGAACTGGAAGAAACAGTAGTAGAATCGTTCACTTTGCCGTTTATTTCGTTCCAGAGACAAAGAAAGAATCGGTCAACCACGTTTTCTTAGAATACCGCATGTTCTTACCCACTAAATATAAATTAGCGAAAGAAACAACTGATCTCGGTATTGTCCTTTTTTCAATACCCTATTGTCTGTATTGAAGTCAACTCATTGTAGTGCTATGTACTAGCGGGAAGGGGAGCTACTACTACTTTACAGATGCAGGGCCATTCGCTCCGCCGCGCAAGTGTCTGACATCTGGAGGAGATGAACAGAAGCAGCACCTGTAGGTATTTTTTGGCACTGGCTCAGTTTCCCGTTCCNATATATATATATGTATAGATCTAAGTCTTTTACGCCGGTGTTCCAGAGGGGAAAATAATGAGAGATATCTGCCTCTCACACATCGTCTTAGGTGGAGGAACTCGATTCCACTCACTGACTGCTGCTCACAAGTCGCTGCTCAGCAATACCTTACCCCCTCCAAGCGGATGTGCGAGCGAAAGGGTGACATCTTTCAGTATCTTCTGTCTCATGTTATTATGGACAAACTGCAGCAGAGACGTTTGCCTCTATTTATATTTGACTCTATACTTGTAACCTGCTTCAAGTCTGTTTGTAGCGCTCACTCGCTGCTTGCATGATAAGTTAAAAATGACCTCTCGGAAGTACAGTTCCGTTCCCAACAGCAAGAGTATATGTTTTATTTTCCTATGGATTCATACGTCCCAATACAGGGAAAGCTGTTTTTAAGATTAGCAGACGCGTTGCAGACTAAATGAACATTGACGTTATACATTTTAATAGAGGAGTCTAATCATCACTTGCGAACGGAATTTTGGTTAACTCTAGGTAAATGAATAAAATCTTTTAATTTTTGTTAAGAAAGGCTTCACGTTAACAATTAAAAAACTTTTTGACCGCATAACCGCCTATGGGTAGGTATTTCACCTTCACGCGAATAATAAATTGAAAATTCACAATTACCTGGGAGTCAGTAGAGAAATTAATTCTAAACAATGTTACATACTTTTGTACGAAAAGTTCACATTAAATTTAGTAATATTTGAGCAATAATTAATGAATATGACTTTTCGTAAATCACTTGAAAACCACTTACATAACCGAAAAATGTTTGGGGAAAAAAATGAAGATAATTTAGAAGATAGTAGTCTGAGGTTTTCTCATTTCTGTAGATGAAATATTAACGGAGCCATAGTTCGTTGTTCCCCGAACGCCTTGATCCCCAAAACCCGGAATACTTGCATTATTCGTTAAATAACTGAAAACTGTCAGTTTCTCGATAAACATGCGTGAGACCTTCATTAACAAACGTAGAAGACCATTCGAATGGCTTTTTGATTACTCGCTGCAATGAAAAACAACACTTCTGACAAGAACAAAATTAGTATTCTCTACTTCAACAAAAATTCACAACCATTCTACCAATTTTTAAAAAGACTTTCCAAGTAATTTAAGAAAAACTCGTCTTAACGAAAATATATATTTTTTCATTTATCTACATATACGATGCCGCAGTTCGACTCCATTGTGTCTTAACCGGACTCTTCGTGGAATCGAAAGTTATAAAAAGATATAGAAACAATATTATTGCGACATCGACTTATTTTTTTATCAATTTTTAACAATAGATGAGTTCTTCCGCGTCTAAACTGTCGTCCTCATGGCTTTCTTGTTCGAGAGTATCCATCGCTGCTTAGCGTACTCGTAAACGCATGTACAATTCTTTTACGTTTAACTTTCAACCTTAACCCGATTTCTAATCACTGGGACATACCCGGGTTTCTCACACTCACTTTTAGTTTCTCTTATGTATGATTTCCCTACTTTTGTTTATATTATTGTATTACCAATTCCTTTGTTGTTCCTGTTAGTAGTCTATCTGCACTCTTCCATGAGGAAGTGTGCACGATCTTCATTCTATGAATTTTTCATTACACTCTTCATATAAATGTTCCCTTTTTATTAAGTTTTTCCAGCTCTTCACTGTAAACTCCCTCTCTCTTAAAAAGAGCCAACCTTCCTCATTCCTCATTATTTTCTGCACAATCTTGCATTATGTGCTGAAGATCTTATTTTCCCTTCCCGAATAGACACAAATCATCCTCCACCAGATCAAGATGGAATAAACGTGCTTCAAATCGCCAATCTCGGTGAGTACTTTCATCATGCTACGATTAGACTTGAACCATAATTTATTGCGGGCTATGTAAGTCACCTATTGAATAAATGTATATAATCCTCTTTCTCCACCTTATATGCAGCAATAGTTTGCTACATACAGTTTTTTTTGGTCAAAAATGTCTTCCATCCCTTTCTCGTTGAGACTATGTCTGCGCCATCTAACTTTTTTGTCTCTCCCCGTCGCACCCGAAACCGCAAAGCCTGTTTCAATGCATCCAAGTCAACTGCTGTTATTCATAATACTAGGTCCAAGGCTTTTGTTGAAACCGAACGATAGCACTTACTCCAATTCAACAAACTCAACCACTGTAAACTGCTTAGCCAGCGCTAAATATGTTTCGTTTGCGCTCTGTCTACCCAGACACTCGAACAGTATGTTATGATTGGTAACATTGTCCCAACGTACAATTGTAGTTCCTTCACCCCAATATTTTATTTACTTAATCCCACTCGTCTCAGAGCATAATTTCTTTCCTTTATCGTTCAGAAATCGTACGTGTTCCGTGAACTGCAATTTTTGATAAATGATTATTCTTAAATACTTAAAACATTTTGTTAGGCGTATCAGTTCCTCATATAATAGGGTCTCTTTCTCCTTTCGTCAAGACAATAACCAGCCCTATTGTTTTCGATCGATGTATTATCGCGTTATTTCTATTGTACTCACCTCTGTACCGGTATCTGGTTTCTTGCTACTGACAGAGAAGGAAAACCAGGGGCGAACTCCACATTCGAAGAACATTTTCCCTTTACATCATCCATTTATTATTTAAATACTACGAGGAGAAATGCACATTCCTTATCCGCCAAACGCACTAAATCTAGTTCCAGATCCATACTCTTCCTACTCGTTAGATTTACATTTCTATTGTACGATTAACACTAGATCCATTTCACCTCCTCTTATCCTACCTTATCCAATCCCGAGTTTAGCACACCTTTACAATACCCACTTTCCTTCCGATCAAAATTCTGTCACAGCCACCTCAGACGTATACATTGTTCGCTCACCCAATACGCCATCTGAATCATAGGCTGGTTTCTCCATGATGACACAGTCTTTGGTCAAATCCCTCTTCCTTCCGCCACCCATCACCGCGAAACTCTCTTCACTACCCCCCCCCTACTCTGGGCTATCACACCCTCCTCATTTCACCTTACGTTGGACAGATTGCCCCCAAACCGTGCATAATTACAACCATTCTGGAGTTTTTTAATATTCGCTTCACGTGCTGGATCCGATGGAAAATTCCTTCAGCTGAACTAGTGGATCTCACGCCTTTCACTCTCTGGAGCGGGTGCTAGCTAGTACGGTCAGCACTGCTTACTCGCACCCACATCCGTTTACAACTTTTCTCATGATTTCCCTTTTACATGATCCCAATGTATGTAACCAATGACATTAACTTTCGCTCCGAAATCTCCCCTTTGCGTCAATATTGTTAATTTATAATCCTGCCTTATAGCTTTTTCGAACTTAACCAGTATATAATGTGCCATGTTCTCCAGCTGCTGTTGACAATTTCCCCCGAACAGTAACACGTCATCCGCATATGCCACGATTGTTAACTCCTCCGGAGTCATGTCAACAGAACTTTATTTAATAGTATATTCCAGTAATATGGTGCCGTATTCCTCCCTTGAGGACACCCTTTCCCAATTCTCCGTAATAATCTTTCTTCTCCAATGTCGAGCAAAACATACCTATTCTCGAAATAAGATCCAATGAGTTTGACTACCTTGCTACTAAGCTGGTGCCGCACTAAACACTACTGTACAATTCTCAAATCCACGCTATCAAAAGTTCCTTCGTAATTCACACTTGTTGCAATCATATATTTTTCAGTTATATTCCGTATTGTCTATATTACTTTGAGAACCGCATCTTCCGTTTCCTACCTTTTACGAAACCATATAGGCATTGGTTGCATTTTTCTGGTGTCATTTCCTGTGTTATCTCCCGTGTAACACTTCGGAAGCAGTGTAATAGGCCTCTGCGCCGTACTTTCAGTCTTGTCCAGCATTCGGTTCTTTATAAATAACTTCACAACACCGGTTTTCCATACCAATGGACAATGTCCGTAGTTATAACATTCATTAAATAATAGAGATATTTAAATGCCATATTTATCGAAAATATGCCGTATCATTTCATTCGTGTATTACCGAACCCGCCGCTTTTATTTCTTCTAAGCTTACCTGTTTCATCCTCCATATCTCTTTATATCAACCATTCCTCATATTCCTACACCTCCTCATACACCCATGACCCCAATAAGGTTTAAAGCATACCTTTTCTGTATCCATCTATGTTGCAGAGAGTGCCTGCTTTCCCCGATTATTATTCCATAGAACAGATCCCTTTAACTTGTGTCGGCCTAAAATGTTTGGAAATCCCTATATGTTCTTACCGATTATCTTCCAGGTACATTTCTCAACATCCTTTCTTTCGTTCACGTATTTCATCCTTACACTCCTTCTGAGCTTTGTGATACTGTGCATCTCCGTTTACTCGCATCCTTCTTCTCTTTTTGGTAAAGTCATCACATCCTATTTCAAGTCCTCTTCCGTTTTGACTAATCCTCATTCCACCAACATTGTCCACTGACGAAACCATCCCCCTTTCGCTAACAAAAGTGCTGCCCAACTGAAGAATGGATTTTTGTAATTCATCTACGCGAGCATCAAGATCTTTTTTTGTGCTACCACTTTCATAAACCCTGGTATTGCCTGTTCGTTTGGACAATCGCGTCCAATCCTCAGAGCGATAGTTATATTCGCCATCGCTACGTGTTTCGTGATGCTAAAGAAATATTAAAGTAGCTTGAGATTTCTCCGCTCGTATACCAGCAAGTCACGGCATAATGTTTCTCTCTGTTTTGTGAGGTTAGATTTATTATGGGGTGCCTATTATCCGTAATAAATGATCACTCCCCAAATATATTATGGAGTGTAAAATGCTCGCTGAAGATCATTTTCTCCATCAGCAAACCACGATCATATCCCCCATTACGTTGACCGTGCGTTCCAATCCCCACCAAGAATAATATCGTAGGTCTTTTCATATCCAAAACCTTCTCCAACTCTCGGAAATTTCTTTGCCCTTTCAACATGTACTGCATATATGCATTTATAACCACAATTGTTCTCTTTTTTTGTTAGTCTGACCACTTGAAGAAACTTGCTGGAAAACTGGTTTAATATTAGCACATCCACCTTTTTATTTGTAACATATATTGCTAACTTCCCTCTGTGAATATGACTCTGTATGATAAAGGTATACGCATTATTCTTCCGTGACTGATGTACAGCGCTAAATATACATCGATACAATGGTTGTACGAAATTGGTTATTTCCTGTGCTCCAATTATCCCTCCTTGAAAATTTATCTGTAACATTCTAAATGTCATAAGTTGTTAGTGGTTTAATTATTTCTCGTATCCTTTTTTCCTCACTTGTTACATCTTATACAGAATGCAGCCTATCCTTTCTCAGACGCAAATAACATACACATTTTGGAGGCTCACTTCTTTTTGCGCATTCTGTATATTTGTGATTCTTTTCAGCGCAGAGGCTGCATGTTGGTACTTTGACAACACAATTACGCGCCAAATGACCATAACGTTGACACCGGTAGTAACGTAACGGCTCGAGAAATTCATTATCGTTATGAGACAGGAACCCGCGGAACACTCATCGCCTCATTATCTTTTTGTGAATATAGGTCCCGATTCGAAAACTATATTCTCTGTCTCACTTTCCTTTCTGTCATATCGTTTGATTATTTTTATTTCTATTACCTGTTTTTGATCTTTTAGTACCTCCAAATTCTGATCACACAACTGCTGCAGAAGCTCCTCTTCTGATAGCAACTTCTCCACCCCAAATATTATTATCTAAGGCATAATTCGCTTTAGAGTCCTCACGTACAAATCTTCCCGGTCTTGAACCGTTTCCTGATTAATTTTTCACCTCTCTTATTCTGAATAGTTACTAATAAATCATCCTTTCGTGTTGGACGACTACTTATTACTTTAACTAGGACCGTGTGCTCCTTTAATCACCCTTCCATCGTTTTGTCATATCCATCTGTTGTTCTCTGTTTCGACGTGTTATTAAGATCATTCCAGTTTTTCGTCCTTGCACTCGTGCCAGCGCTGCATATGTTCCTAAATTGCTTTCAAATTCATCACTTTTTTCTGAGCCTACCTATGCTCTCGACTATTGCAGTCACGTTCGCTGTCAATTATTGTTTAAAAACCTCTTGTTTTATTTCCATTTGTTTTCCAAACATTTTCATCCGTTCATCTAATACATTTACTACTGTTTCGCACGCTTTATTTATCCTATCATGTAACACGTTGATCTGTTCCATCTTATCTATAACTGCTGCAGAAAACTCTTCATGACCTTGCCGAGAAAGTTTTTTCTTACGTAATTTCAGTGTCTTTAGCCTCACCACCGTATTCCATAACTCAGCTACATTATCCACCACACTATTTTGTACATTGCTGTGTAACTTTCGGAACTTTTCTCCCACGTAAATTTAATAAAACTTAAGTATTTTTTTGTGCAGTCTACCCAAATCCACACCTTTCTTCTCTACTTTTTCTCTTCGTTCCAAATTTAAACCTTTGTATTTACCCCCTTTTCTTGTCCGTTGCTCCGGTACTCCTGAATCCTTCCTGCAACTGGACGCACAGCTTGGTTTCGGAGAGTCACCGGGGGAAGCACCCCCTCTACATAATGTATCACCAACATTCATCTTCGTCATTGCACCTACCGGTTTCTGCTTCATCCTAATCTTCGGCAGTATTACTTCAAGGAATTGCTCATCCAACTGCCATCACTTTATGGTAACACGAGTCCACGTATCTTTGCACGTGTGTGGTTGAAGGATACTCTCAACTACGATGGAGTTGAAATTTCTGAAAAGTCTTCCCTCTAAGTAATTTATAAATGCTATTCTTCAAAATATTTCTAAGTCCTTTTCTGTTGTTAAAAGTTTATCAGAAGCTAATCTTGAAAACTTTCCTTCGTCAACACCGTAGAAAATTATATCATTCCAATTGCTAAGTCGCAAAATATTTCAAGTATCACCCGTAGTACTCGGGAAATTTAAATTATCCATCCCTCTACTTCTGTCCCATCCTTACTTGAATATGTACTTTGTGTCACTCTTGAGAAATTTTCTGTTCTTTTCGGACCAACTTTCTCACCACGAGCACCTAATAAAATTTTTCTACACCCAAATTACAACTTTGTTTTCCTTCGGTCCACTTCACAGAATATTTCGAAGTCCCAAGTTCTTGTTTATTTACATGGCCGTTATTTCAGATTGCAACGTCAAATACAAACGTACTTAATACTTAATAAATGTAATTCTTTCCTTCAACACCATAGAATAACTTCTTAACTTGATTCTTCTTACATACAATTTGTTCTCGCAAGCCTGATTTCACATAACGTAATCATGTTTTTCTTTTTTCAAATCAAATTTATTTCCGTCCCAACGGGGTAAATCAGCGCAGTTTACACCTCTCAGATCAAGATCAGTCTGAGAGCAAATCCAGCGACAAAAAGCCCCTGGCACAAGGCGACAGTGCTTGTCCCAAACGGTAACCCGGCGGCGCGAATAGCAAATGCTTTTCTAGCAAACAATTATATTCACGAGTCAATTTCATTTGTGTTTTCGAGTGAATCTATATTGTTAACTTTCATTTGCATTTACGAATGGTTTGACAAAATTTTTGTATATTAATTATCCATGCGTGAATCGAGCTGTGAACTTCCATGTTTAAATTCAGCACACTTCGAAGTAAGGGTGATATGTAAAACATGTCTTTTAGAATAATGTTCTATGTTGAAATTAAATTATATCTTTCTGGGTATAGAAATGAAATTTGCAACAAATTTCGTAAAGATTACTTTTTACATTTGTTACAACGGTTGTGATATAAACTCTCATGGACTACGATTAAAACGAAAGTGGAATGTTACTTAGTCACTAATACCCGTTATTGCATTTTAAAACATTATGATAATGTATTTCACCCTTATTTTGAATATAGAAGAAAACAAATTTTTCTTTTATGACTAAGTTATCCTACACGCAAGATTTTCTTGTATATTTGTTACGTTTGGCCCAATTTTTCACGTTGCATCGCCATCTTGTTGTGTAGTGTTTAAGAATGCTTTTTCTGAACTGCACGAACGGAAAGTGTACTGTGTGCGAGCAACCTATTTCTTTGCTCGACACTTTAAATCAATGATTTTTATTATTATGTTACGTCGAATGAAAATGGGAGACGGGACCGGGATTCGAACCCGGGAAACTTGAGTTGGCGAACGGGATGGCGCAGTCGGTAGGCGCATGAGCGCGTAAAACTCAAGGTCCCGGGTTCGAATCCCGGTCCCGTCTCCCATTTTCATTCGACGTAACATGATTAATCTGTTACCTGGCGGTGAGGTTCACCGCAATCTAAGAGATTTCTATGACAATGATTTTTAGTAAAATCCACTACCTTGGAGAAATAAATTCAAGAGGAAGTATAGTAAAATTTACACATTCACGCATGTCTGCCCCATGGCTCAGTGGTGACGATGGCGTGCGGAGATTCTAGAAACCCCGGTTCGATCCTGAGCATATACAATTATTTATACTCCATAATATTTGATTGTGTATTGATGTCAATTGCTATGGTTGTGCATTATATTATAATGAGTGAGCATGTAAATATATCAGCTCCGAAGAAAGGTGCTATATCGGGTTCGTACGCTGGATGATTTTCATTGCAGATGAAACAGAACATCTTTTGGACTATCTGTACATTTAATCGAATGATTCGGTCAACGAGGGGCCAAACTACTACTCCCCAGAGATTCCATGTGGTTACTAGTTTCGTAACAGCTTTTGTGAACTTCAATGGCTTTCTTTTAAGAAAACAGAAAAATTGTGAGAATTGTTAAACAAATACAGTAAATCATCTTTACTACCTGCTTTTGCCGTATAGTATTGATCATAGAGGTTTATTTTTAATAGTTGTTGATGAAGATACGGGGAAAAAATACGGTCCGTTGTCATCACTCTGTCACTTTTGGAAGACCTCCCGAGTATGTATCCTTAAAGGTAGATCTTGGATAAAAGTATGAACGACATCTGTTGAATGGTAGTGCAACTAAACAATACGATTGGTTCGTAGATTCCTTAGTGTGTACGGGCAGATTGGAAAATATTGTAATTATTAATGATATCTACCGGAAACAAGAAAATGAATACATGCAAGTATAGTATAGATATCGACACCGCAAGGGATGTGATATTTGAAGAAGAAAATGGAACAAGAAACCCACAGGTATGTAGAAGCAACAGCAATAGCGACTACAGCACTACGAAGGAAGATGAAGCTACGTTTGTGATTCGTACTAGGAAGTATCGAAAGGGAGGTCAGATTGATGAAAGAGAGACAAATGGGAGAGAGCCAAATATACGAAGCATTACAGGACGCGTTTTATGGGAAGAGGTTTAGATGTATCTCGAGAAAATTGCAGTAGATAATACGCGATGTTGCTGCAGGTAAGTTATTCCAGCCTACAATGGTTCTATTCACAAAGGAGTATTTACCAATATCCGTTTTCTGTTTCTAATTTTTTTTAGGCTTGTGGTCGCCGCAACTAATGTAATTTGGTTTGTGTAGCCTAGCGTTCACTGATTTCCACGCAGGGTCTCCCATGTAGGCTTTAAAGACAGCACAAAGACGCGCTAACTTTCTTCGATTGGAAAGTGAGTCCCACTCGAAATTAATATGACGTGTGTTGTCTCTAACAAAATTCGCGACCTTTCTTTGCATCCGATCTAATTCATTGATCTGACCCTCCCTATACGGATTCCAGCAAGTGGCTCCGTACTCCAGTATAAGTCGAATTAATGAAGTGTATGCCAGGCTTTTAGATTTCAAGTTCCCTTTCCTAAGTACGCGTCTTACGAAGTTCAGCGCTCTCCAAGCTTTCTGCGTTGTGTATTTAACATGTTATGCCCAATTTGAGACTCGAGAAATTATAACCTAAGTATTTACACCATAAAACTTCGGAAAAATCTAATTATTTAATAAATAGTTCAGAGCAGATTTTATTTTTGATCTTGGAAAACAAAGATTTATTTTAGATGGTTTATTTTCATTTTATTCGCCTCAACCCATTTTCACAATTCGTGTAGATCGATCTGATTAGTTTAGATCGCTCTGATTCTTTAGAGTGACCGATTGCAATACTTCCATGAGGTGCTATAAGTACCATGGATACACCCAAACAGCTGATAACTGCTGGAGTAAAGAAGACACTTCTGGGAATGTGGAAGAGCATGCTACCGATATGAAACTTGTACATTCAAAAAACACGAATGCAACATGTGTGAACTGTCAAAGTAAAGGAAACCCATGTGATCATAGAGTTAATTCAGTGTTATGTCCAGAGTACGAAGCGGCAAAATGGATGATTATGAACATAACGGACTATGGGATTAGAGTAATACAACAGAACATACAGAGATCACTATTAGCATCCTGGGAAAAGCAGCAATATGTAGACAACCATATGATAGATATAGCAAGAAAGTTATTTAATAAATGGGAATTCTTGCCATAATAAGATGACTGCTAGGATAATAGAAGAGAACGGTGGGTGAGCATCAATAATAATACACACAAGTAGCATTGGAAGTATTAATACTAAGGAAGTATTGTACTAAATATATCGTAATGTAAGGTCAGGGATGAGGTCAGAGGTTATGCGCTTGTTAGTGGTTACTTAAGGGGGAAGAAGAAGTGTAAAGCAGAGATAGAGATGCTCGAGTGTATTACAGAGGGATATAAAGAAGAAAAGTTAATAACATGTATTAATGGAAACTGTCGCTTGACGCTGGGGGAACATGTTATAACAAACAAAAATGGACGAATGATAGAAAACATAGTATTCAAATATGATCTATAAATAAATAATGTGTTAGGCGAAACGAAATTCGAAGTGGACAGAGGTAAATCTATAATTCACTTGTCATTCACAACTTCTACAGAAGGGTATCTTAAAGATTGGAGACTAGACGAAGGGATAACTACGGATCACAAGGGAATACTCTTCGAACTGGGAATGAGAACAGACAAAATACACACGACAATGGAGAAAAACCTCAGATAAATATATGTGGAAAAATTTCAAGAGACACTGGTTCGAAAATGATTGGGGCAGTGATATCGAGCTTGAAGACCGGGTAGACCAACTCCAGATACCAATATTGAGTGCAGCAGCAGAATGTGCACCAAGGGAGAAACCGGGAAATACTTGGTGGAGTTGGAGAAAATGAAGAAGAAGAGGGCTAAGACAAGATGGAAGTTGCGGAGAGCGAAGAGACGAGGGACGTCAACGATTAGAGAAGAAAAAGATTATAGAGAGGCACGTAGAGAATATAAAAGTGAAATAAAAGAATGTAAACAAGAGACATGGACATATACGTATCAAAGTGTGTGAGCTCTGATATATGGGGAGTGCCGTATCTTATAGCCAGGGGAAAGATGAGAACAAGACAAATATGGAGTACCTCATTTGAGGAAGGACACCAGACAGGAGAATGGACAGATACGGGTATGTGTGACTTGGAGTAGGATGGAGGTGCACGAAGAAGATTACATTGAGGTTACTGATGATGAGTTGGATGAGACGATTAAATGGTTAAGTAGAGGGAAAAGCCCGAAATACGACGGACTTACAAATGAATTATTCAAGATTAGTTACCCGGTAATTAGAGAAAGACTATGAGACTAAATAATGATTGCTTGAAGAAAATAATATTTCAAATACAGTGGAAGATCGCAAAGCTGAGGGTATTCCACAAAGGAAACGGACGAAGAACGGACGACCCAAACACATATAGACTAATAACTTTACTACCTCGTATGGGGAAGTTATAGGATAAAATAATAATACGACGTGTAACAGATTGGGCGGAGAATAACGGAACATTAGACAATCAATATGGATTTTGTAAAGAACGATCGACACAAAATGCACTTGGGACTCTGACGGAATGGATCGACAGGAGAGATGAGTAATTGGGAATGACTCTTTTCATTGATATGCAAGGAGCGTTTAACAATTGTACAGTGGTGTAGGATACTAGAAATGTTGAGAAATAATGGAATAAATGGTTACATCTATAATATAATAGCCAGCTACTTTGAAGATAGAATATATTGGGAGGCGGATAAGGGGTGTCCCCAGGGGTCACACAGGGGACCCATTTTCTGGAATATCACTACAGATAGATCACTTAAGTTTATCAGAAGCAAGGGTTACAAAATAATGGCATACGCAGATGATATTGTGGTCTTTGTTGAGGGGAATGCAAGGCGTACATTAGAAGAAAGAGGTAACAGAGCTCTGGAATATTGTGATGAATGGTGTAAGAGAAATCACTTAGAAAAAGGTATTATAAAAACACTAGCGTTGATCTTTGGAAAATTGAATGTGAAAAAGCGAGAACTAATTTTGAAACTACGGGGAAGAGTAATTCAAGTTAGGACAGAGCATTTGTATTTAGGCATAAAAATAGATTCCGGTTTAAAATTTGTTTGGCACATCAAATACATAAAAAAAAGTAAAGAAAACTTATTATTCGCTGATGAGAGTAGGAATAACAAAACTCAATATTGGACGCAAACAATTACTACAGTTTTGTAAAAGTGTATTGGTATACATGATAACATATGGGTGCTAGACTTGGGCCAGGGTTCTGCAAAATATGGTTTACAGAAGAACACTCGATAAAATACAACGCTTATGCTACTGAGACTGATTGATTAAGTATTTATTTAGCCTTTTCGACTATTTTTTTCATACATATAAAATACAATATACAACACAAATAAGAATTGTACCGTATAATAAATGTTATATAGAAATAAATACAACATTATTTTAAAAGTATTATCTATGCATCTACGTGCCTATTAAATTGTTACCACTACTTTAACACAAACCCAAAATATTTACTTCTTAAATAAAGAATAGCGTCTGCATTTTTGTTACAAGACTGAATGTCAGCGTCCTTCATAATTTCGCTGACTGATGCCGCGGTGCCGACGGCGAATTTTGAAACAAAACAAACACCGCGCCTCTCGCAATCCCGGTATCGTCAGCAATCTTTATCCCTGTGACTAAATGTCTCTTGAAGAAATTTATCAAAAAGAAGTCAATGATTGACATACTTTTATTTCGCTAGGCAGTGCGTTGTACATTTTCATACCTTCATAGAATACCCTTTTATGTGCATTTGTTGTTCTTCTAAAGGGAACTACAATATTGCCACATGGTCTAGTCTCAATTACGTTACTTTGTCCAACAATTTCTAACATTTTTTAAAAATTTTTTGCAACCAAATAATTTACTATCTTATAAAGAAATATACATACATTTAAATGCAGCTGCTATGGTACTGAAAAAAATTGTAATGTGTAGAGTATATCGTTTATTTTCGTGTACCTATCGCAATGTAGAATTTCTCTCATTGCTCGGTTTTGCATTTTTAGTAGTGCATTTAATTCCGTTTCCCCCATATTTATCGCAATTGTTGAGCAATATTTAAAGTGAAGAGATATTATCGTCTTATACACGATATATCTAGTGTAAGCCGAAATATAGTTCCCATGTCTGTTTAAAAATCTTATTTTTTCCCTACTTTCTTAGTCATGTATTCACAGTGATCTTTGAAACTTAGCCTATCGTCAATAATAACTCCTAAGTACTTCATTTTTTCTACTCGTTCGATTTCAGTTCTGTTTAAACATTTTAATGTATTACATGTTCCCGCTTCTTTTGTACCGCTCCTGATTATCATAAATTTTGTTTTATCCTCGTTCATTTTTAATTTGTTCTTCACCCATTTTTCTATTCTGATAAATACATTATTTATCTTCTGTTCTATATTTAAAAAAATTTCCGTCACATACAGTAAGGTATCATCTGCAAATAGTTTAATATTACTTCCCTCTGAACAGAAATTAATTATATCATTGATATTGTAACAATTTAATTTGTGAGTGCTAAGGTAATCTGGCCTCACTTTGGGAAAACCAATTATAACGCAATAAAAGGGGGCTTAATTAATTAAAAGACTTACCTAGTCCACTCGGCATTTTGACTGGAAATCCTGTATTTAATCTTGAACTAGGTAATACAACTTTAAGAAGGGGTTCGGTCCATTATATTACCGTGAAATACACACACTGTTTCTTCCTTAAGAAAACGCAACTCTGGTAAAATTGGGTTAATTAATTCAATACATAGAAAATTGCATTTAAATTATGCCATTATGCTACTCATGCACACACTTCCCCAACATATTCCCCCCAAAATCACAAACGATGTAAACCACAGTAATTGACTTTGTCTTTCATTCAAATACCAATAATGCTGGTTAATTATTTACTCCAGTCAATATTTAATTTAAACATAATACAGTTAAATAAATGAATCATGAACAATAACCGATTGTCTTTGATTATTATTATTAATTAAACATTTATGAGTGCCACAAGAGTCTCTGGCATCGTCGCACTCGCATATATCCGTTCACTGCAACTTGACGCTATAACCAATGCACTGGGACTGCCAGTCATGCTAATTACCTTATAGTTTGTAATTGAAGTTGGACCACCAGATGACAAAACCACGTGGGCGTGGCGAATTCCTTAAAGATGAATGACCTCTCGCTACTACCAGACCATTCACCGCTCCGCCCCGTAGGTACCATTCGCCTTTACTGCTTCCAAAATGTTGGCGTCACACGAACCGGAAACTTTTGCCGAAGGTCGGACGACACTTGAAAACGAAGCCGATCAACTAATGATCACTGAGTCATCTCAAAAAGAAAACTCTACGTCCATCATATCATATCGAAAAATAGCTCAGCTGTCTCTCAGAATAACTCAACTAGAATTCAGTAAAGTCGGCCAAAATAATCTCGATCTAACTCAGAAAAATGACTCAGAATGTTGTCATAATGATAATAATGATATCACAATGTAATGTCTCGTAATAATAACCTGGAGCGACTCTCCTCCTTGCTTAAGTAGCTCTATCCTCACTTAGCGTCCCAAAACTTAGAGAGAAGACTCCCCCATTCCTGACATAATTTTCTTCAGACAATAATCTCACTTTTTCGCTCCACGTAGAATATTTTTGATTGGTTAATTTTGTATGACGTCTTTTCGTTTTGGACGAATAATAAGGTTTGATTATCACAATACTTCGTTGTCTCCGAAATCGTGGTGTTTTTCCTATCGAGCCCCTTTCTATGACACTACGCAGGCTCATGACCCTCATCGTTACACAAGGTGATATTTAATACTAGAAAGTTACCCTCGTCCCTCTTTGTTCTTGTCAATGACACTNGCCAGGTAACAGATTAATCATGTTACGTCGAATGAAAATGGGAGACGGGACCGGGATTCGAACCCGGGACCTTGAACTTTACGCGCTCATGCGCCTACCGACTGCGCCATCCCGTTCGCCTCTCGGGCCCTTCTACCATTCTCATTCAACTTGTGAAACCCAAAGACCTCTGAAGGATACAACTATATGACATGATAGCGGATGTACATTCTGCAGAAAGGAATAGACGATGGTTTAGGCCCGGACATGCTGAGGAAGAAATAATGACGGGACACAGTGACATATTGGGCCGGCAAGCAATGAAGACTGTATGCGTGGAATGGGACAAGAAATAAGAGGCCATATATTCTGGGATTGCCCGTTGTACATAGGATAAGATACCTGGGTAAAATAAAGACGGAAGACATAATATTCAAATTTGGACATGACATGTTAAGCACGGAGTCAAGATAAAGGATAATGAAATAATATGTGAATGGGATTAAAGAGGTAAAGATTGCTCTTAAAATTAATAGATTTTACATTTAGAATTAGGAAGAGTGTAAACAATTGATGCAGTTGTGGAATGTCTGCAGATGGAGACATTACGGAAAATAAAATAAATTAACACATAAATAAGCTATCGTGGTGAGCCGTGAAACGTCCCGGGATGATGTTTTTAAAAGTTCTTCTAAATAGAAGTTGTTTAGTATATATTGCAAACCAGCTTTATGAATAATATTTCTGAACAAGTGTGCGAAAATTTGAGGAAATTAGGTCCATATGGGTCGAAATATTAGTGTGTCAAAATGACGCAAAATATAGAGTTAATGAAATTTCCTCGTTTTACCTAGGTAACAACTTTATTTGCTTTGGATTATATTTCCATTGGTACGGCCGTCATCATCAGTGAATCTAAAATAAATTACAATAATATATTGATGAAATAACAAAATTGAAATTCAGAAGATAAACATTTTTACAGAAAAATTAGAAGTGAATTGATAAGAAGCAAAAAATATATTGATAAAATTACAGAATTAAAATAAAGAAGATGAACGCTTTTTATAGAATAATTAGAAGTGAATAACAGAATTGAATGAAGAAGTTCCTTTAGAATAATATTTATGTCGATCTTATGAATGGAGATATTCTAAACATATATTACGACTTTTAAAAATAAGTTTTCTGGATGTGAAAGAGTTTAAGGAAAACAACGTGAGTTGAACCGCTTACCTGGTGTAGGAAATTTCGGGCAGGAAAATGCAACGGGAATGTGCCGGCTGGGTTCTTTTATACGTGAACGGCTGGGGGCGGGGGTAAGGGTGGTGGTGAAGAAATAGTTTTCGAGGAAAACTATGTTGCCAAGCTACTGTCAATTTCTAAGGAAATCAATGGAGAGGAAGGGAAATCAGTTCGTTCATTTAAAAGATGGTTTTCTCTGAAATTGTATAAAATATGAAACTGTTCTAGTTTTACCCTATGCCGAAATCTTTTTTGTTTCTAGAATGGTGACATTGGTTTCAATGCTGGATGTGTGTGAGATGTGTAGCCAAGTGTGATTTATTTATGTTGTTTTTCCAAGCGTGTATGTGTTCTGAAATGAGTTTAGTGAACTTCGTTCCTGTCTGACCGATGTGAATAGCCTTACAGTCTTCACATAAAAGTTTGTATTCACCACTTTGATGTATGATAGGTGTTTTTGGTGGGATGGAAATAATTTTCTGGAGGGAATTATTAGTTTTAAATGTGACGTTGGCTTTTGTTCGTAAAGTCTGCGCTAAAGAATATGATAACTTTCCTAGGTAAGGGATTGAGATATATGACATGTGTTTGCTTGTATTTGATGTGAGAGATGTATATGATTTGAGTGAAGGTTTGGAGTTTTTTTGAATTAATTTATCTATTAATGAATGTTCATAACCACTGTCTCGAGCTATTTGTTTCATGATCGAAATATTTTATGATCGATATATTTCAAATATCTCGGGACCCACGCGGCCGTTTAACTCGAAACAAGTGTCATTAGTACAGGAGTAAAAAACCTGATGTTACATCAAATAACGTGAGAAGAGTACAACTACGGGAAATTTGAGATATTGAGCAAAAAGAGGTGAGAAACCATTCACCTGCCACTATACGTCAGAGCAAGGTTTGAGGTGAGAGACCATACACCTGTTTTCACATTTAAGCGTAGGCAATTTCAACTGTAGGCGTATATCCAAAGTATTGCTGATCAGGTACAAACATAATGGACGGCGAACATAATGGTTACACTTGCAAAAGATATATCGCTGCTTAGTTATAGCTCTGGTGGAGGGTTATCATGTGAGGTTCAGGAAACACCGAAGTTGAGGGTCCGTAAGGGGAAGAGTAAACGAATGGATGTGGACAGGATGATGGATATAGAGCGACAGGAAATTAATACAGAGAATTTACAAAGGCAAGTGGATAGAATGCAGGAAGACTTCAGGGGTGAGAAGTTCCGCGTAATAAACAACAGTATTCAGAATTAATTTCTGATGGGGTAACGACGTTATATCAGGTAGTTTTGCGTGCAATCGTAGAAGGTATGAGAAACTGATATGAGATGTCTTCAAAAAGTAGGTGATTTGGAAAGAATAATACAGGAAACAGATTTGTCCGGGAGTGGGATGACTGAGTCGCATGTCCGGACTTTGACAAGGAGAGTAGAGAAAAGTATCATAAAAAACGCGACTAGATGATGGGAGTAATTCAACAGGAGGGTGACAAATATGTGGAGACAACGGTTCAAGTTTTTAATGAAAGAATGAATGATCCCTTGGATAAAATATCGCGAACGGAGAGTAAGCAAAGACAAATTTGTGAAATGTTACAGGCTGGAGAGGGGTTACGGTTTTTTTTAAATTTTGTTCAAAACTTTCCTTATTCTGCGACCTGCTGGCCACTACCTGGGTTTAGTACACTCTTTCTGTTGCTCCTCTCATTATGTCTAGTTAGATTTCATTAAAAAATTAATTTCATTTGTTACCCCACATTGTGGTATATTCCACATTCTTTAGATTCCTACATTCACCTTCTTGTTCTAATGTCATGGTCTCGATTCGGGTTTCATGATTCGTCCCCGTGATTTGTAGATGGCTAATTTTACTACCTTATGAGGCTGTTCCTGCTAAGCTTACAGCGCAACTCACGCACCTCAGTTCCCGGTCCTCCCACACCTCGGGGAGGAGAGTTGCATTTCACTATCTAGCTTCGTAACGTATATACTTTTCGCACAAGCATTATCTGCATTATATAATCCTGAAATGTGTCATAAAGTTCCTTCTTCGCTATGTATTGTGCCCAATCTTCGTCACTGTACAGTCTGAACTCTGCAAGCTTCCGCAACCAGACTGCCCGTTCCGCACATAAAAGTGGACAATTTTGAAGAACGTGATCTACTGTGTCTTTCTCGTTACCACGAATACAGATTCTATAACCTTGAAACATGCTTCCATCATCGGAGGCGTAGGTTTAAACCATTTACTGTCCTCAAAGCTGTATCGCTGGGAATAAAATTGTAGGTAAGCCGTTCCTCTAACGCTAACCTCCACCAATGTCCCAACATTTAGCCAGTTCTGTCCCAGTTTTTCCCTTCTACCCTTTTCTCTACACTGGATGTTCATTGTCCCTATTTGAACCTCTTAGCCATACCGAGCTTTGTACCGTAGATAATATTTTTCTATTTCTAGGTCGGTTGGCAGCAAACCTAAGAGCACTAACATTGTCTTTGTGGAAACATTACTGTAAGCTAAGCTCTGGACATATGACTCAGTTTTGTTCATTAATAATATGCTGTCCCACAATATGTTATTTGTTGAAGCATAACGCCCTTATGGAGGTGCACTAATTGTCATACGCCAAGGGTATATCTGTTAATGCTTACTCTCATGAACCCATAGATGATTATATTTATCTTTCTTCTTACGTAATCCACAAGGTCTTGAAATGTCAGCTTCTCGTCAATCATTACTCCGATGAACTTAAGTGTTTTCCGCAGTTGTAGTCACCAAGTGGGAAAGCGTATACTGGGATCCCGTCGACTAGCACCACGCTGAGCCATTCCAAATACCAATCCCTCAGACTTTGTTCGTGATATTGTGAGCTGCAATTCAGTACATGCTTCCTCAAATATCCTCAGCAATATATAATTGCTGCTCCCGTGCTCTTGCTAGAAGGGTTCTTTGTCAATTATTTTATATGATTAATCGGAGAATATTTGTCCCAACTTTCATATAATCTTATGATTTTTTTTCCTTCAAAAAATTGAATATTTTTTAAAAATTCTATGAACTATTTCAGTGTTTTTTACCTTGCTCTCTTTCAGTAGGAAGTTTCTCGACCTGGGACCGTACGCGAAAGTGAGGCACCCAACAATTCATGTAAAATTCGAGTGAAATTTCTATTGCTTCACGAGTACCGTGAATTGCCAAACACACTCTTACATACTCTAATGTTATTTAAATGAATAGTTACTATGACAAGTGTTGTAACAAATTAACGGAAATTATTTCTTTGACTATTTATTGGACGAACAAAAATAAACTTCTTCAGTATTTTCATTAAAAAAACTATGTACAGATAAGCAAAATAAAATGTATGTCCCTTTTCTTGGTCGTAGACCAATGCTTGCAAGAGAAGTCCCTCTTCTCTGGTTGATAATCAAAAACTTCTAACCAGTTCATCGGAGATGGTCGGCACTCGCCGTGCGATGTCTTGACACGTACGTCAGTGAGTTCGTTGGCAGACCCAGGGGTCGAGGGTCTGAGTTGTGGTCTTTAACGGTGCGATTGGTAAGCTCTGTTGCCGGTCGATGATTTGCTGATGTGAGGTTTCTGCGCCGCTCTTAAACTCCGGCGCGAGGCGGGGCTCGCAGATAACGTGAAGACGCATCTCACAGCGGCGGGGCAGAACGTTTCTTCGCATTGCCTCAGCGGGCATTTTCTCCCTGTGTTGCCCTGACACATTCTGCGGCGCACTATTCGGATGCGCGCACGTCCGAACACCTCCCTCCCGGAGATGTGACATAGGGAGTGAAATGCCGAGTCCAAACTGCTCTAGTTGGTCATGTGCTCTCCGTTCTAGGTCCATAGTATACGTCCGAGCTGATTCACTTCAGCGGGTATGTTCACCTGCGGATGTGGTCCTGATGTTGCATGAATAAATATATGGGATATTGAGTACTTGCGTTTAGGTTGTACTACTTAACACTTATTGCATTAAATCGAACATGACACTTCAGATAAAAATTTTCATGGAACTGATTCGAAATCTGATTTAAAGTACATCACGCGAACATTGGAAGTCATTCAAAGAAATTTTTACTTTGGAACTCACTTTACGAAGATATTAAATATGTTTCTTGATTATTGAATTGGTTAGTCTATTAGAGGAATATGCGTCTGAGCTTCTCACACACGATCAATAATCATATACAGTTCATAGATGCTTGATGGTTGCAATAACTTCACAGTCTACATTTTATGTTGCAGTTGAAATGAATAATAGTTAACTTATTACGTATTTAACGTAAACTTGCGTTATAAATATTAAGCGATGTTTACGCTTTGTTTTGAAACTACGTTGTAAAACCCGTCATTTTGTCTGCACCGAATATTTCACTATATCTTAACGTGACCAACACATCCTCACCGCACGAGTTTTTCTAGGCAACTGTAACATTGATATCCTTATCGCTCGAACAAATCAAGGCGAATGTTCCAACAGCACACATGAGGGAAAATATACTGAGAAATTAGTGACGCCGCGGGAAAATTTGGTGCTCTTAATTACGCGCGATATAATACATAATATTTAACTATGAAGGTCAAAGGATAAACTGTGTAGTAAATAAATATAATTCAGTGATGGAAATATTATTTAAGCTAATAATCGAGTTTCTGATAATAATTAATAATGGCTCAAAATTCATAGCCAATCACAGCGCAGAACTCTCGCGCTGTACGTGCGGAGGGATATTTAGTCGCTTTGAATTCATACGCAGAAAATCTCTTATTCATGCTGCCCTCAGACGGGATCAGACGGAGCGAATTGATGGAGTACTGGGGTACTTAGAGTAGGGGGTAAAGGTTGCGGGTCAGTTTTCCCCGAAATGAAACAATGATAGGATGTTGAAAGATGAGACATGGGGACTGGTAGCGTAATGCCGACGACTCTATTTCAAGCAGCTAAAATTAGAACAAAGGAAAATACTCACGAACTGTAAAGACTCATTTTATTCTTATCTTAAATTCATAATAAAAGTTAAGAAAAAGGGAAATAAAAATGATAGACGCTGCGTGAACAACAAACTTTATCTAAAATTCCTGATGGTAAGTCACATTCCACTCAAACCCTTTCCAGCGCTTTTTGCCCCACTTTGATTCCCCCAGCCGTTCCCAAATTCCAGCAGTTTTTGTAGAAACCCACATTTTCCTCCCAAGCTTTGCGTCTTAGTAGTCTCCAGTGGGCCATAGGCATCGTTGATGTCGCGTCCATTAGTATTATTCATTTCCGGTTCACGCTGGTAATGTCAATCAAACGTCAATTCAGACATGGACATTGAGGAACTGAGAAAATTGACTGTTCCCGAGTTGAAAACTAGATAGTCGGACTTGGGGGTCTCGAATTTCTCTGAATGCAATGAAGAACTTCTTGCACGATAAGTTATTATCAGGTATCAGCCAGAATATTGGTAGACACGAACCAAGTTAACCCATGTCCTGGCTTCACATAGTTGAGATTTACTCATGCAAAGTTATGTTTTCCCTTCTGAAAATGTTCTCCTGCAGTAAATTTTGTATATTTAAACTTTTAGAAACGTTGCTCTTTGCATGATCTCCACTAATCTAATACTTTTTCAGGTTGTTATGTTGGGGTGAACCCAGTGGTTTTGTTCGTTCATTCTTCAATGTTGCTGTGGTTCCATCTACAACTGTGCACCCATTTCCAACTGGGAACTTCTAATTTCTAAGTGATTTAAATAGAAAACTACTCGAGGAGTTCAGTAGTCAAATTTTTAAAGAATTTTTTTAGAACGATGTACCATTGTGACTTATATAACTGGAAGGATTTTTGCGATTAAGAAGTTTGTAAAGATATTGAAGTATGATGAAGATGGAGATTTGTTTTTTTACAAATCTTTGTGTGCAGCACAAACAACAAGGAATGAAGACTGTGTGGTGAAATTTGCTATAAAAATGAAGAGATATGGTGGTATCTTGTTGCAAGCAAACAGTCGGTGTCCAGCAGGTGGAGGGTGGTCAGCTGCTTACAAGCATGTAGCAGCTCTTCTCTACAAATTAGAGAGCTTTGCCCTCACAAATATTTCGTTGGCGCTATTATATAAAACTAGCCAACCACAGGTATGGAATGTAAAGTGTAATTCACATATTATGTCATTCATCCAGTGGGGGAGAGGGGAGACATTTTGAGAATGTATGACATGAAATTTATTTATATAAGTTTGTAAGGGAGGAGAGATTTGATCGTGTCATAAATTTGAAATTGTGTCATAAAACGTGAATGGCGCCTTACTTTAAAAGACATTTTTAAATGTAAGATGTTCAAAATAAGTGGAACAGTGTTTCTCTATTTCGTACTTTTGTATTTTCAGGAGTCGGACAAGCCCAAGCCAGGGCGTAATGTAGGGATGGTGAGTTTAAAAGAGGTAGTGTCTGCTTGTTCTCAAAATCCTAACTCAGTGACAATAAATCCTAGCTCTCAGCTAATGTTGGCAGAGATCCTCCAGGCATTCGAACCTAAGTTCCTATTGCTGCACGATTTGAGTTTTGTGCAGGGTGGGTACAGTAAGCCGAGGAGTGAGGCAAGGTACCTTGCTAGGTCATCTATAATCATTTCCTCGATTGTGGGTGATATATTAAGAACAGTTGAGAATTCTACGAAAGCAATATTAAAATTCCATAGCTTCAGGATCACAGATTATCTATTAGAAAGCTCATATTTCTTTTTTTTTCAGTGAACATTACTTAAGGTCCAGCAAGATGACAAATTAATCTTACTAACATTAGCAATGTGAGAAGTATTCGTTGGGGAATCCAAAACGACGAAAAGGCAATTGCATTGTATGAAAAGGTTGTGCGAACTGTAGTGAAGCCTTGGCGTCTTATCATGATAGGTCATTGTCCTCACTTTGGAGCTACGCCTGAAGGACTGGTTGACGAAGCAACCACTGCTCTGGAGGTCAAGTGTCCCTTTTCAACGCGTAATAGTTGTATATCACTAGCGCCTAATGCCACCCGTATGGGTCCCTGAAAAAGAAAACACAACTACTATGCCCAAGTCCAGGCAGAAAAAATTGTTTGCAACCTGGGAAGAGCTGATTTTGTTGTATGGACGAAAAGGGGATACCATATTTGCAGTGTGACATGGAGCAAGTCATTTGAAAGAAGACATTTCAAAGTTGTCGATTTGTACAACCATATAGTATTCCAATCGCTCCTTACTACTACAAGTTACTACTACAAGAGTCAACTTGTGTATGATTCTTTGTTGTAATTGTGAAGTTTTTATGCCATTTTCAGGAGAGGTGAAGAAAGTGTCTTTTTGTAAGAATGACATTTGGTTTCATTTTTACAATACTGTGGGCATGATTTGCATACAGTAAAAAGAAAATACAGTGTCAATACAAAAAAGTAAATTCATTTTTTATGAAGTTCTGAAGAGTGTTAAATGACCGCTTCTTTTTAAACGGAAAAATGCATTAGGCACCGTCAGAGATATCCTTAGTGTGTGGGACTTTCATCCACTAAAAACCCCTCTTCACATGACCAGTTTTCTCCACTGGATTTATTTCTATCAAGTACATTACATATCACATGGATTTTGCTTTGAAGTTAACAAAATAAAAAACAATATAAAAACACTATCCATGACAAGAAAAAAATATGGCACCTTATCCCGTTATATAGCATAATTTCTTGCCTTTCCTATTACTTGTTCTTCGGTTGACAACCGCTCTTGTTGTTGCCACGTCAAACTCTGACATTTGAATTTTTCGGCCCTTCCTGAGGCGAGGATTCAGGATGACATCTTTCTCTTCAAAAAGATCTGAGATTAAAAATACTTTGTCGGCCAAAATAATCAGATTTTACATTGTTCGAGAAATCATATGCCCTCATAATTTGCTTTTCTGACGTGGTACCACCAAAATGTTGTGAACAGTATTACGCTGCACATGACTCACTGACCCAAACAAGTGCATTCAAGGTATAATTACTCTTATACCTTGAATGCATTGCCTGGCAAATAACAGGATCACTGCTTTATTGAATAGGTGTCTTCGTACAGTCAATAACAATGTCGTACTCCCCTTCCAACTTTTGGTACATACACCACAAGTCTACCTCCTTTAAGGTAACATACATGGCATTCACCCAATGTTGGAAGAGTTTACTGACAATATATTCTCTGTTAGTAAATGAGTATGCCAATGTTTGGTTCGCAAAGTTGAGACGCAACTTCATTAATGTCAATAGAAGTTGATCACGGGTGTTGAAATAACATTGTGGACAAGGTTTGAAGTCGTGTCTCTCCACAGCAAACTTCAACAAACCTTGAAATAGTTTGCGGTTGAATCCCATAAAATGTTCGAGTTGTTTCTAAGAAATTATAAATAAACTAAACAGACTATTACTCTTCATTAAATTGTGAGAGCACATGGACATATAAATGGTTGAAGATGTAATAGAGTCAGTTGTTGCAGATGATGAAGTTATCAATGATTCAGTGCTGTTACCATAGAGAAAGTTATCAGATTCATCACTGACAGATACAATAATATCACGGCTGGGAATATCTATGGCTCAAGCTTAAAATAAGTAGATTAAGATGACTATTTCAACATAATTTTTTGAAATATTGGTAAGTAAAAGTGTCCGAGGCATAAATATGCCTGTAGTAGTGTTTTTGACTGATCGTCGAGAAACACGGTCCGCACGACCTAGGTCCTTCACAGGATTTTAAAAAACTCGCAGCAGGCAGATTTTTTTGAAGGAAAAGCTCCAGCCATCAAATATCTGTTCTTGGATATTCCTTAAAGAGTAGAAGAGAAAATGCATGTGATTGGGATACGTAACCCAATTCTGATGTTAGGGTTGTCCAGTACACTCAAAACACAGGGAAAACATCCTTGGCGTGAAACAATCGTACAATTTTATACTTCAGTGTCTTAAATATTTATCACATACATACGAAACTGTGGGATTATCAGGCGTGAGAAAGTTTGATTCTTTGAAGTGTAAACTACACACTTTCATGTGAAGGCTCACAGCTTTTCTATGCCATATTTTAACTATCCACACTTTATGCATATCCTTCCTTTTGGGGAAAGTATGAAAAGTAAGCCTCAATTCGCTTAGAATTGGCTGAACAACCAAATACACAACAATTAACGGGCCTTTCAACGCAAATTCAGCAACTCTGCACAACCATGAATTGATTTCTGCCAACCGGAAGTGCAGAATACCAATCGACGACGGACAAAAGCGAATAGCTCTATTCCGGTCACAGTTCAAAACCTATTTATATTTTATGAACTAAACTTGATTTGGAGTGTGCTAGTTTGGTCCGTCCACCTTCCCATCAGACGATGTACAGAACACCCAAGCAGTTAGACCCTGGGGTCAAAACTCAATTTTCTATTAAATCAGTTTGATCAAGCGGCCGATATTTTAGGTTGGTCTTGATATGGTCGGGTGGGTGGGAGTTGGCATCATATCAGATGTTGTGCAAAATCGGAACAGCGTGGGGCTATGGTATTCTCTATATCTTACTATTATCGCTAATTGAATGCCATTGCTGCAAGCAATTACTGTAAAAATCGCGAAAATGATAAAATATGATGGTCCTTACCTCTCTTTGAATTTGGCGGTAATCCCTTCAGGAAAAACATTTAAATTTGAATCCTACCAATACGTAATATCATGTTGCATGTTTTTAAATAATATTTCCGCCAGTTTGGCAGATTAGTCTTCCAAATATTAAAATGAGAGTAAAATGTTTAATATATGATATCTTACCCCACGTTCCTCATTAATAATGTTTCCATTTCCTCAATCTTTGGAAGTCGCAAGAATTAGCGACGTTCACTGTTGTGACAACATTTAAGGACAAAGCACATTACCCTTTTTCTTAATAGTTTTAAGCGTAACAACACAAATTTTTTCGGTAACACATCGTGCAGTTGCAATGGACTACACAAATTTGGAGTATAACAATATCCTCTCAACATTCTAATTCTCACGACCTCTTTGATCAGAACAACGTCGCAGGAGGGTATGGATTCTAGCGTCGTACAAAGGAAAATTCTCTATAACCTTATATTCATCACAGTGAGCTCTATGTAAACTAGAGGGTGCAGTATTTTCGTGCACTGCTTTGCATTTTTCATATCGCTTCATAGACATACATTATAATGTATGTTTTACTCGATGAATATTAAAGTGGGAAAACCATTTCTTTACTCGAGAGTGGAATCACAACCATTTTATGTGACGGATTCACGAATAATATTAATGGTGACGAGTCACAGTACGATGTTCCATTTACCACGTAACTCTAATAGTCGTGAGTAGATCTTGAGTTCGTTGAACCGTCACTTGGAAAATTCGCACATGTGATCGGTGAACTGCTATGAACACGCTTTCTGAAGAATTGTCAAGACGTTAACGAAACACGGCGCACATGGGATCGACTTGTGGGTGATGTGGCAATGTAGAATTTGAGCTATGATATTAACACAAGAATCGCAGACATAGAAAATTTGTTGTTCATGATCACTAAACTTCTCGTGAGCTCACTCCTTGTATTGGATTCGTTTATCACCAGGTACTGTATTCACAAATAAACCATTGTAAAAGAAACTGTTGTGATATGAATTTAAAATGATCATTCTTCTTGATGTTTCATAGTTTGGTAACACTTCTTCCATTACGTTCTACCAGCGTGTTCTTAAAGCTGTGTGTTTGCCATGCTTGTCGATTCGTCTCAGTAGCATTACCATTATTATTATTATTATTAAATTGAACCTCAGTTTTCACTGGTTAACTAATACATAACGCTGGTATATCACCAAGGCATTATGTATAACTTATAGTACGGTCTAAAAATCTCCGAACTATAGAGCATGTACCTAGCTGCACATGTTTCTGCATCTCTTTGTAGGTAATGGGATGCCGTCCCAACAACCTTAACCCTTCATGGAGTTTCCAGGGGATGACTCCAGTAGCAAAGGTAATAAGCGGAATAACGGTGACTTTTTCTTGAATCCACATCTCTCGTTTCTCTGCGGCCAGTCATAAACATTTGGTTTCCTTTTCCTCATGTTTCTTGGACATGTTGTTGCTTAAAGGGATTGACACATCTATTATAAAGGTTTCTTTACTTGTTTTCTTTATTCCTATTATGTCTGGCTTATTGAAAGAGAAGGTTCGATCCGTTATTACTTCTCTATCCCATGAACTTTTTTAAAGTCTGGAGGTTAGTAGCTCGTTTAACTCAACTAATTTGGAGGACATACATTGAACACTAGAAGGATATACGTGGTAGATACGGGGCTTTGAAAGCAGTTACCTAGCAGAAAAAGACGAACTTTTGAAAACAGAAGATTGAATCGTCTCTATCGAGTTAAAATCCGGCATCGGAAAGGGTTTAGTTCAAGGAGGCTCATTGTAGAATAGGTAGTACAATGACTTCATATGCTTGCACCTCCCACATGCACTAAAAATAGTGTATTAAGCCGTTGATGCTGCTATGGTAGCAGTAGCAATGACTACGGAGGGGCTAGAATGGAAATGTAATGAGGCCTGGCTAGTTATTTAGTGGATAAATAGTAGAAGCCTCAAACTCGCATGCCACAAATTGGAAGCGATAATAATTACAAAGAAAGTCTACCAAGACAAGCAGTATAAGTCTACCCTGACATTGAGGAGTGTGTCATCAAATTTCAGAAGGACTTTCGCAGCTTGGGCGTAAGAATGAATTGGAACGATGTTTCCGACAACACATCAAGACGGCGTTATCCAACGCAGGTGGCGTTGGCACACCATTTCAATAATTAATATCAAATATCTGAGAACCGCAACCGGAAATAACAATATTACTGACCAGCTTGGACAAATAGTAATGTAAAAAAAGATGTATATGGGGTTTAGCTCATACAGAATAGACACATTCATAGAGCCCCTACAATGCTATTTGTGCCATCATTTTGGCCATTTAGCTAAGTACTACAAAGAAAAAGAACAGTGCTGCGGGCATTGTGGTGAGGTGGGTCATGATCTGAAGGATTGTAAGATAGAGGAAAATTAATTGGTATAAATTGCAAGAGAAAAAATAGACAGTGACCACAGTGTACGGAGCCCGGAATGCGAGGAATATAAGAGAGTAAGAGAAATAATACACCAACAAACCAATTATGGGAATTAGAGTGATGCAGAAGAATATGTAGGAATCAGGGATACAATTATTGGAATTGGCAAAGTACATAGAAAACAAGAACATAGACGTATGTGTATTGCAAGAGATCTATATAAGTAGAGGGCGAATACCATATCTACCAATAAGGATGAGAAATGTTAATAGTAGGGGAGACGATCAGTAATGATAATAATATATATTGCACAGATAGACGTGATGGAAATAAAAGAGTTCACAAAAAGGACATGCAGATGATACGCGTAGTGAAGGATGGGTTAAATGTTATAATAGTTAATGTATATGTCGAATTTTCTTGCAAAAAGACAAGAATTTTTCGTATAAGAGAAATCTTCGATAAATATAAAGGAGATGAAATATACTTATACGGTGATTGGAACAGCAGCTCAAAATTGTGGGATTATCATGCAAAAAATAAAAGAGGTAAGGAGTTAGAGAAGATAATTTTTGAAAAAGATCTGAATATAGTTAATGCATATGGACTTCTAACCTTCCTACCAGAAATACATCTTACTCTAGAAGCGAGAAATGTACGAACAACGGCTAAAATGTGGGAGGTTGGCGAGGAGATCGAGTGTGATCATAAGACTATGTTATTCACGATCGGAAAAATGGAATATGAGAGTCAGAAAAATAATAAATTACAGAAAGATAAGCTGGGAGAATTTTAAGAAAGAAAGTACTGGCATAAGATATGAGATAACTGACAACCAAGAGGACATACACCAACGAATAGAGAAACTACAGCAAAATATGCTGAGAATAATAGAACTATATGACGCAAGGAGGACACAGGGATACAGAAGAAGACTGACATGGTGGGATGATGAATTACGGGAAGCGAAGAGAGTGTGTAATAAGAAGAGAACGAGGTATCAAAGAATACAGAAGGGAAGAGCGACATATGAAACGGAGAAGGCATACAAAGAGTACATCAAAAAAATTCAAGATGATGATTAGTATAAATAAGAGGGCCGATTGGGAGCAGTTTGTCTAGGATAGTATTGCAACGAATATATAGGGTTTACCATAAGTGATGGGGAAAGAGAGGATTAAGAAGAAGACAATTTGGGGGACAATAAGAAAAGGAAATATAGTAACAACAGGATGGTTAGATCCTAGTAGACAGTTGATATAGGATATTTTACATGGAGAAGAAAAACAGATAATCCAAGCACGGGAATACGAATATGTAGAAGTTAGCAGAGAAGAGCAGATAACGCATGTAGAGACGATGAATGTGATTGCATAACTCAAAAACAAAAGAGTCCTGGGTACGACTGCATCACTAACGAGATGATTAAAAAGATAGAACCTATTTGTGGACAAGAAATAGTGTACATACTTCAAAACAACTATAATTATATTTTCCGGGGAGTTGGAAAATAGGGTTGTTAAAGACATTCCTAAAACCAGGTAACAGAAACCCATATGATAGCAAATCATATGGACCGATTACCCTACTACCTGGTGTAGGGAAAATTTTGGACAAGATAATAGCAGAAAAACTAGAAAAGGTGTTAAAACGGAAATTACTAAGAAACCAATATGCATTTACAGCGGGGCAAGGAACAGAAGATGCGATTGTGTATTTGTTCAAGAAAATTAAAGAAAGAACATGAATATATGCTCTCCTTGTCCATATAGACACACAAGGGGCATTTGACAGTGCGCAATGGTCTACTATATTAGCAGAGTTAGAAAAGAAAAACATACCACCCCAATTAATGAAATTAATAAAATCATATCTCGAAGATACAAACGTGTTATTAGAAATAAGAAACGAAAGAATAATTAGTTCACTACGGTTAGGCTGTCCTCAAGGGAGCCATACTGGGCCAATATTCTGGAAGGTGATTATTAATGTGATGTTAAAGGCAATGGAAAGAGAGCAAGTAGATACTATAGCTTATGCAGACGATATAGGAATCCTAATATGAGCAAATAGTTGTATGTATGTATTCGTTGGGCATACCAATACGGAAACTACTAAAGGCAGTGTTCCATCGCAATTTACTGCGCGCGCTCTGGCGCTATGGCTTTAAGAAGCCATGGTGATGAGAGTTGATGTGCAAAGAAGTTGAGAGATGAATGATGACGAGTGAATGTTGTGATGGAATGATAGATAGGGGAAACTGAAGAATCCTGAGAAAACCTGCCGTGACCACCGCGAATTCTACTTAGATCGGCCATAGTTTGAACCCGCGTCACCAGAGGTAGATGGAGGGTACGCTACTACTAGGCGAGACCCAATAATAAAATTCCCAACATGGCACCTACAGTTAAAGCAAACAATAAAATATTTAGGCATAACGATGGATAAAAAATGAACATTTACAAACCATGTAAAGTTCAGTCAAAATGTTAAAAAGATAATGTATGGGTTGCAGAGTGTGAGTGTATGAGAAACAACAATAAGTGCAAAACAGCTAGTAGGGCTATATCAGAGGGCACTACGGACACTTAAAACATATATGGAGTGCAAGCATGGTATGAGAGGAGTACGAATACGCATATGGAGACAAAATTCAGCAGTATACAAAGATGCTGTCATCTACCCTGGAGTGGGATGTACCGGAATACGTCAACCAAGGCCCTGCAGGTCCTCTTAGGGACATTGCCAATAGATCTGGAAATATATAAATATTACTTGAGAGAAAAGATACGAAGGGGTGAGGCAGTACAGCTGGAGAAATTCAAATAGATAAAACAAAAAGGGCTTGGGAAAGCACAATAAGTAATGAGTTAGTAAGTGGCTGGAATATAAGATGGGTAAAGTCAAAAGAAGGAAGAGTAACATATCAATTCACCTCGTACGTAAGGTTTAGTTACAAAAACAGGAGGTGGTTCCAGCCAACACCGTCTTTGTACGAGGTATTGACAGGGCATGGAAACATAAAAGAGAATTGTTTAAAAGGAAGCTAACAACAAGCAGGATGTGTAAATGTGGAAAAGAAGAAGAAACAATAAATCACATATTATATAACTGTAAAATAGTAGAAGAAGAACATACACATTGGATGAAAGAATTGAAGTGACAAGGATTGGACAAAATATATTCCTACCGAGAAGGCTTATTATGAATTTGATGAGTATGCAAACAAAATAATGAGTGTAAAGAAATAATTCAGCTAGATAGAAGGATCCTCCTCGCGGTAGGGATGGGGAACGTATATGCCTCAATAGTATATACAGCAATTGGGAACGGCCATGACTGGCAAATCAGATATGACAGCCGGGAACAAGGGAAAAAAAGAGGTAAGAGGAGAAAGAGCTTAAAGAAATAAGATGAAAGTGAAGAGAGATATAAGATAAAAAAGTGAAAAAGAGAAATAACACCTATAAACAAAAGGTAATGAAAAAACCCATGTAGTGGTTGGATGGTCGAGCGACCGGGTTCACAAGAAGAAATAAAATGAAAAAAATATGACCAGCGTGGTACATTTCGTGCCATTCTGTGGATACCATGTTTACTCCAGCATAGTTAAGGGAAACATGACCCCTATCCGAAGGAAAATGTTATTCAGAGTCATCAGTGGATATCCGACATAACAAGAGAGGTTTTTGGCTTTATCAGGCAAGTCAAAAGGGATGCATGTCAGAAAGAACAGTGGTCTCATCGACTGATATTTGGGATTGAACTGTGTGATAAGTGACGGTATGGTCAGTTCAGTTGGACTACAACCACATGCAAGCCATCAACGGACACAGGTGTTTTGGCGTTTACCTGTATCGTATGTACAAAAGAATGAATCTGAGCTGTCCGAGCTGCGAGTTGAACTAGATAGCGCTGAACTTGTTCTTTTTATATGCCCTTCATTTGACCCGGTATGCATGTGCACTGGTGTAAAAATAGGAGCTCCGAAAGTGGAATATAATTTTTCAGATAGTGGAAAGCCAGGAAAACAGGGACAAACTGGTGTGACTAAATAGACTAGTCAGTACTGCGGAGATGAAGGAGGAAGAAGAATTGGAAAGTGGAGAAAAGTGAAATTAACATAAAAGGGAGAAAGTGAAGTTATCCCGATCAATAATCCATACGCCAAAGAACGGGGGATTGGGGGACGCACTGAGGGGGTTCACATTGATCAGAACAGCGCCCTCCGAAAGAATACTAACGTGGTGCCGATGAGGTTAGAGGAGCTGGTGATGATATTGCTCCTCCCACGTCCACCTAAACAAAATGAATTGTGGTGTTGATTGTAGAGACCATTGCAATTTCAAGTAGCTACATCAAAACGAACATTTGATTTGCTATATATATTTTTTCATGCAAAGGATTAATAGATATCAAATATGTTTAGATGGAATGATTGTTCATTCGAATATTGGTTGACATTCACACTAGCTTCTAGCAAATACTCGGGTCTACATCTACTTATACAAATGTGAGGCTTCCAAGTGAGTTCGGTAGTATTTATTGCTTCCAATGTTTAAAAATTTTAATGGAATTTTTTGTCTATTTTCATAAATAATAATAAATAAATTTATTGTCAAAAAACAGTACAAACTGCGTATGACCACGTGGAGGAAAAAAAACTAATTTGCTCTCCGGAAGCAAGCAAGGGACCATCCCATCAATACCGATCAAGGGCCCTAAGGCAGAGGCGGATTCAAAAAATTCTGCAAAAATTCCTAGATAAGATAAAAAGTTAGCTGCGAGTTATAATACTAATAGAATGTCAATATGTTTGTAATTTTAAGCAAAAAATTACATGTAAGTTATTATCGAACTATAGATTATTCTGAGTATAGTGCTTAAAAATTGAAATAACACTAAATTCACGATTTATTGTTACAATAGACCCGCCCCTAGACAAAGCCTAGAGAACCTGTATGATAAATCCGCCTCTACCCGAAGGAAAACCGGAGAAAAACCCGGGCCAGGATGGGGCTACAGAATTTATGTACACAAACGTGCCAATGTTGAGTACACATAAAACTAAATTAATATGAGCCATAAGACAACACAATCATGCAAGAAAATAGTTTTTGAAATTGTTATAAGTTATTTAAAAAGTACTTCAGCAATGGCATGATAAAGTACAAGACGAATTTAACTTTTGTTAAAATCAATAAATTCTTTTACAGTGTAGAAGCACTGGTGCAGGAGGTAGTTTTTAACCGCGGATTTGAAGATATTCAATTTCATAATATCTTTTATATTCTTGGGCAGGGAATTATATAGAACGATTCCCGAATGGTATGGTCCCTTTTGGCAAAGAGTGGTTGACACTCTAGGGCGATGAATATTACTACTATTGCGTGTATAGTGTTCGTGAACGAGACTGTTTCGTATAAAGCAAGGGTGGCACTTCAGTAATTCGGTCTTAACAAACACGACCGTTTCATAAATATAAATGCAGGGAAGTGTTAAGATATTTAATTCCTTGAATAAAGGTTTACAAGAGTTTCGGGGGTGAGATTTACAAATTATCCGAACTATCCTCTTCTGAATTCTGAAAGTTTGAATACTCTGACCGGAATTACCCCAGAAGGTAATGCCGTAACGTAAATGGGAGTAAACGTTTGCAAAATAAACGCAACGGGAAATACGTGGACTAACTGCGTTAACTAAGATTCGGAATGCGTAACATATGCGATTTGTTCTATGCTTCTTCTGAATTAAAGTGTTATTTACTCACTGAAATGATAAAAATTGGATTTACTGTCTAATAATTCTTAGATTACTTAAGAAAATTGAAAATGTATTTTGTAAACAGTAGGAAAAGGATAAAATATAAAAATGCCTAAAATTGCTAATTTTTTGCATTTCATAATAGTATGAGAATTAAGTATAAACTAATGGTAAAGTTTATGAAGATGTGAAGCAAATAATTTTTTAATTTTCTGGGACTGCTCAGGAGGGTTTCGGATTGAGTGTGCTGTACTACTTATTTTCGCAACTCTATAAGTGACCCTGATAGCCACCACTGCAAGAATTTCGCCCCATTCCAAAAGTTTGTTGTTAGAGGAATCTCTAGAAAACAAATGGGAGTATCTTCATGTAACATTTTTCATCTATACATCTCAAACCATAAAAATTATTGTGAGATTATATGCACCGCTAATTTTCCATCCCAGTGTATCTCGCGGGAGTTACAGATAGAAGAACGCGATGTCGCCTTCTGTTCGTGCCGATTGGTGGATGCGGTGGAGCGTAGATGCTTCGCTGAGCTGCTTATGATGTTCACTGCTTCCTAGGGATAGTATCGGGCATCCCTTGCATGTGCACTTCCAATGGAGAGATATGAACAGAACACAAGTAGAGCTCAATTTTATTACGAATAGGTTCTTTGTAGGATGTTCTGTAGTGATCCCTTCCTGTCACTGCAAATAACAGAACCCGGTCCCTCCGCTATTTTGTAAACTCCTGAACTACTCTTTTATGAACTACTGTTTTAGAAATAATATTCTTCGTCACATTATATCACAGTATGCATGTCATGTTCCAAAGTTTTATGTTTGAAACGTGTCAGAAGTTAAACAAATTTATCCACACTACACCCTTCTTATTTCATTCCCCTGAACTGCATTCGTTCTTGCATTTGTAATAGTACCATGGTACTTCTGTTGCCATGTTCTCGTTTATCCTTAGATTATTCAACTTATTTTACATTACAATTAATACCACATTACGTGAAAAAAATTAAGTCTTGCTTTATGCATGACAGAGTATAGATTCCATTGTACTTACGCGATCCGACTTCGAAGAGTGATTTACATCTTTATCTTCGTTTCCCTCCGTATCTTATGTCATTTAAGATCACCCATTTTTTATTTATATTGGCTGCTCTCATGAACTTCTGATGAATCAAAAGTTCTCGTTTTTAGTTTCTTCTTATTGACGTTTGTCCTTTTCTTCTCTTTTTGACAATTATAATCCACATTTATTTCCCTAGTGCAGCTTTCCAATTCCCTTCTTGCATACGATAGTGAATTATGGATGAATGACTGAAAGTAAATTCATTATATGTCATTCGGATCATACGTAAATAATTCTTGGCATGTTAGCAAAGATGGAAAACGTAACCAAATTGACTCTGCTCTACTCCATAACACTAAAACTTGCTTAATTAATTCATATTTTAATGAGATGGGCAAGGCAAGTCAAATTTTATCTTTATTACTCTTCTAGTGGCTCACCTCATGAGAGAGTTCGTGTCTCCAAATATGCTCTTTCCACTCATTATAATGTAAGCACCTTCCTGGTCCGCAAACATGCAAGCTTGCATGTGAGTAATCCAGTTTGCTACCAACAAGCACGTCCGAATGCGATGTTTGTATGAGTTGTGGCTGATTACCGTGGAATCATTTAGTTGCTGTAAACGCATCTATTGATTATAATCGAATTGAAATATTTCAGATAAGCTTTTCCCTTGACAGGTTATCCGAAGAATCGTTATTACACAGTTATTACGTGCAATATTTCGACTGGTCATTAATGTAAACACTCTCAAGGTAAGAAGTCGAACTGTTAAAAAGGCAGAATGTAAAATAAATTGCAAACTATTCAAATAAATGTTTGTAACCAGAGAGATAAATATAAGCTAAAGAAAAAACTTCTCATCCTTTTGTCGCGTTGTTATAGTATGTTCACTTTTTACCTTTAGTTTTTCTTCTTTTATGAGCATATTTTGCTTTCCCATATACGTAGTAAATAAAAAGTTTTGTAATCGTGAACAAATTCGAAAGCGAGATTTCGACGGAAATATCCGTTTTGGCGATTCCTGATTCTGAAAAAGTGGTTTTTGGCACAACGTCCGTCCGTCCGTCCGTCCGTCCGTCTGTCCGCCTGTGCGCAGCGATTCTGAGTTAACGGAGGAATCAATTTAATTCGCATTTCGTATTTTACGGTAGTTTACTGTTGTTGCCGATGCACGTGCTCTATTTTTCTACTTTAAAACTAAGGGTACTTTACATGAAGGTCAAAGTACTCTTTTGAATGTTTCTCAAAACCAGCTCCAACGATTTCGCTTAAATTTTCTGTACGTAAGGAACAATTAGTATGCATCACATCCGCATTAGTGGTATTTCTCTTGAAAGTTTGATATAGACGCATATCCTTCTGATGCACTTTCTCATTAGTTTGCCGTTTACAGAAGATTTTATTTTTATTTTTTTAACTTATTTTTTATTTATTGCAGTATTTGCAAAGGGGAAATGTTGAGTGCTATTGAAGTTTATCTACATGGGACGATAGGAGGTGGGAGATGTGTGGTGAGCTATTGATAGTAGGTGGGCCGCTTAGTTGGGTTTACCAACAACTTGGACCACTTGGAGGGGTTAGTAGAAGTGGTCAGTAATAGTTAGAGTTATTGATAATAGGAGGAGATGGACAGAGAAAGGAAGGTTCGCTTTTCAGTAGTCACAGCTATACGAACTGGGACATTAATGTGAAAAGCTACAATTTTTAAGGCCCCACCGGGATGACTTGATGATGCGTTAGAACGCTACCACCTTAGCAACGGAGGGGCCTATATAGAAGATTGAATAATATTTAGTCGTGTAAATGGACAAAGCAGACGTAGCTTATACTTTTCTTAAACTGATATAAAGATATGATAATGATAAAATACATAGGAGTACAGCAAACGCATTGTTGATACGAAAATACGTCAACTTCTGTCTACAACGAAATTACATTTACATAACACTTTTACGATATTTATAAGACTGATATGTCGCTATATGTTTTGAAATAGTATTCTGAAAATTTATTTTACTTTCAAATTTCATATAAAGGAGATTAATAAGTTCATCTAGCGACTTTGAGCATGAATAGAGCACTGGAAGACAATCAAAGTATAGAGGACCACACCAGAAATGACCCTATCACTATAGAATTTTTTTCTCTCTCTATGCTGCAGACAGAGAAACGTATATGAGGGAGTATGTGAATGGTTTCGCACCACTAGTTTATCTTTACTCGTTGCTTGCATATTTTCCCATTTTTCTAATTTCTTCTACCTTTTGGTAAATTTTATACATTTAAAATTTATAATTTTTTGAGGTGTCTTTCATAGAAACTTTCAATTATTTTATATTGCATGTTCATATAGGTTTTAGATTTTTTTCTCGTAAAATCAACGACGTTAGATACTTGTTAAAAGTTGTAAAGCTTTCCTTTCAAAAGTGTGAACTTCTTCTTTTCTTTCCTATTTATAATTTTATATTCTTTGTTTCTTTGATGCATGTTTCAGATGAAAACTACTTACTTTATAAATAGAAACTTCATTGAAATTAACGTACTGTGGTGCCTCAAAATAGTAATTCGTAATGATTCCGTATTTTACGGTGTCTCGGTTGATTTTATAAATGAAAGAATATTTTGTCATGGACCCAACCAAGTTATGTACATTATCCAGTTCCATTTTTAACGGCATCGTTGTCATCTATGGCAGCTCCACAAACATAATAAATTTCCCCAATACAACAACAATAATAATATAACAACTTTCAATATAATCCAATATATACAAACAAAATAAAGATAAAAATATTTTTTAGTTTCATTAATAAAGGCATTTTCTTAAAATTTTCCGATGAAAAAGAATTCACTTCTTTTAGTATTCTGCATCATCAAATATTTTCAAGGTAATATCAGGTTGTGGCAAAGCCCAAATTTCTTTTCCAATAATTTCCTTTCTGCTATAGAAATTATTTATACACAATTAAAGGTAAATTCTTTCTCTCACCATTAGAATTTGACCATCCGCGTTTTAGAAATGGCTTTGGTGCTGACAAATGTGGTCAATACATAATACAAAAATACAATAGTGACCACATAACTACGTGTATAATTATCATAAATAAGAAAAATATAGTCAATTTTTTATTACTTCCGTGTGAATCCGTATTGTAAAAGTAAAACTGTTATTATGTGTTTATATGTTTCAATCTGGTTAATAAAAGTTCTAAAATTCCGATTTTTCGAAGAGAGGTTTCAAAGGTTTTAGCTATAATTCCTTCAATCTTGAAGTTTTTTTTTTTAATTCAACCGTGCAGCCACAGCATGATCTCTGCTTGCCTCCAACACGGAAATATAAATTGATTTGCCAACCACTTTATATGTCATTCAGTGGCGTGGTATGCGTTTTAAATTGGAAATTTGTCTTACTTCGATCTACAGATTGGCATATAATATCTTCCGAACTAATTCAAATTCTGCTCTCAGGTCAGACGTATTCTTGAGAAGTGATCGCAATCTAATAAGTTTGTGTAAAAACGATGGTGTCATCTAATATCATATTGATGCCTCTGATACGTCGATCCATTTTTGCACCACGATTTCCAAATTGATGTTTACGCTTCCGTGTATCTTGCTGAGGACTCAGATTCATTTCGTCTCTTACCTTAGTAGTTTGGCGTCCTGGTTTGATTCTTGACATATTTTCCTTATTTTATAACTATCTTTCCTTCACTTCTCGTTCACGCAATTTTTGACCTACCTTCTTGCCTGTGTCGAAACCTCATTTCATTCTCAACATTTTATACATTACATTTCATGTAATCAAAACGTGATGAGTAGTTTGATTCTCGGAAAATATTCTTATGAGCTTGTCAAATTATAAATTTTATGACTGATGTGTTACTTCCTTCACTAGCCCACACAGCAAACTCATAAGAAAGAAAACCCTGACAGTCGGATTTTTTTAAATTTTTGCTATCTCCTGAGCGTATTTGTAAACATTAATTCAAAAATTCATTCATTAGCGTCAATAAGTTCTATTGGTTCAAAAATATGACAAAATAAGTTATTTTCCAAAATTTCTATCTCGTCACCATGAGAACATTAATGGAAGGTAGATTATCACTTGAAATGTAAATTTTTATTTAGGGAACGTAAAATTTGCAACGTGTCTAGTCTCTCTCTTTGGTTGAGGATCACGAACTAAGTTTCCTATTGATGCAGACAAGCTGCATACATTTTTTACCTCTCGTTTATAGAATGAAATCACATTTTTAATACGATTCATGTCATTTTTATTCATTAGAGATATATTTACTATTGATTTCAAAATCATGCTCTTGCTCTTTCTCATATGGCCCAGATGTGGTGTTACAATTTAGAGCAAATCATCTGAAATAGCTCAAACAACAATGTACACTATGCTTATTGTTCTTCCACGTGAGAACAATTTGGAAACAATCTTAGGACACAGAAGTGAGAAATTTTACAATAGTTCATATAGAGCTCAACTTGACAAATCAACATCTCGGGAAATAAGTATCTTATGATAAAAAACCGTTCTAAATTTACACTTAATATTTTAACGGGAATATCTGTCTGTGGTATCTAAAATTACTCTCACCATCCCTTGGAGTGGGGGTGGGAGGCAACTTTGAAATTTCAAATTGGAACTCCCATTTTTTATTGCAGATGCGTATTTTATATCACGTTTATTCAAAAAATATTCTATTCGTGACAGATGGCGCAATTATCGGCAGAATAAGATTAATTTTTAATATTTCAATTGGAACTCGTATTGCTTCATTTCTGAATTAACATGCGATAGGCCATGCCGAGATTTTTTCCCCGTGAAATACTTCAACAAGGCGTGACACATGACGTTGCGGTTAGTGTTACTTAAAATAATTCAGACATGTTGTTAGTGACACCGCAAAAAGAGCTAATCTAGGTCATATCTTGATTGAAACACTGCTGCTTCTTCTCATGATTTGTTTCGTTTTGACCAGTTCGTTTAGAGAAATTCATTTTGTGACCCAGGAACAATAGTGAAACGGGAACGTAATTAAATTGTAATCTCTTCTGAATGCTTAATTTTGGAGTCAATCACGAATCGAAAAAATTGTTCGTGTTTTAACAGTTGTGATTTATCCGGCAAAGTAAGAACTTTCAATAAAAATACGTATACGAGTATTTCTCGAGATATTTTGATTTGTCAAGTTAAAATGAAGAACATGGGTTTATTGTAAGTCCGGGACTAACTTTATATCGTACTTTTGGGTAAAAAAATGTATCTGATACTCACTCGAATTTAGGTATTGCTCGAAATTCCTTGGTAGAACGCGCATATTTTAACCTATGCATCAGAGCATAAGTGAATAAAGATACTTAATAATTTATTCGTTTCTGACAAAACTCACGGGGTTGATTAATCACCTCGTAGTACAGAATGTATTTCGCATTAAACATTTTAATAATCACCGTTAATTTTTGATACAACAAAATGCGCCACTTAAAAATGTGCACAATAGTTATCAATAGAATGTACACATTTATTTGTAGTTATCAGTGAAAAACTGAAGAATTTAGTATCAACGGTGTTCTAACAAATAATTTAAATCTGTAAATAATTAACTTGTTTATTTTTTACTATTTTATTAGTTTTAAGTTTGTTTGAGCCTAAATTTACGAGAATATGGAACCTTTATTGCAAATTAATCACGAAGAAACTTTAACGTCATCCTTTTAACCTGTGTTTTCACAGCGTGATATAGCTTTGATTTTGTTTTCCGACTCCTTCATGCTTCACACGGACGACGCGTCAACCCAAATACGAGTGAAGTGGAGGGTTGACGAACCCTTACGATACCGCTTTGTCTGCGACACCACCTTAGGGCTACAGATAGGCGAGACGCTCCACGGAGCAAGTCCGACGCTTGGTGCCGGCGTATCGTTAGAATCGAATTACTCCGAAGATAGCCGCGAGCGCACCCGAAGTGGGATGTGGAGATTTCACTGTTTGCGTGGTAGAGCGTGAGGTCAGCCCAGCCCTTCAGAACGGCGGCAAGTAACTCGGCGCCAGGAGATGCACGAACTGTCAGAAACGAGCTCTTTAAATAAATGGAAATAGCATAATGAAAGAAAGAAATGACGTAACGATCTGAGGGAGGAATGAAATTATATGTCAAATATGTTCGTACAGATGTGAACAATCATATTCTTTCAACATGAACGAATGCTGCCCAACTTATCTTAGCCTGTAGACCATTTTGAATACACTTTCATTCGATCTGACCGGCACGGGAAGAGGTTTGACTAAATGTTACCCGACATATAAAACTAATGTGTCATGTTTATTAATTAATTTTTAACGCGATATTTTGGTTCTCATTAACATATTTATATTATTTCAACCTGAAAAAATAAAATACTCTGTATCTTAATTTTAAAAAGTATTTTTAATATTTAGTATTAAAATAAAATATTTTCATAATTAGTCATATTTTCCGTCTGCGTATATAATTAATACCAAATCAAACAACCCTATTTTTATGAGCAGACATATTTACACTAAAAACACAAATAAATAAAAATATATGTCTGCTCATAAAAAATACGGTTGTTTGATTTGGTATAAAATGTTTTCATATTGTAATGTATGACGGGGTAATTTCGAAGACAATTTTCTATTTTCTCTCGCCAAACATACCACGTCAAATATTAATTCTGACTGCACAGATTTATAACACTTAAGTGTGTCCCCTAACGTTTGATGAAAAATTTGATGTAAAATGTTCTATATCTCGAGAATTTCAATGCATTATATCTTGCCGTAAAAAATGTTTCACGGGCCACATACGGTCCGCGGTCCGCTAATTGGACAGCGCCGGCATAAGCTGTTCCAGATTAGTTAGAACAATTCATAATTTTCCTCTCTCTAGGGAAATATCTCAAATCGTCACATCTTCATACAAGATGCAGGATATAAGCAGTCATTTGCGATGCTCTATTTTCCACCTCTCCACTCACAAAAAACGTAACGTGCTATCCTAAAATGGAGGAAATGTTGGTTTTATATAACCAAATGCTGGAATTTAAACGACTAGGGAAACGCTGCAAAATCTTCCAGAAGGATTGTAGATTAAGATCAAAGTCTTCAACACGTGCATGATTAGGATATTTTACGCTATTACACAGCTTATAGGAGTGAAATAAACATTGTGTTACGGTGTGTTTAAAGTTCGGAAAACTGTGATATAAAAACCAAAGTGAAATTTCCGATTGTGTTTAACTTACAATTTACGTTGCAAATGACGAATGGATATCCCAAATGGTTTTAGCGGGTTACATCAATGAAGAACTCATATGTAGGCAGGAGATACTATTTATGAAGTAGACGCTGTGAAGTCCGCAGAATTTGACTGGTGTATTTAAAAGCAGTTCAGAATATGTAATTCTAGAATCACGTAATACAAGTCATGTTTAATTATTAGCAAACTTCACAAGAAGTCAGGGATAGACTCATTACCTCGTTGTGGATCAAAATGTCTGGACGCAATCATTTAGCAAAGTTCTTTCCATAAACAAATAACTTTCGTTTGAAAAATGTTGTGTCAAATATTATATTATTTGATTTTGTAATATTTTTAAAGTTATCAATTCTCAAAAAAATATTAATTTTATAAAACGTAAATCTGCTTTTGATTGCTTTAAAAAAATTAAAATATTCAAATTTCAATATCATGGCAACGAATTTTGTGTAAAATATTTCTTCACAATCAGTGATATTTTGAAGAAAAAAAGTTAAGTAAGTAGTTCATTAACTTTTATCCTTAAATAAATATCCGTATCTTATTGTTGTTAGTGAGCAGGGTTACCATCAACAAAATCTCAAATTTAGGATAAGGAGGCCAAACACCACGGATTCGGAGTTAAAATCCGGACATCATTCTATAATGTCTTTCATAATAATAAAAATGTTTTAATTGACATTAATTCAATAACAAATAAAGAGTGACTTTCAGAAACATTCGCTTAAAAAATTGAATAGATACCTCTCTGTATTTGAAAGAAAAATAAATGACAAACCCAATTTAAGAACCAAAACTCTTGTTTTGTTTTCTCAGAAAAACTAAGAGCTTAAGTGATAAAACGTAGCAGAACGTAAACAACACTAGTTAGAAGCATACTATCTTCAAATTCATGGAATAATTCTTGCTGTAACTGTAGCCACGGAACTTCTTTTTTTTTTGAGGAAAAGTACGTATCAGGATCAGCCTTTGGATGTTTTTCAGTCTTCCCTATAGTCTAAAATATTTTCCGTTTCTAACGGGAATTTGTAGAACTTTCTGTTATAATCTTCGAAATTATCGATTGCATTCTCGGGACCTTTGAACATATCTTGAAATATTCGCGACGTATAGTGCGAGAATTTCATGCAAATCTCCTGCTAGAATCTTCGTCTCAACAACACCGCTTTCCTCTATTTTCCTTTGTATCTTTGAAGCGACACACACAAATGACCGACACGATTGTTAAATAATCGGAAACGGAGGCGTGTGCGAATTTCGAACGATCGCGACGGTTAGCCTTCGTCGCATGGCTAAAAACCTCGGACGGCTTAGAAAACCCCTCTTGAACGCTTCCCAGACGCCCTTCAAACCAGGACAAATCCGGGGAAATCCGGACGAATTGCAACACTATCCTTGAGTGATATGTAGTATATTGAATGGTTAAGCTTCAGAAGGTATCACGTGATTAAAATAATATATAAAAAGTCTAATTTGAATAATGCTGCTAAACGACGACACAGATTCAATAAGCCAAAAGATTTTACTCCCCTTCGGTTAAACGGGTATATTTATGCCTTTTTGACACATTTTTACTGATGAAATATGCGTGTACATCATTTTCACCGAGTCACTCCGTCTTTGACAGCAGCTGCTGGCGACTTAAATAAGAAACCAATTCCAAAAGCTGTTGAAGAATGCCCTAACTAAATTTGCTAGCGCTGATTGATAAAGACGTTTGATTATGATACTAATTGTCCCTCTCGTCCCACCATAAACACTCTTTGACTTGCGCTCGCCTGTGTTAACTTAAGCTACAAAGTTCACGCCAAACACACTCAACAAAGGAAAAAAATGAAGCAGAATCTTCTCAACACAACTGGGCGCACACACTCGTAAAAAGTAAACAGAGCTCCAATGACATAAAATCCCGAGAATTAAATTACCTACCATGGAAAAAGAACTATAGCAAAAACAAGAAAACCCTAAAAACGAGCGTTGTCACCTTTAAAGCATACAGATTCCGCGCGTACGAACATGAAGGTAAACGTGGAATCTTACAAATAGCTTTAAAATTTTCTCTACTTTAAAATTTTCCCCACAAAAAGAAGTCGTGCGGTGTCCTGTCCTAGTTCGTTCTTTCCGGAGCCGCTCTATTGTAGTCCCAAGGCCTCAGCTGCTTCGAACAAAGACGAACTCGGGTGAAACTTGAGTGCCACTTGCGGCCGCGGAAGTGATGCGGGCGTCGTACAATCTAAGCCAGGGGTTGGCAACCTCATTCAAACGAGAAGAACCATTCCCCCCAAAAATCTATAAACAATAAAATTTAGGGTGCCATACTGCGATTGAGGAAACAAAGAGGGGTCAGTTTCCATTATTACCGGAAGTTGTGAAATATTTTTACGTTGAGAACATGCTCTAAAACGATAAGCCTTTCTCTGTTTATTGCTTAAGAAAAAGAGGATGATGCATGATTTTTTCTTTTTCTTTGAACGAAATGTATCGAAGCAGATAAGAATATTCTAAAGGCGCGTTTACACAACGCAGCAAGGTGTTACATAATATTCGCTACATGTAGTGTCCGCTGTATAATATTTTGCTACATGTAGCATTTGTTGTATGTAGCATCTGCTATGTAATATTTGATACATGAAGCAAATTTTTTCATAATATTTGCTACATGTAGCAAATTTTAAGTAGAACTTTGCTACATGTAGCATTTTTCGACAATTGGGGGTAGTTCTCATTACGTCGTTGAGAGATAATTCTTGGAAGCAGCCAGTTGTTTCCGTTAATATGCACCAAAATATTTTCGGTTTTGGTTCATGTTTTCACTACTCTGTGAAAAATAACTGATTTATATGACTCGCGTTGCTTACACTTCCTTTCAAAGTAATTTCGTTTCAATTTTTTTCAAACCAATAAGTGCATAACTAAACAAATGGATTCCTTCTTTTTTATATCAGTGGCGATGGGATATTTTCTTATTATTATCCCCTTTTCGCTTCCACATTATCGTTCTTTATATATTAAAAGTTCATAAAATTCATTAAAATTATTATAAATAATTGAAGAAGTTCCAACAATTAAATTTCTATAATAATTCAAATGTTTAAAAATAATTTAATTTGTTAAAACTAATTGCAATATTACAAACAACTAAAACGTTATAAAACATTTAAAATATTATAAACAATTCGATATTTATAAACAACTATATTGTTGTAAGTAATAAAACAAATGAGAAATTTATAATTTGAGAAATGAGAAATTATGAGAATGAGTTATGATAAATTAAATAATTAAACAATTAATTTACTAACAATTCAAATTGTTATAAGTTATTTAAATTTTTCTAGTCTGTTAAAATATATATCGAAAATATAACGAAAAATTAAAGTATTTACAAACAATTGCCTGTTTTCAAACAATTAATTATTGACGTTAATGTGATGATCCAAGTTGGGGTGGTATTTTAGCAATTTCTCAATAATAAAAAAGTCATTTTTTTAGGAATTGCAGAATTGTTTAAATAATTAAACTTATGGGGTGACATTGGGTCCTCCGCGTAACTACTCTTCGGTGAGTAGTAATTAGTACTGTATGTACGCCCATTTTGTCATTTAAAAAAATTATGTTACGTTAAATGAAAATGGGAGACGGGACCGAGATTCGAACTCGGGACCTTGAGCTTAGCGCGCTCATGCGGTAACCAACTGCGCCATCCCATTCACCTCCCGCGGCCGTCTTCAATTTTCATTCAACTTACGAGACCCAAGGACCTCTGAGGTGGCCTCGTAGAGACTACGCTCTTCATTTGAGGCGACTCTCTGAGAAAGTAGTTTTAGGTCGTATTTTCCAATTCTGGTTCACAAACACACAGAAATCTCCTTAATTACTGTGAACCTCACCGCCAGGCAACATGTTAATTATGTTATGTTAAATGAAAATGGGAGACGGGACCGAGATTCGAACTCGGCCGAAAACTTGACCAAAAGTTGAAAAACAAGTTTCTAGTTAGGAATTTTTAACTCATAATTTGGCTAAATTAATATTGGGACTCTTAACTCCCGTGCATATAAACGGCAGTGCTTTCCTTCGGGATATCATATTTCAGGTCAAACAGCGCACTATTGTGTCAGTTGCGTTACTTAAGCTGGACGGAAAACGTAGTGCCCCGTTGAGACGAAATATTTTTTTTTCTGTGGAAGTGAATATTAGAATTGTAAAATGGAGGATACTGTAGAAGATTTGTTCTTAATTATAAGCCCTTGCTTAATTATTCAATCAACATTAAATATTAAAAAAATTAAATAATGTTCGTGATGGAAAACAAGTAAAATTATTTAAAAAATTGAATGAAAAACTTGAGATAAGTTACATATCCCACAATATTCCCCTTTCTTTCGAATTGTTTGATGATAATTATACCATTGTCTTCACGAATCAGCTTTAAAAGCCTGCGAATCCGATAATGGACCATGTTTATAGCAGCAGCTGCAAAATATTGTTTTTTACGAATTTTGTTAAAATTAATTTAAAATTATAAAATTCGGTCCTATTCATAAAAATAATATATAAATCGATATAAATAGCATGTGAAGGACACAATACTAAGAAATAGAAGGAAAATTTAACTTTGTCTTCCAACAACAATTAACGTCCATTATGTGTTGTATACACATTTAATGTCGAAAGAATACCCAAAAATAGCAAGCACGTAATGCCGAAGGTAAAACATCAAAAGAAAAGACTAAGTTGGTGGTGCAGCGAGGTTTTAGAGAAGAATTGGGAAAAATGTTCTATCTGATTTTAAACACACCTAAATTATCGAAGTATAAATTTAAATTTTATAAATTTATTGTCAAAAAACAGTACAAACTGCGTATGACCACGTGGAGGGAAAAAAAACTAATTTACTCTCCGGAAGCAAGCAAGGGACCATCCCATCAATTCCGATCAAGGGCCCTAAGGCAGAGGCGGATTCAAAAATTTGTATATAAAATACTTGTATATTTTAACCAGTCCAAAGTCTGGATAAACTGTGACGGGAATCAGTATTTTTGCAAAAATTAATATTCCATAATAATAATAATAATAACAATTTTTATTTGGGACTACCCAAGCAGGCCATCAACGTACCCGCATGAAATGGACCAAAGAAATAAATACTTTTATCATGCGTACGTATTACATGATCACAGAATTAGAAACAAACTTAACAGGATACAGACAAGAACTACACCGTTTATTCATTAAAAATTATCTTACCACTTATGTGACTGAACAAAGAATATCTGACCAAAAAAGAGTAATAGTTACCAACAACCTTATCCACAAAGCAATTTTGAATCAATTAAAATCAGAGGTGGAGTTGATAACGCGACAGGAGCATCAACATGAGACTGCAAATGAAAACCTTGAATCTGTACCTATTGTGGACCAAGTGAACTGTTCCACTGAACAAGAAACTGATCGTGATCCATATCCAGAATCGCATCCAAACAATACAGTCCAACAAGTGAATGAAAACCTATTCGATAACTCAGAGCATGTAAATGAAATAGATGAAATCCGTCATACTTTGAATGTATCTTACATTATTCAGGGCTTGTCCACACTACGAGACCTCCAATTCCACGGCAAGGCAGTTCAAAAACATTTTCTCGCATAATACAAACCATCAATGTCACTGTTCTACCAGAATATTTAACATCCATTCATTCTTTTGAGCAAATGCATTCCCTCACCTACTGTGCTGCATTAACTGCTGTCACATGCAATGGTGCCAAAATACGTGTATACATGTACAGAAACTACTAAACCAACTGGAGACCAACCAATGCCCAAATGGAAGAGGAGGTTGATCACGACATTGCTCCTTTTTATCAGGCGATGAGGAAAAATGTAAACATAAAGCTGCAAAAGAAAGTCTTACAAATATTTTATAGATACAGAATTCATACCAAATTTTATAAAATCAATGAGAATGTGACTGAGATTATGGATACACTCAAGTAAAAACTGAACGTATTAAAAACCCGACTTAGTAGATACAACACACCCGTTCGCAGGATATTTCACAACAGGTTATTCAAATTGAAAAAAAGGAACTTTTACAAAAGAATTCACAAAAAATGAAGTAAAACTACTGACCAATATCACTCCAACCTCACAGAAGTGGAGAAATTCTCGTCATCGATCTGGTCAAAAAATGAGACACAATGGTGAGATTACATCGGCTGAGAGTATTGACACTACTTTTTTTCGTAAAATTTTCATTGAAACTTTGAAGAGCGTCATAAATTACTTACACATTTGAAAAAGTCCAGGAAGTGACAATATTCAAAATTATTGGTTCAAAAAAGTTCACCTACCTCCACCCCTTGATTTTACATTACATGAATAAATTTGTAAACAATCCACAAGTAATGTCAAATTTTCGTTTAGAAGGAAGAACATTTTTATTGCCCAAAGGGGAAGAAAGTACCGATCCTGCCAAATATAGACCAATTACGTGCCTCCAAATATTTTATAAAATCGTGACATTCTGTATAGCGAAGTTAATTAGGGCACATATGGAGCAGAATGAGATTTTAGCTGAGCAGCAGAAGGAATGCCGGAAAGGTTCAAAAGGATGTAAGGAACAACTTATCATAGATTCGGTCATCCTGAAGCAATCCCATGTCAAAAATAGAAACTTATTCTGCAGATATATTGATTATCAAAAAGCATTCGATTCAGTCCCGTACTCTTGGCTTCAGCAAGTCCTTGAAATGTACAAAGTAAATCCAACCCTCATTAATTTTCTGAAGGCAATAATAGAAAAATGGAATACAGTCATTAATTTAAGAATAGGCAGCAAAATTAAAACAACTGGCAGAATTAACATTAAGAGAGGCGTATTTCAAGAAGATTCACTCAGTGCCCTTTGTTTTGCATTGCCCTAAACCCACTCGCTAATCTCCTGAAAGGTACGAGATTTGGTTTTCAATTAAAAGTTGTAGAACAACAAAGTCACAACATCACTCACTATTGTATATGGATGATATTAATATATACTCATCATCCTCATTTCACTTACACTAGTAGAAACATTCAAAAGGATATTAGAATGAGACTTGGTACCGATAAGTGCAGAAAATTGGCCATTTCCAAAGGTAAAATTAAAAGAGAACCTTATACAACAAATGACAATGAAATTACTAAAGGAAAGGAAGAAAATAAATTGTACAAATATCTGGGACTACAACAATCTAGATGCATAGACCATACATGCATAAAGAAGCAACTAACTGAGGAATTTGAAGATCGAGTCGAGAAATGAATGCATACAGATTTAAATGGACGAAAATCAACAAAAGCAATTAACTCATTTGCCATTTCTATCCTCACGTATTCATTTGGAGTACATGGACACTAACAGATATAGAAAACCTCCAGTGGAATGTCAGGACCATGATAACGAAGAATAGGTCACACCACAGGAGCTCAAATGTAGAAAGGCACAGTCTGCCTCGCAAGGAAGGAGCATAATCCACTTGAAGAACGTACACAGTTCACAAATAAAGCAACTCCGAGCTTTCTTTTACCAGAGGAAGGAAGAATCTAACTTTTACAAGACCATATGTGCAGCTGACATGAAATATACTCCCTTAAATTTAGCAGACCACTCTCCACAACCAAATGAAATTAACGTTGAAATCATTCAGAGAATTAGCCAATAGAAATCTAAACCACATAATGGTAGACATCCTCATGATCTAGACGAGTCTCATGTCGACAAAACGCTGCGTCGAACGCCTGGCTTACAAAAGGGGATCTATACTCGGAAACGGAGGGATTTCTCATGGCAATTCAAGAGCAAGTAATAAGCACAAAAATCTACAGAAAATTTATATTGCAAGACACAGACATAGCAGATGCCAAATGTAGGAGATGCAAAATTAAACCAGAAACTTTGCAACATATCACCGGAGGATGCACTCTATTAGCACAGACAGATTACATCCACAGACACAGTCAGGTTGCTAATATTATCCATCAGAAACTCTGCGGGGAGTATGGACTAATAGAAGACATTGCCCCGTATTACAAGTACTTCCCAAAATCAATTTTAGAGAACAGCAGGTACAAAATTTATTTTGATAGATCGATCCTCACCGACAAGACAATCCATCACAACAGACCAGATATTATTCTAATAGACAAACTCAAGAAAATAACACACATCCTAGATATTGCAGTAACCAACATCCACGACCTACAAAATCATAATCGCAACACTTTTCCCACTACCCCAATAAACAAACACTTATACCATTAATTATGTAGCAAACAGTTATCCTACACCACACTATTCCGACTGATATATTTTACAATGGAGAATACAGGCATTACCTTAACTCAAAATTATTTTTAAAAAAGTAGTTACACCACTTCCCCTTTTACTGCCTCATACAATATTTTAATTAATTGGATTTAAAGATTCTTAACTATCATTAGAATTTTTTTTTTTTTTTTTTTGGTTGGGGATTTAGGGCTCGTCAACAAGGCCCCAACCAAAAAAAAAGGAATATTGCTTGCAATAAAAACAATATAACAAGTTAACAATACATTAAGAGGGGATAAATAAGAAGAAATGTTTGCATTTGGGGATTATTTTTAATGACTCTGAGTAAACACATTCAGTAATTCATTCAACTTGCACATTATAAAATGAATTAAAGAATCACCAAATCACAATAAAAATGAACGTGGAAAATCAAATACAATTTACTCAACAAAAACATGCTGTCTGAATTACTTTATCTAGGTTTAATTCATTGACACTCCAGTAGTCACGCAGATCGGTGAAACGCCATTGGTCGCAAAGAGCACGATTGTACTCCATTAAATTTTTGTTGCGTAAAAAAGGTTTTAATTTAAGTTTAACAATAATTATATTATACATTCACAATTTCTTTTACACTACTGTCAATTTTTTGTCACAGAGAATACTTTCACAATATTTTGTTTCTCTCAGCCTCTGTCGAATTTGTTGACAGTCATTTTCAGACATTGTTATTAATATTCAATTTTTATAACTATTGAACAGTCAGGTAGATCACGCTGAACCTGATCTCTATTACTCACTTATATTACACTCAGTAATAACTCCCGAACAAATTACAACGGCAGTGGTCGCAAGGTACATAATGGTGCTCCAAACATGCCAGTTGCGATACTAATAATCATGAAAAATTAACACTGAGCTGTTAGGCGGTTTACAGTATACTGATTGGTCATGGAATGTATGAGAAGGTATATGACATTTCAAGATCAAACGTTTAGCCACACATTATCAGCAATCTATACAATTTTAGACCATTGAAATATTAAGTAATGTGTCCATGCGATTTTAGAATTGAATGTCTCTTCCGTTTATGCCAATCCCTGTCCTCTTCTCAATGCATTTTGGAAAAAAATTCAAAAATATGAACTACTGTAAACATTTAGACAACGATACTTGCAATTTTTCACTTTGTGATACGTGCAATAAGGAATTGTGACTGGTTTTGTTTGCACTATGCCATAAGCTACCATTATTTAGTAATAACTATGCCCGTAACAAAATGTAAATAGAAGCGTCATGCTGAAATTGGGAATTTATACTTGTAAACAAACATAGCGTTCGTTCTCGTTCGTTGCTTTCTTCTCAGTAGATGCGCTTCACTGATTGGTCAAAGTACAGAGAAGTGGCAATATTGTCTCGCCTTCAGTGTGACTTTTCGAAAATTTTCGAAGATATCTCGAAACGAAATGAATCCTTCTCGAATATCTAACAGAATACCATTTTTCTGAACCAAATCAAACTTTCGACTAGAGCTCTAAAGAGATAGCAAAGGGTCTAGAATGTGGCGACTGCATATAAACACACGGTAAATAGGAGCAGAATATTTTCAAAAAAATTAATTGATTGAATAAAAATTAAGTGGTCTTTTCCGTGTTGGTGGTGTCATTACATATTTAGTAAACGCATTGTACAAATGTTCAATGTTCGTTAAGGTAATAATGTTTTAAATTAATTATGAAGTGCTCTTAATGAGTACAAGAGGTTATATTTTCCCTTCTTATTTTATATCTTTCTTTATATTATATCAAATTTATAATATTCTTTAATGATTGTTTTACTGAAGCAAACAAATTTATAATCAACGTACTTCTCTTTTGTTGACTATTTTCCTGTTGTTTTGACTTGCCATGATCAATTTTGATGCGTGCTATACAAAGAAAAAAAACGTTACATTCCTAATTTATTACACACAACATATTTATTGCAAATTTATAGAAAATTGTATGTAAAATTCAAGGTTTTGTATTATAAATGCTAGTTGGTTTCAATCATATAACATAACCTTCAGAATACACTTCATATTTTCCAATCTCTTGTTTAATACGTAGAAAAATCAATATCCAACGATAGGATGTCAATTGTGTTTTCACAATATAATAAAATTCTTAAGTTTATATTATATAAATAGTAAATTTATGTACAAAACTCAAAATTATAAACAACAAACCGACGTGAATACATTCATCCCATATACTGTTCGTCAAGAAAGATCAAATATGGCGCTTGCGCATACTCTCCTTTACAAATCCTTACTTCGACAATTTTTCGATTCAACCGAGCAACCGAATCGAATCCTTGGTGCAAACCGAAGAAGTTACAGGATAGGGCTTTAGTTCCGCAAGGTACGACAGCAGGGACGACGGTGGAGCTCTCCACATAAATCCCTTTGATTCGCAAAAAGTTTGCCGCGTGTAGAATTTTCTTTTGAGCAAGTGCTAAGTATAGGAAATCTCATAAAAATGCATAGCAAATGATATTCAATATTCACTATATAGCAGATTGCTACATTGTGTAAACGCGGTTTAAGGCATGGTAAATGTGGTCTTGGCCGAAAACGTGCTTTGTCCATTGAAAGTTATCAAATATAAAGTTGAATATCGTTGCAATTGATTGAACTGAATCTTTATACAATTTTGCTTATTTTATAATCGAAGATACTTTATTACATCTAAATGTAATTTGACATCAGATCAATAAAACAAATATTGTCAGCTGGAAATGATAACTTTCTTTATTAAAAAGAGAGTATGGAAGGAAGTATGGGTTGAATTATTTATTTCTAAATTACTTTTATTGAATGATGAATTGTTGGAATTATTCAATAAATTGAAACAAGGTATAATATCACCGATTTATTTTTTTTAACAAATTGAAACTCAGGCTGAGCATATTAGCGATCCTGCGTATTCTGTCATTTACTGTAATATTCGCAGCATAAATATAGAATTCACTGCTTTCACTTCACTTTTTACAAATAAAAAATTTGTTATATTATGCCTTGTGTCACTTTATTCAAAGACAAGACCCTGAGGTATGAAGCGGTTACAATCACTGGAGGAGAGAGAACTTCCCTTCTTTTGTCCTTAATCAGTGCTTACCCTCCGTATTAAACTTCTCTTGCACAGATGGAATCATCATATTTTAGATGCTCAGATTCAGATTTTTTTTTTCTTAGTCAAGTTTGTTTCACATTATTATGAGGCATATGAAATTCTCACTAACATGTAAGTCATTGTTCTCACTAACATGTAAGTCATTCTCACCCCTAACGGGCATGTGAAATCATTGCTTATCCTGTTTACTCATTAAGTAGGCAAACTTTGCCAGTTCTTTTTTCAGCAAATACTAAGAGAGGTGAAAACTCTTCTATGCCCCTACATTTGTTGGAAATGTAATTTAAACCACAGTTTAATATTTAATGGTTTAGAAGCAAAATAACTAATATTTGAAGAAAAATCCAGCTGAAGTGTTTTAGTTTAAACATTTGGGTATTTAATGAGGCATGAACCTTTATTAAAATTATTGAAAGCATTTATTTGGGACAATCTCGATTTTCAGGAAAACGATACTAAAGACGACTGCGCAGTGATGAAGATGTCGACATGGAATGCTGTATCTATAAACGTTCCGCGAGCCCAGCCTCTCGCGCCAATGGGCAAAGCAGATTACAATGGGAAAGACTTCGCGCCGATAAGCGAGACTGGTGCCATTGAAATGAAAAGCGTTGTTGTAATTCTCTGAAACCGAGCCATTCGCCGAACGGTTTGTCCTCGGGCAGGAAGCATAACTCTCCAGTGTTGTATTTGTGTTTTTAAGCGCGGATATAACATATTACTTCATGGACTCAGATATAATCTGCTTATCGCAATGAACGTGAATCGAATTCTTCCACAGTGATTGCATGAAAGAGTTACTAAGTAAAACGCGAAAACAAAAGAGAATATTCACAAGGAAATTTGTATTTCGAATTCGAGTAAATATTTACTTCCTAGATATTATCACCGAAGTATCGACGATACGAACTCTCAGATTGCCAATAAATCTTAAAATCACGAAATTAAACAACAATAATAGACGGTTCCCGGACATTTTTACCTTAAACTACCGCCAGTTCTTTCCCAAAACGTATTTAGTGTTATGAAGTAAAGCATTTATATCACTCATTTTCATTTCGATATCAGAAGAAGAAATATTCTAATACAATATGTCAATCAAGAGACGGTCGGATATCGCCGCAAATTTCCATTCCACAGCAACGTGACGGCCGGGTATTTATACAGCAAGTAACTCGTTTCCGAATCTTAAAATTGATATTGTTGGTGAATATGCAATCATTTGCATACAAACTCCAGGAAAATGATAAGCTTCCATATCCGATTATATTCACTTAAACTGATTATTCATTGCTACACTTATTTTATTTGACTTTTCCTTCTGCTGAAACGTGTTAATTTTTCTTTAATTTTGTTCAAGAATTTAAAATGTCGGGTTACTTTCATCTCCCGTTACATGTTTCTTCGGTCACTTCGGTCTCTCTATACATCGAGAAATGTCACTGCTGCATCTTGTCATAATATTGCACTCAGTTCATTAAAAATCTTTGTTGAATGCTGTACTTCAGTGTGTGTATTAGTGATCTCTATCAATCGGCATTGCATAAATTGACTAAATATACAGCATATAAAACAAAAGAAAATCATATAATCGCAAATAATATTGGGGACTTCCTATAGTTCAAAAATTAATTATAGGCTATAGTGTCCAGCTGACACTGGAAAAGTTCAGGTTCAATTTTACGTATCGGAAAAGATTTTTTGTACAGGTAATGATTTTTATTTTCAAAAATGACGGGAAAATGTGATTTTGGTCATCAATACGATAGTATAGTCTTATATCATATTGTCGCAACAATAACGGTAAAAATTGCAGCTCGACGACAAGGGTGCTTTCAAGTGGTGAGCGAGCATCCTTACGTTGTGGTGAATCTCGAGGCTGTATGATTTTAGGCTGTGACGATAGTTCATAGCACAGTGTTTAATGATCTCCATATTTCGTATGAAATTTTATGGCTATTAGAAGTGATTGGTAATCTTTGGGTTTTTGAGTGGTGTAATCATCAATAGTTTGTTTGGTATGTTATTGCTACAAGACGCGACTCTTTTTTCTTTGTTTTTGACGTTTCGATAAAATTGCTCGGGGGTCGAGGACATTTTATCAAACACCCAGACACCAAAAATATCAGATTTATTTCATTTACATTCATTGAATGTTACACAACAAGATAAAAACAAAGCATGTATTTGTTTCACTGGTTGTCCGCTTTTTAAGTAGTTTTTTTCATGTCAAGTCTCTGGCAAACGGATCAGAGGGTCTTAAAATTATCACCATGTGGGTGAAAGAAATGAGTCCGAGTTTCAATGTTGAGATGTTCTTGAATTCGTAATACACCCTCTAGAACTCATTTATTCTGGTAAACCTCATGATCTGGTATCTTGAATATCCAATTGGTTTCATTGAGTGTTGATAGCATGCTCTTCTTTTTTGTTCTTAAAGCCCTAGGAGCCAAGTTGCTGTAATTTTTGCACTTCAATAAACCTTGAATTTTTCATCGCAACTGAAACGATTTGCAACCAAACAGTGACAAAAAAGTTTCACATTTACTCTCGCATAGGCTCTCGCTCTTCCCACTCTCCTCACCGCGCGCCCAACTCCACGCCTCGGGCACAGCGGGGCTGATATTTACGCAAGTGTTATTTGGTGACCTGCATTAACTTTTGTATCGCATTTATATTTTAGGCTCCCGTTTAATTATAAAATATTCACTGGAGCTGAGTTATTGAATTTTATTTGACTATGGATCGAGTTACCATTAGAGTGGGTAACATACTTGTAGGAACAGCGGTGAGTGAGTAGGAAATGAGTAGGCTAAGTGACAGAGACAATTAAGGGCATTAAAAGGAGGAGAAGGTCAAGTGAACAAATTATCAATACTGTAATCGTAAATGCCCCAGTTACTGCTCTCGAACACAAGTTGTGTTGATTGGGCGCCATGGAGGATGTCGTCATTCTCACGATATGATAGTGATGCGGTCACAGGAATATTTCACCGTCCACATAAATAAATAATACGCAAAATAAACGTAACAACAATTCATTGAACAATAAATACACAGAAACGAATGTGATTAGAATTATATAACTGAGGAAAACCACTTGTAATGAAAAACTTCGTCAGTTCAACGTACAGAGAAAGAAGTAAGTCTTCTTGAACGAAACCAAAAAACCCTGACTCTGGTATGTGCCTACTGATGTCGTGTTGAAGTTTGTTGTGCTTGTTTATAGCGCTGTGAAGCAAAGTTAAGTGTATTTTGTCGTGAAGAGTTTTGGAATGGAAAAGGCCCTGATCTTCCGCATACGTTGTAGTAACTGTTGTCTTCGTGAAAAGTAGTTTCCTTGGCACTGGAGCATTGGTTCAATGAACACTCGTTCTATTTTATTACCAGAAAATATTTAATTTGAACTAAAGAAAGGAATTGAAAAATTGTGAAGAAGAGAACTTGTTCAACCAAGAAATGATAGTATTTTTTCTGACTTTTTTCTCTTAGAAATATTCAACTAGTGCCATGAGTTGCGCTATTTTAATTATTTCTAGACTTTAACAAATATATGTATTAACAGGGATACATAATATATTGTTTTGTACGTGGTTCAGTGTATAAAAGTATTGCGAGACCAGTATTACAGTTGTAAGTGTATTTATTTATTATAGCATTATATTTTTTTTTTCTGTATTTTTATTATTTTTGTGGATGGTGAAACCTTTCCCATTTTCCTGGCGCCCAACCTTTGTTATCTGTGTCCGAGGCTAGTACAATATATTCCCTATAATACCATGAGTGACACAAAAACAAGTTTATTGAAAGTTATTATGATTGTGAAGCGAAGAAAGCTCAAACGACGCACTCACCAAGACGAGGTGTTGGGTTTGTCACTGTAGCGTGTTACAACACACGTCATCGAGACCCTTCCTAGAGAAATGTAAGCAAAGCTTTTCTTTAAAATAGTTAGTGAAATTTTGAATTTTTTTCAAATTATAGAAACAATCCAAAAACCATATGAAATCATATTAAGAGGATACAAGTTCCTGGAAAAACACGTAAATTTTCTTGAAGATGGTATTTACATTTTTCCCTATTTTCATCCTTTTTAATGATTAGTCGCACTCATTATTCCCTACAATAACATGAGTGACACGAAAGAGTGTTTTTTGAAGCTTATTATCCTCGTGAAGCAGACTCACGACTCACAAACCAAGAGGACGTACTGAGTTCTTCACTTTTATGTATGCTGTCGCATTTCATGTCATTTTATGCGTGCTGTAGGTTATCTAGACGCTTCCTATTGAAAGACAGAAAGGTATCACTTTGAAATAGTTGATATAATTTTGAAATTTTATCAACTTCAGAAAAGAAATAGAATACCATTTGAAGGCATTATTAGACACATTTTCCGAATAAACAAAAAAAATAGTGCCGAAACTTTTTAATTTATCTCCATTTTCCATCATTTTTAATAAACATGTCTAATCAAATATTCCATATTCGATACGAGAGAGAAAACTCACACGATTCACATACCAAGATGAGGAGTTGGGTACCTTACTTTTGCGTACGATGTTTTTAATAATTTGTGAAATAAGTTGCTATTCTGTGTGACTTCCATAATAATAGTGCACTAAGTTGTCTGTTCTGAAAAGAGCAAAAACTAATATGTGTGTCTTTTTCACTTCTATGTCTCAGTTCATATATAGCTGTGGTAATTTAAATGTTTAATATCTGCAGTTTACCACCTCAGTTGTAATACTCGGATACGGCAATGTAGATTCCATCTAGGCGCTGTTACCCCATAGTATTTCACTATGTGTCTGGGGAGTTAACTTATGTAGAGTTAGGTCTTACTAGCATTCGTCATCGTTTATATGTCATAGATTTAGAAACAAACTCAAAAGAAGCTCTATCCACTACAAAAATTACAGAAGATTGGCACAAGAGACTCGGATATATCAGTTTCAAGAACGATTTGAAGAAAACTCCTCAAGAGTGCAAAGGAGTACTAAAGTCAATTGTAGAGTGCAATAGTGATTTAAAGTGTGAAACATAACTCAAAGCAAAATTGGTGAGAATTCCTTTTAGTACTGAAACAAAGAGAGCATCTCGACCTTTGGAGACAATTTACTCGGATGTTTGTGGAAAAATAAATCTCACACACAATGGCAAAAATTATTTTCTCACATGTATTGATGTTTTCACTCATTTCATGAGTGTTCTTACTACAAAATAAAAGTGAAGGTGAAGACTGCATGAAGGAGTATATTTAGGAAGCAGAAGTTCAGTTCAATTTAAGAGCAAAAAAAAACTACGTTGTGACAGTGAAGGCGAATTCAGCAGTACAGCTTTAAAAAACATGGCGCAAAAATAAAGGAATTGTCCTGGATTACACAATCCGGTACTCACCTCAGTTCACTGGTACATCGGACAGAATGAATAGGACTCTTGTCAACAAAGTTAGAACTCTTCTCTTTGATTCCTAACTTGAAAATGACATGTGGGGAGAGGCTCTATTCACTGCAGCGTATTGGGTCAATAGGGGTCCAGTCAATGCACCTTAAGCTAGCATGGCCTCATGGGAAGAATAATTTAACCTATGTCATAATTTTTACTTATTAATTACCTTACTAATAATTGTTACCACCAAACCACCCTTAACAACATTAATTATGCTAGATTAATTATTGGGGGCCAATGGACTGATATGGCGCGGGTGGGGTACACGATGCCTATAAGTGTACACCAATAAGTGCCCGCATGCTCTACCGTTAAATAGGACTCTGTCAGTCAAGTCTGATTCTCACCTCCTAGTGGGGGTCCCTGGGCAATGCACTCCTTAGCTCTTGTAATCTTAATGAAGATTCTGAGATGCTTTGGGCTGTGGGTGACTACATTACTCGGCACTATCTCCTTGGAGATGATGTTCGTAGGATGGGGATCACCTGTGGTCCACTCAAAGTGTAGCTAACGAGAACAGGCGGAAGGCGAGTCTCCGGCACCTGAAAACGGGAGCTGTAGGCTAAGGAAAGGAAAACCCTGACAGGAAACCGAAGGGGAAGGGGGGTCTCTGTAGGCGTGGTGAAGCCAACCTCCCTAGGGGAGTAAACTCTACACAAATCCTGACCCTTCACAGTCTTGAGGGTTGGGTCTAGGCCAGCAACCTATTCCAGGAAAACCAGTCCCGCTACAAAAGTTCAAAGAAGGAAGAAACCGGCAGATGAATTAAGACAAAATTTTGAAAGGACACGAGTTAAAAGGGCACGAATTGATCGCCTATGTATTGGAACTTAGAATGTTACCACAATGTGGGGAAGATGTATGAGATTGCAGAAGCAGTTAAAGAAACGAAAATCAGAATCCTAGCAATTCAAGAGATTAGGTGCCAGGGCTCTGGGAAAATAGTTAAGGATGACTATCTTCTTCTTCTTCAGTTGGCTCTACAGTCCCAAATGGACCTTCGCCTCCTCGACAAGCCTCCTCCATTTTTCCCTGTCTTTTGACGCCAACTTCCAGTTCATAATCCTGGCTTTCTTCAAATCTTCCTCCACACAATCCCACCATCTACTTCTTGGTCTTCCTCTTGTCCTCACTCCATCCAGTTGGCCATTTACCACCTTCTTTACAGTTCTGCTCTCATCCATCCTATTAACATGACCCAGCCATTTCAATCTACTTACTCTTATGTACGTGACAACGTCAGTATCTTGGTACAACTGCGCTATTTCGTTATTATACCGTACTCTCCACTGACCATTCTCCTTAACCCCTCCATAGATTCTCCTGAGAATTTTCCTTTCAAAGATTTTCAATCTTTCACATACTCCTTTTGTTAATGTCCATGTCTCAGCACCGTACATAATCACCGGTCTTATTAGTGTTTTGTATATCCTAATTTTGGTTTGGCGTGGCACGATATGGTTTTTAATTAATGGAAGTAGAGCAAAATATGCTTTATTAGCATTTGTAATTCTTCTATCTATCTCCATATTTATTTCATTTCTAGCTGTAAGCAACGTTCCCAGATAAATAAATTCTTGTACTACATCAAATTTATGTTTACCAATGATAATTTTGGTATCTTTGATATTTTTCCTTCTGGAGACTGTCATAAATTTTGTTTTTGCTTCATTTACTTTCAGACCAAGCCTAGAGGTATATTCTTCCAACTGGATGAATTTCTCCTTCACATCCTCCACTCTCCTCCCTGATATCACTATATCATCCGCATACGCTAGTATTTGGTGTGTTCTATACAGAATGTTCCCACGGTAGTCTATTCCAGCCATCCGAAACGCTATTTCCAATGCTACGTTAAACAACATCGGGGCTACACTATCTCCTTGTCTAAATCCTGTTTCAAGGCTTATTTCTTCCCATATATTTACACCTGTTTTAACTTTGGCTTGGTTCTCTTCATTCATTAGCTTGCACATCCCTACCAACTTTTTAGGTATTCCCATCTCATGCATCTGATCCCACATTTCTTCTCTCCAAATACAGTCGTAGGCGGACGTAAAATCGAGAAATAGATGGTGTGTAGTAATATTTCTTTCCCAACATTTGTCCAATGTCTGTCTCATAATACATATCTGGTCTATTGTTGATCTATCCGACCGAAATCCACACTGATACTCTCCAATCAGCTCATCTACATATGGTTTGAGTCTATAACACACTATTTTAGACAACACTTTGTAGCCTGTGCAGAGTAAGGTGATGGCTCTATAATTGTCACACAACGTTTCATCCCCTTTTTTGTGTATTGGATTAATAATTCCACATTTCCATTCCCTCGGTATTACTTCCATTTCCCAAACTTTCGTAATCAGTTGGTGCATAATTTTCATCATCGCATCCCCACCACATTTATATAATTCACTCTGAATTCCATCGCATCCTGGCGCTTTACCACTATTCAAGCTTGCTACAGCTTTTTTAATTTCTTGTACCGATGGTGGAGCTACGTCTGGTTCCGCTGTTTGGTATTCCCCATGTTTCTCATATCCCCTCATACTTCCATCCTCTTTGTACTGAAAATGATTCGCGTAGTACTCTGCCCATCTACTCGAAATTTTGTTTCCCTCCGTTAGAATTGTTCCATTATGCGCTCTAATGATTACTGCTCTAGGTTTGAATCCATTCTTGATGTATTTGACTTCCCTGTACCATTCTCTAGCTTCTCCGCAATTGTACTTTTCCTTAATATTTTCCATCTTACTATCCCACATTTGTCTCTTTTTCTTCCTATACAGCTTGTTACACTCCTTTCTTTTTCCTTTATATGTTTGTTCGTTTTGTCTTGTCGGTCTTCTCCTGTACTTTTCACACGCCATATTCCTTTCATGGAGAGCCTTTCCACATTCTTCATCAAACCACTCATTTCTTTTCGGTCTTCCCTCCTTCCCTAGCACCTTCCCCGATATCTCTACTATGCTTCCTCTTACATTTTTCCACACCTTTTCTACATTTGAATCATTCTCATTGATTTTCAGGAGTGCATTTTCTAGCTCTTTACAATATTTCTCCTTGTATTCCTTATTTTCTAATTTTTTAACATCCCATTTCCCCATTTCACTTTTCTTTATTTTTGGTGTCTTACTAACTTTCAAATTAACTTTGGCCCTTACTAGAAAATGGTCCGTTTCTATCTTTGCTCCCCTCATACTTCTTACATCATTTATATTCTTACAGTGCCTCCTGTCTACCACTACATGATCTATCTGATTCAAATATCGGCCGTCAGGTGATCTCCAAGTACCCTTGTGACATCTTTTGTGTGGATACCATGTATCTGAGACCGCAAGGTTTTTACCATTGGCTAGATCCACTAACCTTCTTCCGTTATTGTTAGTATTTTCGTGTATGGTATACGGTCCACATGCTGGTAGCACATAACTTTCCTTGCCCACCTGGGCATTGAAATCCCCCAATATGACTCTCATGTCATATGATGGTATAGTGTCGATGACTCTCTCTAATTCAGCGTAGAAAATCTCCTTTACATCATCCTCCTTCTCCTCTGTAGGAGCATGTACAGATACAAATGTAACATTATAAAATTTCATCCTAAGTCTAATGAGACAAATTCTTTCATTTATTAACCTATAATCTATCAAACTGTGTTGTACCCTACCACTTAAATAGAACCCTGTGCCAAATTCATGTTTTCCTTCTTCTTTCCCACTATATACAATTGTGTATTTTCCTTTAGATTCCACACCCTTCCCGATCCACCTAATCTCTTGCAGTGCACATATATCCATTTTAAACTCTGTCATTTGCTTTTCTAGTTCCTTTACCGCCCCCTTTCTGTATAATGTTTTAACGTTCCAGGTTCCAATATTCATTACCTTATTCAATTGCCTATTTCCGTCATACTTGGGATTCCATTTCCGAGGCTTTTGAGTTTTCCTAACCTTAACATTTTTTACAGAGATAGGGTGTCAACCTAAACCTAACCCCCTGAGATCCGGAGGACCAATGATTTTTGGTCGAGGTTTACTCCCCTAGGGCGGTTGGTTCCACTACACCTACAGAGGCCCCCCTCCCCCTTGGTTTTCTGTCAGGGTTTCCTTCCCTTAGCCTATGGCTCCCGTTTGAAGGCGCCGGAGACTCGCCTTTCGCCTGTTCTCGTTAGCCACAACACAATTTGGCTTAGGCAACCGACTCGCATCCGCTGCCATCTCCGATGAGATGGCGCAGAGTCGAGAAGGTACCCATGGCCACCAGCATCTCAGAATCTTAAGCTAAGGTTCTGAGAGCCACATGTTGTGTTGCCCAGGGGTCCCCACTAGGAGGTGAGAATCAGACTTGACTGACAGAGCCCTATTTAACGGGACAGCATGCAGGCACTTAACGGTATACACTTATAGGCATTGTGTATCCCACCTGCGCCATATCAGCCCATTGACCCCCAAGGATGACTATACAGTCTATTATAATGGCTCTGAACATCAGTCAGGGTAGTTAGGAACGGGATTTATGGTTTTTAAGGAGCTGGAAAAGAATACTCTGGGATTCGAACCGGTAAGTGAGAGATTCTGTAAAATTAGAATTAAAGGAAAGTTCCACAATATTAGCATAATAAATGTGCATGCACCGACAGAGGATAAAGAAGAAGTGCACAAGGAACTTTTCCATGAAGATCTCCAGTTACTTCTTGACCGCATACCAAAACATGACATTTTGATGGTCATAGGTGACTTTAATGCCTAGATTGGTAAAGAAAGACGATACCAAGTAATTTCCGGCCCATGTGGTTTACATCAGATGTCAAATGATAACGGAGAACTAATGGCTGGTTTTGCTCTTGCAAATAATCTGATAATAGCAAGCATTCGCTTTAAACACAAATAAACTCATAAAGGAACCTGGGTCTCCCCAGATAAAATGACAGTCAATCAAATTGACCATGTTATTGTTAATCGATCTAAGATGAAATTAATAGAAGATGTGAGAACATCGAGGGGACCCAATTGTGATACTGATCACTAGCTTGTTAAAACAATTTTAAAGCAGAGTCTAGTGGGTGTTAGAGCAAATGCAAGGCCGCGAGCCTGAAACAGGCATAATATAGATAACAAAGATAAACTTAAAGATTATAGGCAAGTAGTTAAAGATAAGTTGGTAGAAAAGGAATAAAATGAGTATGTTGAAGAGGAATGGAGACAAAGACTTGTATAGTGGAGGCAGCGGAGTAGGTATTTGGGTACGGGAACAGAAAAGTATAAAATGAATGGTGGGACGACGTATGCAGAGATGTCCAAGAAAAGAACAGAACCTGAAAGCAGTGGCTGCAGTCTAAAACAAGAGCCAGTAGAGCCCAGTATTTAGAAATGAGGAAAAATGAAAATATTCTTAGGAGTCGGAAAAAGAGACTATGGCTAGATGAAAAAATGAAAGAAATAGAGAATGCTAGGAAAAATAATTTGACAAGAAAGTTTTATAAATATACAAAAAATATGAGTAACACAACTAATATAAACACATCGGCCCTAAGAAACAAGGAAGGAAGAATTTTCACAGATAAGGAAGAGATTCTGAAAACCTGGGCTTCCTTCTTCTCTGAACTTCTAAATTGCAATTCGCCAATTGAAAGTGAAGAAGAAGATAATGGAGATATATGTGAAGATAACATGCAACTTCCATTACCTACAAGAACGGAGATCCATCAAATAATAACCAAATTAAAGGATAACAAGTCTCCGTGCCCAGATCAAATTGTAGCTGAATTCATTAGAAAAGGTGGACTAGATCTAAAGAATAGTATTTTTAAATTGATGTGTAAAATATGGACCAAAGAGACTATTCCATCTGAATGGCAAGAAGCTATCATATGCCCTTTGTTTAAGAAAGGAGATAAAAAGAACTGTGAGAATTACCGAGGTATATCATTACTGAATATGTCGTATAAAGTTTTCTCTACCTGTTTGTATAACAGACTAATGAAATACATGGAAGACAAAATGAGGGATTTTCAAATGGACTTTCGACCAGATAGGTCCACTATAGACAACACCCACATTGTCAAACAGATTTTTTAAAAGTGTCATGAATATGACATTGAGATCCACAATATCTTCTTTGACTGTAAACAGGCTTTTGATAGAATTAAAAGGAAAGCTGTCTTTGACTCCCTAAGTGGTTATGACATTAATACGCCTTAATAAGAAAATTAATACGCCTTATTAAGATGACCTTAACTAACACAATTGCAAAAGTAAAAATAGAAAAAAGAAACAACTGAAAGTTTCCTAATTAATGATGGAGTAAGACAAGCCGACCCCCTATCGCCATTGCTATTTAGTACCATCATTGACAGAATTCTAAAGATACTGGATACAAGAGGGAATATTTCTACACGGCTGAAACAGATATGTGCATATGCGGATGATGTTTTAATATTATCAAGGATATTAGCGACCTTGAAAGAAGCTTTCGTACAACTAAAAATAGATTCTGAGGAAGCGGGTTTAATAGTCAGTGATAAGAAGACAAAATACATGAAGTTTTCCAGACATAGACGCGATGATAGCGGTAAAGAAATAGCATTGGGAGATACGATGATCCAATAAGTAACATCTTTTAAATACCTAGGAACTGTGATAAATTTTAGTGGTGAGGAAGAAGAAGAAATAAATGAGAGAATCGCAGCTGGTAATAGGTCATATTATTGGTATCGTAACCTTATTAAAAGTTCAGATTTGTCTAGGAAGTCCAAACTTCGGCTATATCATACCGTCATTAAACCAATTGTAACATATAGATGTGAAACATGGATGATCAAGAAACAGTTGGAACGGAAACGTGGTGTGTTCGAACTAAAGATTCTTAGAATAATTTTTGGACCAACAAGAATCACGGATGGTGTATACAGAACAAAAACCAATAAAGAATTAGATGATCCAATTGAATATAAAAATATAATAAGGGATGTAAAATCCAGGAGGCTCGCCTGGTTGGGTCTTCTGGAGAGAATGGAGGACTCAAGAGTTATCAAAATGATTTCTAAATGGACACCTCTAAGAACCCGTCATAAAAGTAGACCGAGACTCCGATGGCTGGATAATGTTCAGTACGACCTCCGAATAATGGGTATAAGGAACTGGAAAGAAGTTGCGAAGGATAGAGCCAGATGGAGGAAGGTGATTGAGCTGGCCAAGTCTCATAAAGAGTTGTAGCGCCTTATAACAAGAAGATTAATTATTAAGCAAACGTGGCATTCAGTAGTTTTGTGCTGAATGAACCTAAAAAAAATCGAACCCTGTAATTTTTTACTCACTTAATTTTAGGTCTATACCAACCGCAAAAATTTATTTCCTCCAAATTACCCTTCACAAGAGCATTGTTTCTAAATTTCGAAATCGAATCAGCGTGGCATTTGGTAATTAATTCTATAATCACAGTAGAAACACGAAACAAACTCCAAAATAATCGACAAAACTCATTGTAAGCTTTTACCTTCCTCAACATTCCATAACCCTAAACTACCCTTAACAACAATGACTTTTATTTTTAATATCAACCCAGAATGGCACTTGGTTATTAATTCCAGAGTAACAGGAGAAAAATGAATCCAACGCCAAAACATTTCACACTTCACATTCTGAGCCAATACCAAAAAAAGATCTTACCCCTAAACTACCCTTAAGAACAAGATCTTTTCTATTTCAGTATCAAACTTTCGTGGCATTTGGTAATTAACTCTGGAAACACCGAAGAAACTCCAAACCAACGCCTATTTATTCCACATGGCCTATTCTAAGACATTACAACCCTGAAAATTTCTTACCCTTAAACTACCCTTATCAAAAATTGCTTTTTTATTTCATATCGCTCGTTTTATATATTTCTTCTCCCCTATAATGTCCACGTTTTGAAATGTATCATGGTGAAATTTGGGATGAGTGTGTCCGCATGTGTTTTCTATACTCTCCGTAATCGGGAGGTTTCTGTGCACCCTTATCGATAGTGTCGAAAGGTGCATGATTCGCGTAAATCAAGCATAAATATCACACCTCGAGATGTGAAAGAGAGCTACTCTCGCGTAAAGAGGCTCAATAATGTTCTAGATGCTGAGATAAAAAAATCAATCTTATCCAAAGACCATCCTCGCCCCCCCCCCACCACTTCTTCTGAGTATTGAGTGTTTGAGATGCACCAAAACTTTACAGGGCAGAGCGTACTTCTGAAATATACTTGGCTGAGATGTTCCCGCACCGCACGGAGTATCACTCGAAGGTTCGGTCTCCACATCACGTTGCCAACGGCTGACACGTCGGATCAGCAACGCTGTCTTGAAAATTTTCACCTGTACCCACACACCCGTTGCTACCACACCCAAGCTGTCAGCAGAGGTGAGACTGCAGCGTAGTCGCGTCTCTACGGAGTGCGCTGCATTTCAATCGGCGATTTAGTTCCCTGAAGGAAGTTGGACAAAATTAAAATTTCTCACAAGTAAAGAACATTTATGTCGGAGAGTAACTGTGTTCATCAAAATAATATTGTAGTTAATTTTCAATTCATTACATATTATTTTATATAGATGAACGTAAGTGTTTCAACCTATTGACATTAAAAAGTTTTCCCATGAGGAGAAAGTGTAAATGAAAATACTGGAGAAGGAAGTGAATTTAAAGTTTTACATGGAAGCTTTTTCTCTGAAATGATTTGTTTGATTGAACCAAAGTAATGAAATGAAAAAATGTCGCTGTGGGTTTTATTTTGTATATCTTCAAATCAACTAAATTTGATTATTAATATTTTTTATTCTAGAAGCAAAGTTAACTTACGTTAGTTTTCTCAACAAAACGTTGAGAAAACTAACGTAAGTTAACTTTGTGACTTTGTAACTTTGTGTACAAGTGTGAATTCTTATATGATTAAATTGCAACAATGTTATTAATTGGATGAGATTTTAAAGTTATTTGGAGTACAGACTAATGTAATAAATAGATACGTTTTATTCATTCCGAAGTGTTGAAAGGTTTTGAAGGGTGACAATTTATTTCAACAAGTACATTTTAATCTTGTGAAATTTATGATAAATTTAGTCCAACCATTTAACTCTAGGATCTGAATTTTTTTTTTGAACTAATAGATTTGTCAAATTTCGAACATCTTTCTGCAAGTGCGAAAGAGATAAAAATTGTCTTCTTTAAAGGCAAAAATAAATAGCAAAGGTAAGTGAATAAATTTGTTTTTTAGGAAAAGTAATTAAACATTTAAATAATGTTAAGAAACAGCGTATTCCTCATTCATTCTTAATTAATTCACGATAAAACGTTAAGGGACAAAAAAGTAAATTCTTCAAAACCAGAAAATTGTTTCCATCTAATTTGACAAAATTACGAAATTTTTTACTTGATAAAAATGAAATCAATCATTCAATTACATCCCAGATTTGAATAGGTTGGCTTCTTATTTCACTCCTGTTTCTCATTCTGATTGGTTTAAATGTCTAGAGAACGACTCAATGCACAACCTTCGTGAAAGGAGATCCCGATGGCCACGCTCAAGGTCACGCGGCACCGCGAGGCATGTCTGAAATGTGAGGATAGTGCCATAAGAAACTGTGAGTTAAACACTCATTACTTCACGACGTGCAGCCCGTAGCCAACGCAGCAGGACGACGGTGGAAATGACAAACGGGCGGGGAAAATACGCAACGCAGAATGTGGAGATCGTCCCGCTTAAATGTACATGCTGTGTTGCCTTCGATCCGGCGTACCGGATGTTGACAACGCGATGTGGAGACCGAGCCTAAGCCATTCCTTTAAACAATTCACCCCATTGTGATAACGTGTGTCCTCTGCATTGAAATCGATTGTTTTGTAACGTTTCATTTGGTGTCACAAGACGTAAATAGTATATTTGTATAAACAATTTCAGTCCTACCATCTAACTATCCCCATTGCGTTGACGCACATAATCCACTTTATCCAATTATAAGTTATGTTTGCAAACCAAAGTCGCTCAAACAGATTTCATTGTAATATAAAAAACCAAGAAAAACACCATAACCGTTAGATGAAAGGAAAGAAAAGTAGGAGGGAATCTGTAAATGTTTTCATAAGAAACAACTACTCCCCTCATCATTTGGATGAACAATTACAGAGATTCTTGTGATAAATAAATTTCTTCTTTGCCTGTCCAATCCCACGCTAAATTACATAAATAAAAATTAAACGAATATTTTAAAGTTATGATTTTAGAAACTCGCCCCAAGCATTCCCAATCCATAGACGTAAAAACACAAAAATTTGGTTTCATCTGGTCCCTAGGAGCCACTACCCATCCCGTTTTAAATAGACAACAGTAAATTCCTCAAAATTCAATTTCAAATTTCCTTTCCTTTCCTATCCTTTCTTATGACGGTTGGTCAATATAATCAGAAGAGAGAAGAATCGTATCATTTTCTACGTCTCGTCCAACTTGTGAGTGACTTTTATGTGTTTTCTCTTCAATTTTAAAACTTTTAAAATTATTATAGATTTTAAAAGTTTCAGACTTTTTCAGAAATTTTAAAATAGTATTAGTACTTAAGATGTTTGATACCTCAAGCTTTTAAAATATCTATTTCATTTTATTATATTTACGTTTATGTTCCTTCTAAGTACTTTCATCTATGACGAGTAAACGAAGAAGTGACTTCTTTATAATTATAGTTTTTGATTCTCTATTTTACCAAACATTATTTTTTACTTTTTGCTACAGTTCTTTTTAAATAAAAACTTGCTTTAATTTACGCTTATATACGTTTATTTTATTTTATAATTTTAGTACTAGAATTTTGTTTATTAATTTGTCTAATAGCTACTCTTGTTTGTTCATACGTATGTGACAATTATTATTTTGTTATTCCCATTGTCTATTCACGTGTTCGGTAATTTAAAAAAATGACCAACAAACTCGACTGTCGTAGTCAGTGAGCTCTATAGTAAACTGGAGTTTGGCAAGACCGTGAAGTTGAGCGCCATGTCAGTGAACGTATAGAAGTCTCTTGTTATCCTATCCTAATCTACTATTGGTCCCTTGTGAACTAAGCGATTCTTAACTTATGGCGTGGCCTACTAGATAAGCAATTCTCAATTAACACTACGTCCTGGAGAGGGACTGAGGGACTGAGGGACTGAGGGACTGAGGGACTGAGGGACTGAGGGACTGAGGGACTGAGGGACTGAGGGACTGAGGGACTGAGGGACTGAGGGACTGAGGGACTGAGGGACTGAGGGACTGAGGGACTGAGGGACTGAGGGACTGAGGGACTGAGGGACTGAGGGACTGAGGGACTGAGGGACTGAGGGACTGAGGGACTGAGGGACTGAGGGACTGAGGGACTGAGGGACTGAGGGACTGAGGGACTGAGGGACTGAGGGACTGAGGGACTGAGGGACTGAGGGACTGAGGGACTGAGGGACTGAGGGACTGAGGGACTGAGGGACTGAGGGACTGAGGGACTGAGGGACTGAGGGACTGAGGGACTGAGGGACTGAGGGACTGAGGGACTGAGGGACTGAGGGACTGAGGGACTGAGGGACTGAGGGACTGAGGGACTGAGGGACTGAGGGACTGAGGGACTGAGGGACTGAGGGACTGAGGGACTGAGGGACTCCAGGTGCTCCAACCTACTGAATATCAGGCGTCCTAAAGGACCTTAAGCATTGGTATTGTGTATCCAGTTTATATAGTTGAGATCACTGGTTGCAGAATACGCTATTAAAATTTCAGTGCCCGCCTCCACCGCCATCATCAAATTAACACAATGGTATTGTAACCATCTATTTTCATACAAACGACACATATGTGAAACTTTCACTTCGATCGGAAACAAGGATGTGTCCGAAAAATCATTTACAAAATTTTGAAAGGGAAGGACAATATACATACATAAGAAAACGTCGCAATTTAAATAACAGCTTGTAATAAAGAATAGTGTTAGTAGGAAATTTTCAATGAAAGGAAAATGTGTTGTAGTTCAATAACTTTTCTTCGCTTGTTTTCCTGAGCAGACTCGTTTCCCACACTGTTATCCACACCTTACAGCACAATTTCTTAAACTTATTGATACCGTTGCTGGAATTTTCAAAATGTGCATACTGGGTGCCACATGATACATGTTAATTATTTTCACTTGCACACTCACCAAATTTCGTGTTATAAATTTATAACTGTCGTCATCCAATGACAGTTACCTTCACTAACACAAGTTTGGGAGGTGCGATTAAAAGTGAAATTGTAAATTGACTGTAGAATACCACAAGAAAGTTGGATATCAATAATTCCCTGGTTTCAGCGGTTCAAAATTTTACTGCAATATTTGAATTTACTTCGTAGGTTGACTATTTTTGATTTTATATTTCTTAATATTTTAAATTTTTATTTTTAATTTTTTTATTTTATTTTATACCAATAATAAGTAACTACTATTTGATAAAATGAAACTTTGACTGCAATGTTTGAAAGAATTATATTTTATATTGGTCTACTAACAAGACTGTTTAAAATATTAAAATAATATCATTGAAGACGAAAATATTGTTAATATTTTTCTGCTCCTAAGTAGTTCAAATTTCGGTCTGTTTCATTCATTTTTCTTATAAAAATAAGTGAAAGTTGAAGACGAGTAACAGATACCACGGAAGATTGAAGATGAATTTAATAGGAAAAATATGTTACAAATTATGAAGAATCAACGATTAACTTCCGTATCCTTGTCTAATGGAGATGAAAGTACTTTCTTACGCGATATGATGATTTTGTACGTTGCTCTTTCTTCGTCGTGATCCTTTCATACAAAGGTGTTTATGTAAACAAAGCGAAGACATAAGTTCTCTGAGAGGCGATACAAGATTTTGAAGAAATATTCCAAACTAGAGAACATAAACTAAGTTTGTTCATTATTTAATGAAAAGAATGTGGCAAAACACTTTCAACCAATTTTTAAAAAATTTCCAATTGATGCACATTGGATATAAAAATTACTGTATGCTTAAGAATATTTTATATTTGTGCCTCTATCAAAATTCTCAGTTTCAAAAGCAAACGGAATTTCTTCAAAACATCCATTTGAATATTACTGAATAGTAATATTTATGACATACTAAGCCAAATAAAAATCATTACTGCCTATACATGTCTTTTCAGACATTAGTAGTACTCATGCGTACAAGAGATACCCAAGATCTTTTATGTGATCCTACAAGACGACCTTTTACTCCGGAATGAAAAAATTCTTTTTGCTACTGCACAAGGACTCTCAAGTATACTTTCGTTTCCCAAACAGCAGTTTCAGAAAGCTCCCTTAAGGGTCCTCTCTTCGCCATGAGGCTTGTTGATCGTCTATATCGAATGCAAGGAATCGTGCGCGCTGGTTACAAACATTCAGATGCACCACTCCATTTCTGATCCTCTCCAACACCGTCCCCTCATACTATTTTAATACATTTCTGATATTTCGTGACGAATGTTTTTAGTAATATGTATACAGAATGTTTCTAAAATCGTGGGACAAATTTTGAGGGGTGGTAGAACTCACTAAAACAACCAATTATTTTATAGAAATGAATGGACCAAAGTGAATCGTAGAGGCACAAACTCATAAGAAACGAGACATGAAAGGTGAAATGTTGTTTATTTACAACATCAACGCAAAGTGCTACTTTATAGTAATGTTTACGAGTCTTGTAAATTAGGACTTTTATATGTATCCATGGGAAGAAATCAAGACTCGATAAATCTGTGGATCGCGATGGCCATTGTGAACTGGTCCACCACGCACAATCTGCATTTGTGCCTTAACGCGTCATTTCCACACGTACATACCTGTATAATAATTGCTGGTTTTAGAGAGCTTTACCACCCATTAAAGTTTGGCCCATGATTTGGAAACACTCCATATATATTTGTATGAATTCTTTCACCTTTATATTCCGGATAATTTTCACTCTAAAACTAATTTTTCTTTTAATGCAAAAATTTCTCTTGATGTTCACGTTTCTTCACACAATTTTCTCTAGGTAAGCATGAAACAAAATAACTACCCTATTTGCACTATTTTTTAAGGAATGATAAATCCCTGAAGCACATTTCTTTTTCGTGGTAGTCCTTTATATTTTCTAGCCATAAAATTAGACATTTCAATATAATCAAATGTTTCCTTGCAATAACTTTGGAGATTTTTCCGTTTTATCAACACCCACAAAACGTCCGAGAGCAATGCGTCAACATTTTCATACTTAAATTATATTTACATAAATTAATCATTTTAAATGTGGGTGTAAATGCGCATAATGCGTTCCCTCCTTGACACGGTCAACTTTATCTTACCTTGGCATTAGGCCCTCTTTCATATTTCACGAATATATTTCTTTTTCACAAATAAGCGAGAACTCTCACACTGTTCTTTGTAATTTTTTCACGTAATTAAGAATACTTTCGTCAATGTTCACGTAATTTCTAAACTGTTGAAAAGTAATATCATTTATAAATTTATTAATATTTAGCACTACCATCTCATCTTTTCGTAGCCTGCTTAAAAATCTTACATGAGAATCTTTTCGCCTGAACAATAAATCGTTTTGCAGGAAAATTGCGACAGTCACATTGCCCATCCGAGTGACCTTTCATTATCAGAGTGACACCACTCTAAATACGCCAGCGCCTTGCAATCCACTACCACCGTGAATATTCGATCTGGGAGATATTCTCTTAATCCCCATAGGGCGTCGATCACGCTTAAGGCTACGCGTTTTGTGGCGGAATAATGGATCTCAAGTTTCCGTAATACGCGGCTAGCTAACGCTATGACGTCCTGTTGATGTCCCTCTCCTTTCTGATGTAACATTACCTCAAGTGTAAACTTACTACTGTCGGTCTATAAAAACATTGGCCTTTGCAAATTCGAATGACATATCGCAAAACATTTTTCAAACTTTCTTTTGGTTTTCTTTCTAACCTCGAGGTGGTAAGTCGGCGGTAACTGGTATGAATGACATGTAAAGGAACATCCTTGAGTAGTATCATTACTATGTGGTTGGGAACCGGTTCTTTACTGTTCTTGAAACTATTTCGGCACCTAGTTGAAATTTCATACAAATAATGCCTTTCCGTTTCGTCAAGATTTCTTCCCTGAGCAATTTTCTCGATATAAAATTATAAAAGTCGGTCTCCATGTAAGCAATTTGGAAATTATCACTTACAGCTCTAGTTTAATTTCGTTGGTTTTTCAACTCTATTTTAATTTCTTGGGGTCGTTCAAGTGACTGGAAACTTATACTTCCACGGCTCTTATTCAAAAATTGTTTAACTAAATAATTTATGACTGCACACTGCGTGTATGAAATTTTTTGCCTAACTTTACTTCTAAAAAGACTTGTTTGCTTGTGAGCGGCGATTAACAACCAATTTCATGCACGTCAATTTTAGTGAAAGTTCTCAGGGGTCATATCTACTTCATTTGAAAACTGCGTACAGTACCTCCGACAATGCTGATATACCTTCTGTGTATCAAATAATTTCAATTATTTTGTTGTGACATTTGCCATTAATAACTGTGCATATCTGCGGCTGTCTAATTCCACTGTTAAAATTTTCCTTAATTACTTCCTCTTCCTCTAGCAATACAGACAAAAAGATACTCTCCCTTGCTTGATTCGTTGTGCGGTCTCCTCTCACGACGAACCTTCTCCGTTTGACGATTCAAGTTTGATGGGAATCTTTTCCAACGAGTCCACCATAGAATCAGATACCGTACCAGTACCAAATTAGTTTTTTTTCGTCAGATTCCTGTTCCCCTTTGGCGCGTCACTCTTCCTCCTTCATACTCGTACTCTAACTGAAGTCATTTAGGTATTTAGGAATCTGTAGATTATCTAGGTAAAATGTGAAAAAAACCTTCTATCAATACTTTAACTAAGACAACCAGTTAATTCATAGATTAACTAGTCAATTAATCAAACTTAATTATATGCTTTAACTGTTGTCTTGAAGTCTTGGACACGGCATAAACAAATGCTGCTTCTACCCAGTTCACTCGTCAAGACCTAGAAAGGAAGATAATGTGAAAGAGGGAATAATAATAAATTAAAGGAATAACATGTAAATATTCAACATTCCTTTACTGTTTGACTTCTTATAATCAAGTTTTGTAACAATGCAATGATAACCAGCTTTCATTTCAAAACTTTCCTCATGACAAAGAATTCTTGAGTTAAAAGTCGAATTAAGCCAATTGCCCAAAAGAAATGCAACGTCAATCTGCTGCCACACCTAAGAGTGCGATGTTTCTGAAAAGTTGGAAAACATTCTTCGCCAAAGACACAACACTTAAAGTTAACATTTAAAACCATTATGTCCATTTATAACGAATCTGTGTCTACGGTTACATAACCATGTAATACCACAAAATATATTTTTGACTTGCTCTGTCGATAGAAAACGATTGACATTTTACACAACCGACGATTGCGGGATAGAGATGATTTTGAGACGTAAATACAGGGGTAGAGAGTTTCGAACAAACAAACCCGAAATATTTCATTTATCAAACAAAATATTTATTATTGTAATTTCTATTATTAATATTAATGTAGGAAATTAATTTTAAAACAACTATTTTATATTCTATCGTTATTCAATGAATTTAACCCATGAAAATTGATATAATTAATACTTACGATTATAACAAATAATACGTATTTATTTGTTAAACCATTGCTCATTATTTTAAATGACTGGAAGATTACTACGATAATCGTCTTTCACTAAAAACAAAGGTTCCATTGGTCACATTTTCTTATGGAAGGAAAACTTATATTTCACGCACATTCTCGTTTCGTAATTGTTATATTTCATCGCAACCTCGCTATTGATATATTTCCTCCAGCTTACTTGTTCAATAATTCTATTTTTTACAGTGTCACTTTCACCTTGAATCTTGGCTCATTTGTATCTGCTTCTATCGGAATTCAATTAATTCAAAACACCCATGTTTCTACAGTGACATTATCATTTTCAGGCATTCAAAATAAGAAAGTTATGAACTTTATTTTAAACAGAACCATTACTGAGGCTTTGATCGTAGTTAATTCCTCTTGGCAATTTGACCGGTGCATCTCACTGTCTTTTCGGTTAACCTGTTTGCTTCTGAGACTTAGTTTTTTACAGGTACGTTTTGGTGGAATGTATCTTCCCTCGTATTATTCGATTCCACATAATTTCTAATCAAATTCGGAACACCTCCTGACAAATTCTGAATGGACTAATAAAAGAACCATAGAATAAAAACAATGGATTTATGCATTATTATTTCCAGTGTCAATCGTACCAATGTTCTATTTATTCCTTCACAAAATAAATAGTTTAGCCGGTAAATTTAAAAAAATTGCGTGTTAAGATAAATTCACAGTTCATAGTAAATGTAGAAATGGTAAATATATAAATTGGTAATTATATGAATAGTACCACTATTCATAAAAGACATTATGAAATTGAATATCTTCAAATCCGCGGTTAAAAACTACCTCCTGCACCAGTGCTTCTACACTGTAAAAGAATTTATTGATTTTAATAAAAGTTAAATCCGTCTTGTACTTTATCACGCCATTGCTGTAGCACCTTTTTAATAACTTATAACAATTTCAAAAACTATTTTCTTGCATGATTGTGTTGCCGTATGGCTCATATTAATTTAGTTTTATGTGTACTCAACTTTGGCACGGTTGTGTACATTAATTCTGTAGCCCCATCCTGGCCCGGGTTTTTCTCCGTTTTTCCTTCGGGTAGAGGCGGATTTCTTATACAGGTTCTCTAGGCTTTGTCTAGGGGCGTGTTTATTGTAACAATAAATCGTGAATTTAGTGTTTTTTCAACTCTTATGATTTTTAAACACTATACTCAGAATAATCTATAGTTCGATAATAACTTGTACATGTAAATTTACAAACATATTTGCGTTAAATTACAAACATATTGACATTATATATGTATTATAACTCGCAGCTAACTTTTTATCTTATCTAGGAACTTTTGCTGAAATTTTTGAATCCGCCTCTGCCTTAGGGCCCTTGATCGGAATTGATGGGATGGTCCCTTGCTTGCTTCCGGAGAGTAAATTAGTTTATTGTCCTCCACGTGGTCATACGAGGCTTGTACTTTTTTTAACAATAAATAAATTAAATTTATTAAAATGTTGGCCAAAAAAAACAAAGAAATTCCTTGAATTTAAATTTCAAGGTTTTATGATTCTTGACCATTTGGTATTACAGGAGTTCCATCATGAGGAATAGGTCAGGATACAGAAGAAGTAAGAAAACACTACATAATTTTAATAGTACAATATAATGCTTTTTTATTAATATAATTTATAAATTATGTTTAATTAATATAATAAAATTTATGATATAATTAAGAAATTTTTATTTTTATAATTAGTGTACCACACTGATTATGTAGTGCGTATTTAATTTGTATCCTGACCTATTCCTCAAGATATTATTCCTTAATTTATAAGTTCAAATGCATATACACATATTGTACATGAAAAAGTAACTATAAAGAAACTGGGAACGCAATAAACTTCAACGCAAATTGAAGAAATGATTATCACAGTAGATTAGGCACTATAACAAAAAGTTATCTCCGTAGATCTCTAATTATCCTACACCTCTATTCTCTTCCGATCGATGTAAACCTGTATTACAAATATACCCAGTGATAGATGTATATATGTCGCCGCTAGATAGGAAAATCAGCCTCTTCATAAGGTGCCTGGCCTTCGCCGCTAGTTAATAAAATGGACTGCTTATTTATTATCTGGCTGACCATTTTCAGCCATTTTATAAAGAGGCTGACTCTCCGCCGCCATATAATCGAAAATAGAATTTTTGGCTTCTCGATAAGATTAATTACTTTCCCTAAAATATCTTTAGAATAAAGGTAACAGTTTTAAAATATTTGTTTAATTTTCAAGAAAAAAAACACGTATAATGTTATATGTTAAAACTACAATCCAGGATGATAAGAATTTATATGTATTGAAAATTACTCGGCGTATTGTATCAAAAACTCTTTGCATTGAAAATTAGGTTTTTAAAATTGCATTTTCGAAAATGTTTGCAAAAAATGTATATATTTCACATTATCATAGAACTACGATATCAGTTTAATATATTTTACTTTTTTAATATAAATAACAATCCCGATCATTATTCCAGCAATACCAAATAGTACCAATTTGATTAATACGTTTTTCCCTTCATTTTAAACAATTTACAACAATTGTGCGCTTTTAACCCTTAGATGGTGCATTTGATTTAATTTTCTTCATCTTTTGAACGTCAGTTCCAGTCGATTGTCTTTCTCCTTGGGATGATTGACATGATTCTCGATGCTATGATACTTCTTCTCGTTCTAATAAATAAATAATTTGTTTAAATTATTTTATCACCTCCATTCCTTTCTCCGTAATTCTCTGTCCTCCTCATTACATGATTACAGTAGATGGAATAAAGTCTAATGAATGAAATGAGTACGAGCATAGAAATAATAATAATAGTAATAATAATAATAATAATAGTAATAATAATGTTATTTAATTAAATGTGTAGTAAATTTAAATAATGTAAATACAATAGGCATGTGTCTAATATATGGGATTGTAAGAAATATATATGATAATTCTCAAACACGACTCAGCCTTTGTGTGGGATACATAGAAAAATGCATGAAATTAAAAAAAAATCTATTTTAATTTTATATATACATACATACAGGAAAATAATGGACCACAGTCTAAAAATAAACAACGTTCACTATTTCTGCAAATAATTTAACATCAGGCTTAGTATTTATTTGTTAGCCAACAAATCCATTAGAATGGAATTTCCAGTCAATTAAGGTTTACGGAATCTGCACAGTCAAGTTATTGAATCTTCATTCCTGTTAATCTATTTACACTCTTTTGTTTCATAACTCATAAGTAGAAGTTAACCGTATTCAATGTCTGATACTTTTCAGCATTCCAAAATATGCTCCAATTGTTTTAGAAAATTGATTATTTAAAATGATTAAATATTATACAATTTCGCGTATCTCCAAATATGAAACAAATAGTATTTGAAATGAACTCTTAAAAGTTACACTGGGGTGTCAAATCCCCCAAGTAGAAAGACAATCGATTGGAAGTTCAAAAGATAAAGATAATAAAAACAAGAGCACCATCTAAGGGTTTAAAAAGTGCAATAGAAGAGAATTGTTAAAAGAAAAGAGAAAATAATCGTATCAATGAAATTGGTATAAGTTCATTATATGAGTTGTTTCTAGAAAACTAAAACCAACTTTATAAAATTGTTACTCATATTCCAAATATATTCTTGTGAATGTAATAAATAGCCAAAAATTCTCTATTCAATTATCTGGCGTCCGAGAGTCAGCCTCTTTATAAAATGGCTGAAAATATTCAGCATGATAATAAATAAATAGTCCATTTTATTGTCTGGCGGCGAAGGTCAGACTTTATAAAGAGGTTGAAAATCTTCAGTCATTTAATAGAATGAATGTTTATTTCACTATCACCTAGGTTCTTTATAAAGATGCAGATTTTGCTATCGGGCTGCGACATATATACATTGACTGAGGTCTCAATGGGAGATCACGCAATAAACTTCAACAAACTACTAGGAATGCAATTTCAAATGAGAGGGATCCTCTTTTTACTCCAAAATATATGGAGATATGCAGCTATAATGAAATTAGAGTTTGTGAAGAATAGTTCTCCCCAAGCGAGAGATAAAGTAGGAATAAATGCGAGTCTTTAATTTGGCTTTTCTTTCCTTTGCTGCAACACAAACAAGAGCTCTCACCATGAGAACGTTGAAAAGGAGTTAAGAGTCCGTTTTCAAATGCGATGTAATGTGGAGAAATACGGTTTTCTAAAAAACCGTAATGTGAGTGACAATAGTTTGAGTGAACTGCTCGGTACGATCATTTAGATAGATTCCTTTGCTTGCAGTATATGGCAGGTAGTGAAGCGTTCACAGCGTTGATCGTGACGTGTCCCTACACATTCCACGGCTCCTTCCATTGCAGTTTCTATAGGACAGCGGTACCCAAACTCGAGGAGTGGTGATGAGTTTGGGGACTATGAAATAATAACAAGCAACTTAACAAATAAAGGATTACGAAAAAATTTTTATGAAAGGAAAATCATTATGAAGATTTTACTTATACTTATAAGTACACGTGCAAGTAATATTAATTAACGAGACGGTAGTTTTTCCCCCATTTATGGATATAGGTTCGAAACTCCCGAAAGCAAATACTTTTTCAACGATAATAAACTATTCTTTCAGTATTTCGTTCAGTAATTAGTTTAAAACTATGGCCTGTGGAGTTATGCTTACTGTGCTTGAGTTAGGCTTACTTTTATTAAGATTTTATTAGATTGGAGGGAAGGTCGCGAAATGTTTGTTCTATTTTATATCAATTTTGGCGGTCGTGATACCAAAATCTTTCTACTGTTCGAGAACCATTGCAATAGGGCAACTGTAGTTTGAGGTTCGTCTAGAGTTGAACAGTACCTCAGTCATTTCAGGATTCCATTGCGCGATAGTCATCCGCAAAGAGACAAACAAAAGTTATGTCTGTAGTGATGTTGATCAAAATTTAATATTTTTATAAATTTATTTTAATAACCAAATATTATTTAAAGAAATATATTTAAGAAAAGTAACAAAACATTGTTATATTCGAAAGGTAAAAAGAGTAAGTTCTGGAATACAATGCATAGGGAATTAAATACAAAATTTGAAAAACTGACTTTAATATTCTTTGCTTTCTGAACACAATTTCGGCAAAGAGATATAAAACTTATATTAAGACATTTAACAAAATTATCTTACAGCATTCTCATGTATTTTTTCTAGTCAAAATAATATCAATTTCAGTGTCAACCAAAAACCTATGAAAATAAACTCATTGTAACATTAAATAATGATATTTGGGTATCATCCACATATACATTGTAGAGTTCAACATGTAAACATTACCAGTCCGTAACGAAATGATGTACATAATATTTTACATACTCGATTAATGTTTATGTTACAACATGCAAATGCTCCACACCTCGCCTTCAGAAGTGATTGTCGTGAAAAGGTTGCATAATGTTACTCTTCATACAAATAGGACACAATAAAGCGGCAGGTACATCATGCGTTAATTCAAAGCATTACATTTAATGTCATATAATGTATTCCACTGCAGAAAAACGTAATACATTTTTCTTAAAACATTCTCTCCACATAGTCTCTCATTTTGTCTTTGTGATATGGACAATTTATATAGTTTTCCAAGTAACAACATGCTATATCTACTATAATATCGTAAAATATGATATGTTTTCTTTGTAGTATTTGTTAATGTATATTATTTCATTTCAAATTCTTTAACTAGTACAAGTAGGCTCCATATTTACTTTTTTTCTGATTACGAGTCCAAGAACTCTATTCCAAAGGAAAAGTCATGGAACACGTGTCTACGGTCGTTTGGAAAGGAAAAGTTAATTATAATTGATTACATTGGGCTAAAATTGACTGAGTATAGTTCTTAAACCGAGAATTGCTTTCTTAATTCATTTTTCATTACAATATTACAAAACTGAAGATCTCTTGTTGACGCGAACAAGTCTTATAAGGGCCTGGAAATTTGAATAATCTTTCTTTTGATGTTCGTTTTATTTTTCTTGGATTCGGGATAACACTCCAGGGCATACTTAGATCTCGGTGTAAGAACTTTATTGCCGACGGTTACACAGCAAAAAGAAATATATTTAAAGTAACTTATTACTGATATGATATACAATGGGAGTACATGGGCGATAATAGTCACTAAGCCACACACACACACTCGCTCGCGCACTGCATCGGTGCACATGTAGGAAATGGGGAGCAACAGTAGCCCAAATGAAAGGACCAGTGGGTGCCCACTGTATCCGAGCTTAGGCGACCCCATACATGTTTTGGAAGAACGGTCTAGTTTTTCGTCGATTCTGGAATAAGGCAGCAACTAGGACCGTTCAGTCCCTTAAATCCAACGGTGGACCGCTGGAACGGCTTGGTCCGATCACAAAAACAAGTTTTCAGTGCTGCTTCCATGTGTTAGCTGCAACAATGATCAAATTGAGAAATCATTCTCACATGCTAAGCAAATATTTCTTAAAACTGCATGGGGTGTAATTTAGGGATCCTTGTGTATTAGTTTTCTTATTCAGTTCTCAATAAAAGTATACTTAGATTCTGTGATTTTTTTACTTAATTATTTTAAAACTATTTAAGTAGTTCTACCGGTACAACTTTGTTACAGATTTCTTTAAAAAATTGAAAGAGAATAAGAAAGTTCTATTTGGGCACCATATATATTTATTAACAAACAATATACAATGATTAAACAATTATGAAACAATGATTTCTCATTAATTAAGGTCATAGTTTCAGGGATCATCTTTTTAACAGTTCAAATGTGAACTACAAAAAGGACAATTAATTATGATTTTAAACCTTTTATACTTTTTCCACATAAGTTACACCACAAAACATTGTTTTCTTTCTTGAGGGAAATTTCAGGATTCCTTGGTTCAGAAAACATGCATCTGGTTTTGACATGAAGGTAACGGAAACAACAAATGTGTACTAAATAAAAATTTAATCCAAAAGACAAGTGACAAATGAAAAATATATTTTACTAATTAATCCATACACACATTCATTCCCTTAAGTAATAAACATCTACACACTCCACTGAAGCTGACTAATAAAACGATACAGTAGGACATTTTTTATTTTATTGTATAACTTGCTACAGAGTGATGCTTGATCAAATCCTCAAAGGGTTAAAATGCACGTACAATAGTTCAAGATTTAATTTACTAAGTTGACGGTTCTTTGTTGTCTTTAACTATTCATAGTATGTTATAGTTCAAAATTCAAGTTTCACTGGCTCATGTGAAATCTTATTGCATTTCACACACTTCCCACATTTTCGAGGTCTCACACATATTTGAATGTTCCAGTTTCGCTTCTCAGAATGCAAAATTTTCTCACATACCAGTAGTGAAGTTTCTTAATTACCACTAGGTTAACATTCGGTTGGATATTCGGATTCCTCCCGCCAAAAGGCTGCATCATCTAAAGGACTCGATTCATTCCATCCGTCTCTAGAACGGCTCGAACGATCACCAGTTCCATGGGTCGTCCCCACAAGTACACAAATTTCGTGAAATGTCTATTGTTATGCGTTATTATACTAGTTTATTTTGAAGTCAACCAAAATGTTACAACTTAAAAGAATATTCACCATTTGAGTAACTAAATGGAGTAGTAAGAACTTGTAACGTAATACATGCGCCTATTGTCTTCTGGTGATTTTTGTTCAGAAATTATTTAATACTCATATTAAACCTTAATAAACTCCCCCCATTTTCTTGAATAGTTCGAAAAAAAATGGTTCCTCAACATTTTATGCGTGTAGTTAACAACCATTTATGTTAATCATGCAACAATTTCATAAAACCCGGAAATTGTTTTAAACTTTCACTGGGAGTAGGATGATGCACTGTTAAACGATGCATTTTCTACAAGTTTGTTGAAAGTGATGAAAATATTTTTACATAATTTGCCTAGTGCTCAATAAATTTCATTTCGCCAAGTTTGTATTGATATCGCAACATAGTTCCGCTTCTTTCGGGAATCTGAATTTCGCCAAGTGTCTGGCACAATTGCAATTGCATTGTGCTGGAATCAGACTTCCGTTGAACATAACGTAGCGTTTCGTCTGTCATATCGATCATATCACCAACCGTTATCGGAATTCTTTTCCTTCTCTCGACTGAACATTGATTCTTGTGTAACGAGACATCACCGAGACCATTCATCATTCTGAGAAATAAACCCGCGTGCTGATCTGAATTAATTGGACTTTCATCGGTTAAGTTTTAAGAGGAGGACATGAGAAGTCAGATGTTCCACTAATCATGGATGATGACTTTGCCTACTCGCAGAAATCTGGTTTTGTTCTTTCCCTTAGAATATAATTTGTTCAGTAAATGAATTGTTGATATTTAACTGACATGTTTCTGACACTGTTTTCATCTACTGCTAGTACATACTGATGTTTCTTGTCTTCCGGGAAATGGCCTGACTCATAATTTTTTTCTTTCAAAACTGGAGTAATAATGACAGATTCTCAACATTTTTAAGGTATTACCATACTTCTCTAATCCAAGTCATACATTTCCTTTTCTAAACGGGAGATAAATATAAACTCAACACTGTATGTACTCCATGAACATTTTGTAACTGAGTCTTATGTTAAATTAAAATTTCCCAAATGAAATCGAAAACTGAAACTACTTGGTTCCGCATAACTTGAGGAGAGTGAAATATGAAAACTTAACTTTTTATTAGAACATAGATATAAAAGATTTGGAGGAGACCAGTCGAACGATATAGGGAAGGAAAAGAACTGCTTCTACGCGGTTTATTCCGTTCTGTCGCAAAACGGTTGGGTTATTGAGAAAAATATCTATATGAAAAAATATTCCTCATTAAATTTCCTACAAAAAAGTGAAAACCATTTTTGATATAGATGCAGTCGTTCTCGTGATGCAAAGTCTCCCATCAGGGCTAGTTTTCACAATCACAATTATCCAGTATTTTTTGACAAAAATAATGTTTTTGGCATATTAAGACCTCGAGGGACTTATGTATCCGAAAGTAGTGATATACACAAATAAACTGCTACCTCAATATGTACTTTGGTCGAAAAACTCCGGTCTCATTGTTAGTACGCAATGAAGGTGGCCGGGTACCCCTTATATCGTATTTTGTCTATTATTCCCTGCGCGCAATGTGTTGCATCTGGGTTTGGAAGCCTATCTACTTGTTGTCGTGCCACGGAGCTTCAAAAATTAAATTATTTTTGTCGCAACTTGTTTATTCAACTTTTCTTTTTTAATACAAAAGTTTTTCTATAAAATATTATTTTTAGTCCATTTTCGACCCATGTTGCGAAAACAGAATACCAAATTCTCGATTTTTTCCCGAGCGTTTGAATTCACGTTCAAGTAGTTTAAGCTGTATGCTTCCATATTTCAATAATTACATGAATATATTGTATTTTTGTATTTTCCTAAGTTCTATTGGTTTTAAATAAAAGAACCATGACCATGTTTTATTCGTGATTTATTCTCAAAGCAATGTATTTAATTGCTAAAATAATAATTTTAAAAATTTGTTTGAGCTTAGTAGTTTATTGGAAGCAATGATTCAGTGTATGCTACAAAAGTACAAAATTTACGTGATGTAACACAATTTTATGCTGTTCTTTTTCAGTAAATAATCTTATCCGAAAGTATACTTCTGCAATCTAAGATACGCCGAAAGCCTCAGAAGTGTTTCACGAACTAATATTTTTACGTACTACGCATACTTACGGATTTCCTCATGGAATTCTTCTTCGCAATATTGTCAAAATTTCTAGAAAATTCTACCAACTCCAGTTCTATTTCGTGCAATTTCATTTAAGGAATTTCAATGGGATTTTGTTATTGTATGTATAAAATACTTTCCCTTGTATTGATTGATTGATGATAAATATGTACATCACGTAAAAAGGACTAAAGATTTGGAGATGTAAAACAAATAGGTTCAAAAGAAACTGTGACAACACCACCATAAACCAGTACGATACATAAAATAGTTAATCGCATTCGAAATATTATGAAACGCTTCATTGTAAATAAAGTATTTAAGAGAAGGTATATATTGAATTCTCTTGAGTACTTTCAAAAAGTAAATCGAAGGTATTGATATCTCCTCTTGATTGTAGTGACGCCTTTCATTTCGAAAAATTATGGATTCATTGTGAATTTAAAACTACCCATGATTGGATAGCTTGCAACGCGAGAACGACTGTACCTATATAAAAAAAATTGTATGTACGTTTCTATGTAGGAAATTTAATGAGGATTTTTTTTCATATAGTTATTTTTCTCAATAACCCAACTGTTCTCCAACAGAACGGTATATACCTTGACGGGCACCTTAGAAGTGGCTCTTAAAGGTTTAGTAAGAATTTTATCGCTGACAGACGGGCAGTTTTGAACTACTCCATGTCGTGTCTACTTATGCTGAAATTTATAGGTGTATGTATTATGGGTGAGTTTCTTTGCATTGGACTCCCGTATTATGATAATATATTGTTTTGAATGTAACCATGTGCTTGTGAAATAAATGCGTCAATAGTTTTCTTACATGTCTTAGTTATATGAAATGTTCCATACAGCTTGAATATGCCCGTACGTTTTCGATTGCAGGCATGAAGTGACGAAAAATTATAAAAAGCAACTAATGATTTATGATGCAATAAATTTATTGACCAGAAACACGTGAGTACTCAAAGAAATGAAGATTTATTTTATGAGAAGAGAATTCTTTTGAGTCAAAAAAGTTGCGATTCATATATTAAGACATTTTAGTTTAAAAAATTGCTATTTTGACTTGATTTTTTTATCCCGGTAATGGAGGAATGTGGTCACAAAAATACAACCGTATTCGTCGTACAATCGTAAAATATAATTCGTTGACAAATTTCAAATGAAATAATTTTATTCAGAATTATTTTTAAAGGAATATTTTCGCATGAGAGGCATTAAGTGAAATGAGTATTAGGGCATTGAATAACATTTAAGTCTCTTCGAGCAATTACCGCTATAAAAATTAAAAATGAGGTGAAAATAATCTCATCTAATTAAAAAGAACTCAGGAAGTATGAGTGTTTATTCTAGACATATCCAGCGAAATTTCATCGAAGTTTTAATACTCGTCTTTGAATTTTATCTACGATATTTTTTTTGGGGGGGGGGCATTATCTAAGGGTACTTGCCTTGTAGATGAAATGTAGATCAAATCAAAATACATTTGATCTACATGTAGATCAAATGTAGATCCAATTCCAATGTAATTCTAATTCAAATGTAGATCAAATGAGATACGTATTTCCAAATTTTTAAGAGGCGGCGGGATACGAATTGAGAAGGGTTAGATATCCAGGTGTTTTCTTTTATATAATTTAATAATACTATAAATACTAAAACGTTATGCTAAATCTTAGAATCTTGTACCAACGATAGAGATGGCTGGAAAAAATGATTTAAGAACAGAATTTCCGGAGTCCCGAATTGAACCAAAAATTTATTACTGTCTATAATGCACATTTATTTATTATTTGTGAAGCACATGAATCACGAAACAACAAATTTTAAGCATATGAAAATAAGTCTCACTCCTCATTATTCATCTGAAAATAAAGTATTTCCAATGTATTTTAAAGTGAATGACAAATGAAAGTTACCAAAATGATATGATGACTTGGAATCGCTATTAGCATCAAGGTACATTAATGAGAAATGTGGTATTACTATTGAGGAGGCATGAGGAGGTATTACTATGAACACCGGTGCAATTCACTTTCTCAAAACTGACTTTCTTTAATCTGTTTGCCTAAGTTTTTTCATGCTTTTTTTCAATTTAACAAAGGAAAAGAAAATAAGAAGTCTATATCTGTATTATAACTATTGACTAGCATGCAACTATAATAATANATATATATATATATATATATATATATATAATTTTTATTTTGTTTTGGCGAGGTTCAGGTCATGAGGCCTGCTCTTCCACCAAACTGTTGGACTTAGGAGAGGGAATTGGAAAGTAAAGATGTTGGGTATGTGTGTTTCGTAAGATTTTGCAAAGCAGGTTAAAGCCTCACTGTCCTCCAAATTTGTCTGTGAACAGCACTGAAATTGATTATGAGTTCCAAAGCGGTGTATGATCGTCAACGTGAGCGTCTTGCTCCGTCATCCACATTTGTGTTTCTCCAATATGTGAATAAAAGGTATTTGTCTGTAGTCGTTCATAACAATGGACCAAAAATCTCTGGTATTATCTAGCTAAAAGCTAGCTAAAAGCTATCTAGCTAAGTACAAAATTGATGAAATTTACGCACAGTTACTTTAAATCCTTATTTTTAAAAATATGTAAGTCTGAAACAATAGTTTAAAAATCTGTATTTGAAATAAAATTAAAAACAAAGGAAATACAAATTACTTTTTACAATTAATAAGTGTTCCTCGGAAAATATTGCAATAATATAAATTTTCCAATATCAATAAAATTTACCATATCCGTCTTCACCAACCATAGAACTTTCAGTAAATTTGAAAGATAAATAGTTTCATTTTATTATACAAGGTATCGTAGTCAAAAATTCCTTTTTAATTTTCATCAATACTTTTTGTGACATACTTATTAGTTTCCTTAAAAGATTGTTCCCTGCTTTTTATATTGGAAATCTCAAAATTCTATTGTTTCAAATAATTTATTGAGATTACTGTAGCTTAAATACCAAACAATTTTGAATCAAAATAGCGTTCGATAATTGGGTGAAAACGTTTATGCATCATTAAACATGACGAGAAACACCATTTTTTGTCGACGTTCCTTACGAGCACCCTCATACTTACATGATATTTTCTCGGATTTGTTACACTTATTTGTAGTAAAAATTACCACATTTTAAATATTTTATCCGTAATTTCCCCTTTTTAATTCACAGCAAACGTTTATTTCTTTTATGTATTGTCTATTATAAAAGTAACAAAAATAATTTTGCCCAGGTGAGTAGTATTTCTCTCTTCCGCCCATATCCCTTTCCCTCGCTTCGCGAGCAGTAAGTAGGTGCGGCCCCCATTTCTTATCTCCTTACTCCTCCTTCGTTAACTGCTTTCTGACACGCGTCCTACGTAACCTACTTCGCGTCCAAGAAGACTAGAGAATCAGATTAAACAGGAATCCTGAATAGAGGGAAATTTTAGAGGTGCATCAAATATTCAAGATGGCAGATTGACGGAGTGAAAATAGCGTACTTGAATATCAAATAAATATTTTTTTTTTAATGTTTACTATATGGAGATATGTGATGGTTTTCTTAATTGAATTCCTTGAGTTCCCTAAACTCGTTCTTTTTATTCAAAAGTTATATTAAAAGTTATAGCTAGCTCCCCCCCCCCCATCCAAATTATGGGATTTATTTGAAATTTTCTGTTTCTCCGACCTTGATCTGTTTGTACAATCATCCAAAATATGCATTTCACAGTCTTATGACACTGTCGTCGTATAAATAAAATCGTAAATATTTACTGTAAAATTGTAATGTATTGTCGTCGTAAAAATGTTATACATTTTGCAGGTCACTTTTTAAACATTGTAAATTTAGTTTCAATCAAGAAGATAGTACTCATAACATAAATTTTAAAAGTATGAAATGTCGAGAAACGTTGAAAAACATGCTCTTTCTTTGTTGTACCTTCAATAAAACTCAGCCAACTATGGTAAAAAATGTGTCCCATATCGACCACCCCAGAATCGAATATGCTAAATTTTGGCATATCTAGCTTTGATGAGGGTCTTCTGTGTCACTTTCTATTGGAGGTAAACTCGCGACAGTAAGCATGCTTATTCGTATCTCAATGCTACACATTTTAATAGTTGAGAAAATGTGATATTGTGAGATAACACAAAGTTCATAGAAAATTGCTATTAAGTTTCTCAGCTAATTTTTATTCATGTCAAGAATTGTTTCGGTAAGAAACTAGAATCTTCTGTTTTAATGAAAGGTACGCATCACTTACGAAATTTGTATTACCTTATTCTCAAGAACCCTTTGGTTTCAAAAAATATTATTAATATCTAGGGAATAATTTAATTATCCAGCTTTAATTTAATTTCGCGGCAAGAAGATTAATAAGAACAGTCGAAATGGTAACAGAACATCGATTCATACCCGTACATTTAACTCTTTCGTCGTGACAAATGAAGTGGTTTCAGTGAAAATCTCCCTCTTAGCTTATTAGTGAGAAATTTAATATACCAGTATCAAGATTTGCCGAATATTCTTTCACCCAAAAGAGCCATACTTAAGATTCATACATTGAAAAACATTTAAAGCGGCCAACTAACATCATTATTCAGTAGGAATGAAGTAATAAGTAAATGGAAAGAATGCAGTTTTAAACCAAGAATTAAATTAATTTGTTCAAATGGTAATAATGTTTTAATTGGTTTTATGAAATATGGAATTAAAATGAAGTGATATAAGTATGAAGCATGTAACTCATTTAATGAAAAATAAATTAAAAGGGCAATTGTTAAAAATGAATTAAAAAAGGCAATATATATAGTTATTGTTTTATTAATTGATTGTGTAAAACACGAATAAATTATAAAAGAAATTAATACTTTTTTTACAAAAAGCTACAATTTTCAAGCATATAATTGTTTAAACAAAAATCTCAGTAGAAATAAATTTTAAAAATTTTATTGTAAAAGATACAGTTAACATATATGTAGAACGACTGGAACCAATTGCACGGTCACCAAATAACGTGCATGATACTCTACAAAAGTAATGAAAAACAGTATCAAATAAATTAGATAGGCCGTACTAATTATGAAAAATGTGAATGATTGTAAAAAAAGTTTCATATTAATATCTGCCTTACGTGCGAAATTTTCTCCAACTTCTGCTATTAATTCTTTATTCCGAGTAAATTGATCGAATTCCGTTAAGCCAACTCTTAAACGATACTGGTTGCAAACAAGTTCTTAAAACTAAATGGTGTCAACCAAAACCACGATGTGTATAGTATTCGACCTCTCGTAATAAATGCAGACTCGGAAGAAGTAGTTTATACTGGAATGAGTAATATACCTCTAGCAACTATAGAGATACTGCGCACTATTGTCCTTCAATAAAGTACCTGCCTTCAGAAACAAAGACCTTTACTTCTGTAGTTACCCCAAGATTCAATACCCGGCCCTATACTCTTCTTGTTGTATATGTACGATATGTGAACCTCTTCATTAGACTGCAAGATGGTTCTTTTTGCTGACGACACTAATTTACTATGTAAACACGTCAACACTCAAACTGTTTTGTCTTGGTTTCATGCACATCGTCTCATTGTAAACACTGACAAAACAGTGTCTATATCATTTCACAACAGTATGACAAAATATTACCCCAGATTTCTTTCGTTAAACGAAACACAATTAAAAACTGTTCAGAAAACAAAATACTTTGGTCTCCATATTCAAGACAATATCGAATGGAATTATCACGTTGATAAGTTTAATTCCAAATGAAGCAAAGTGAGTTACGCATTCCGAATCTTAACTAATGTAGTTAGTCCACATATTTTAAGTAGCGCACAATTTGCTAACGGTTACTCCCATATACGTTACGTCTTCTGGGGCAATTCCGGTCAGAGCATCCAAACGTTCAAAATAAAAATAAAAAATAAAAAAGGATGGCTCGAATAATTTGTAAATCTCTATAGTTCGAATAACCTATAGTTCGATAATATTACATACTTGTGAACTATTTTGTTTGCGTTTTATTATATACAAATGTGTTGGTATTCTGTTAATAATACATCATGAAGCTAACTTTTTATTATTGTCTAAGGATTGTGCTGAAATTTTCAATCCGCTTCTGTCTTAGGACCCTTGATCGGAATTGATGGGATGGTCCCTTGCTACTTCCGGAGAGTTGTCCTGCACGTCGTCATACGAAGTTTGTAACTGCTATTTGACAATAAATTTGTATTTTATATTTTTAACTGTTCCAAGGTATCTACATTAACGTCGAGCAATACAATTGTTTTTTCTATAACTATCAATGCCAAGCACTGATGAATCACTCTTACCAGCAAAAAATCATCCTCATCTAAATGAAAATAATTATCAATAGTAGAAAACGGAATATTTGTTACATTTATGTAAATGAGAGTAATCGTTAAAATGAAAATTACAGCAGCACTTGAATCTGTAGTTATACTCGTACCGCTCGTTCCTCCCGGCACATCGGGTTAAGTAAATACCAAACGCGTTATTTTCCTATTACTTTATTGAATATCTAATGATCTGTATATGTGTGATTACACAGTATTCTATCTAGAAACACTGGAAACCTAATTTGTTTTGGTAAAATTTTCCATAATTTACTACCGCAATATAACACTTAAAGCTTTTTTTCTCATAAATTTTCTTTTGGAAATAAGCGTTCTTTATATGAGCTTTCGAAATATCTTTCATGTTTAAATTACCCGACCAACCTTAAAGATGTACACTACATGAACTACTATTCTTGTGTTATAATTACGTGAAGAGTGTTTGGGTGACAATAGAATCTTCATTATTTGGCCAAAAATTTTAACAGTCAAATATTTTGTAGTTAACTGTTTACATTAACTTACGACTGGAACAGTTCATGTATTTTTCTTTTCATGAGTATATTATTTTTGGGGATTTAACGTTTTTTTAAAATAGTGTCATTAATTTCGGGTTATAATACGTAGACCTGAAGAGGTAAGACGAAGATGTAACATGTGTCGATATACAGAATATGACAACGGTTCAGTTAACATTTGAAAAGACGTAGTTTCAATAACCAATTTCCGGATTTTGGGTTAGATTTTTAACCGTCTTCACAACCCGAAACCGATAAGATGAAACCCGAATTTTTTTAGTTGGTTTCGGTTGGGTCGTTTTAATTCCCACCCCTACATGTACCTTTTCAATAGTATCATGTAAGAATACACAAGTATCAAAACCCTCAATCTTAAAACCCATGAAAGGGTCAGTGAGTCTGAGTCGTATTCTGGACTCATATCACCCAAGAGATTGGACAGAGACTGGAAGTTAGTTGCGTCAGCGGAAAAAGAAGTGTGAATGGGACTACCTTATTAACACTTAGCAGGTCTTTCCTCTTCAATTTTAAAAATCGCTTAATTCTAATTTCTTTTTCCATTTTCAATTTTAGTATTGCGTGCCAAAGCAACTTATCTGTAAGAAACTAGTTATCGTAGGTGTGTGGATAACAAAAATAATCAACCCAATATTTGCTTGTTTCATGAAGAACGTGTCTTCGTGGGAGAGGTAGACATAATGTATTCTAGAGATTGGAACATAGTATAAAACTGTACTGTAATAACTATACTGATATCTGATATAGTCACATTTATTATTTCAATTACAATGAACAACTTTTAAATTTAATTTATATTTTCTCAAAGAAATATGCATGTATTTTACCATTTTTATGAAAACGGTTCATTTATTCCTTCAATATTTGATGAAAAATTATCCCTCATTTTGCTTCAGATGACTTTTTACTTTTCACCATACACTATAAACTATTGGAAGTTCCTTTAGCATGGTTTAAAACATTAGGTAAAACGCAAATATTCTTTATCATTATTATTCAAAAGTTTGTCTTTGTTAAGTAATTTCAAAACAAAGAAGTAATTCAATGAGGGAAACTTTACAGCACATAAAATTTCTTTTACAAAAAATACATTAAATACAGTAGAAACTACGCAAAGCATGTTACAGAGTAAAGTCTTTTCTCCAAATTTTAAACTCAATTCTGAAAATGTTTTTGTTTCATAAAACACTACTACCTTTTATATTTTTCATTAACTTCAATTCTATTTCGTCGGCAAAATCTTGATCTGAGTTCATACCGGGTAATTAATAATGATCTTGATTTCATACTATTTTTATTCAATCTATTTTTATTTTAATTCAAATTACGGAATTATTTTTTGAAAAGGAAGTGGCCAACTTGATACTAATCTATAGCTATTAAAATGCATTTACGAGTACAAGAATAATAAATCACAATAATACAAATTGTATCTGGAGCCAGGGATATAGGGGGTCAATTTCCCCTCCCCCTCCGAAATTGTCCTTTTTCAATTTTAAATTTTTTTTATATGTTCACACACAATAAAAAATAAAAAACACTTTGTATAATTATAAAAGTACACGTATACACATTTATAATACACACACCTTTAGAAACACATAAATACATTATGAATGTGTGTATGTGTATGATGTGTGTGTGTTTTATTCCCCCTCCACCCCGAAATAAAACCCTCGGTACGCCCCTGCAGATAACAACTTCCGTCGTCCCAATTAATACCACAATTTTGCAACATTCCAACTGTTTAAATCAGTTAGAAAGTGGTATTGTAATTTGATATGTAGTACTAATTTAACCAAAAAGTAAAGAAAGAAATTTCTCACAAAGAAAGTCAGTTGCACAGGTTTTTAAAAAATTTCTTTGAAAGTAGANTTTTTTTTTTTTTTTTTTTTTGTGGGGCTTTAGGGCTCGTCAACATCGAAGGTCATTAGAGCCCATACGTTGTTCCATTTCAACAAAGATTTAGAAAAGGATTCATTGACTCGTGTTCTAATTAACAGTTGCTGCATTCTACTTCCTGCAACATATAATAAATTCTCCATCTATCTGTTACCTTTCATTTTAAGAATAATGTAAATTATATTTTTCACGAAAAGTTTTGAAAACTTAGTTTTCTTATTTGTCTGGAAAGGATTTCTGTGTGAACTCTTATATGTATATATAAAATTATTCTGACGAAATATTTAGTGGAACATTGAGCTAATTGATTAAAATATAATGTCCATCGCTCCAAAATTCCAAGCTGAAGGCGCGAACATAGTTGAACATAATACGTAAGAGTATAAGATCTTAGGAAATTACTACTAGGAAAGAAGTAAAACGTTCGAATTTCTCTTATTAATTTAGAAAGAAATTAATTGATGTGACATTTTAAGTTATATTTTTATCGGCATAAACGCAATTATTATTCATAAAAGTATCAATTAATATATTTTAATAGATGCTGAAATTTGAAACCTGCAAACCAGATTTATTTTTGTCCATCCAAAGATTACTTGGAATAGAATGACGGAGTAAAATACAAATACCACTTAACAAAATTAAAATTAGTAAATTAGTTTATTGTCCTTCACGTGGTCATACGCAATTTGTGACTGTTTTGAAAATAAATTTATTTCTTTATTAACAAGTTAAAAGGGAGAGGAGATTCATTTCCACGATGAAAAGGAAAGGTTGGTGTGATTAAATAAAATAACGAAATTCAGCTCAGCTCATAGGGCAAGGTACTAAACTGCTGATTTGGGTTTAGAAGAAAATATAAATTACTCATGTTTCTATTTACTGGACGATTGCTGGGCGATTTCCCTTAAGCAGGCTACACTCTCTGAGATTCGTCGCAAATCAAGTATCGATGCGGAGGTTTCATGAAACAAATATCACCGTGAGTGGTGTGGTTTCAGTGATATAGTGCCAGTATCTCACGTTTCAGTAAGCTGCAGACTGCGGTGGTTTTTGTGCGCACATCTGATACTGTTAAGTCTCAATAAATTTAAATGTGAGTGGTACAATGTCGCAACAGTTTCATGGCGTCTCTTGCAGTAGTTATTGGTCATGAGTTGTCTTGCAGATTATTGCCTTTTTTTAAATATTTTGTAATGGATTTGTTTGTTTAGTTTGTTGTATTTTGTTGTGTTGTCGTATTCTTCAAATAGTTTGTCATATTGTTGCTTTAGGAAATATGGATGGAGAAAGAGATTTTTGGTACAATTTATCAACATTTACCTGCTACATCCGTGTTCGTGGAACACAAAACGCAAAGACTACTCTAACAAACAAAAGAGAAATGTAGCATACGATAAACATTTAGAATATTCTAAAGAAAATCTCCCAAATGCGAACAATGATTTTTTAGTTTAAAAAAACACATGCACTGATGCAGTTTCAGAAGAGGTTGAGAAAGGTACTGAATTCACAACAAAAGACGTGGATATCATCAGATGATGATCGGGGATATCCACGTTTAATTAGACATGTGTTTCATGACATTTCATCGCCGATACGGTCTCAACATATGATAGTCACGTATCATGGAATCGTGCTCTGATACATGTTTCAGGAAACCTCTGTGTCGATACATGAATCGCAACATATCTCAGCGTGTATAGCGTTCTTTAGGTTTCTACTAGGAACTGAATGCAGTGCCGACGCCCGATCAATGCGCATGACCTTGAGTACTAGCCTTTGAATTGAGTGGGGAAGCGGGGGTACATTTCTAAAGTCATGGACTCACTATTAGAATAAAAATAACATATCTTAGGTCGCACCCGTATAGAAGGGGGTTCGCATGAAAGGTAGATGTACGAAATTTAGCTTATTTTATCCTGAATTGACCGAGAAGCGGGCAAAAAAGACACTGAAATGTTTATGAAACCGGTTTTCGCAGGCAGATAACGCGTCAGCATTGAGCAGAAGAGCGTGACTCGGTATAAGGCGCGCAACGTAACTCCCGCTCTGTATGCCAAGCCGAAAGTGTGGGTGCGGGGGTGAAAGAGGAGGAAAATAAACACTATTCTGAATACATTTGGCATTCAGAGTGAAGAGTCTACTAATCTGGCGCACACCTTCCGGGTTTCCCCACCGACCACCGAAGTTCGTCGAAGGGACGATGAAGCAATTTTCGAGGAACGTGCGACTATCCCACCCCATTAGCAGACTAGTATGTAGGCTGGCTAGTAGCTGCCGGGCGAGAGCGGGAGTTATGGTGCCCTGCTTATACACATTTTCTCCATGTGCAAAGGTCATGAAACTAGAAAGCTCTATCTCCCAAAAACTTCCTCGAACATCCCTGAAACACCACTGGTCTTTGACCTTTATAGCCTGTTTTAATCAAATAATTATTTTTTTTAATTTATTAGATATTTGTTTAAATTTATTAGATATTTGTTTAAATTTGATAATTATTACTCTCATCTGAGATTTATTGCTATCTTGCTAGGGCAACTGTAACGTTCTTGAAATTTTGTTTGAGGAATTGTTATTATTCTGAACGTTTATTTAAGTCCTTTCTTTTAAGTTCTTTTAGAAACACTTAAACCCTTCAAGCCTATCTTAATTAAAATATAATGAACTGACTTAAAATTACGTCAGTTTTCCGAAAAAATCTAAATATTCAAATTGATATTGAATCAATGTTCGTCAAATAGCAAATAATCAAAATGTGACAGATTTTGTTCACTTTTACAGTATTAGTGTCCATAATACACTATACTTTTCTATCAATTCTTTTTCTCAGCTAGCTTTCAGTTTCAATTGTTGAGCCCGCATTTACATTGACATCAAGAACACATATTTCATTGTGTGTCATATTTGCAATGTGGTTTTCCATGACTTGATTCATTTACGATGAAGTATTCTGGGAATGATGGACATGAACATATTGGAGGAGGAAAAGCTCGATTCTTTTATTCATTATGACTTCATGCGTGATCTTACCTTTATAGTATACTTCTCGGTACATACTGGGACAATATTTCCCCGTGCCCTGAAACAAACAAAAGAAAGACAAACGTGAAACAATAAAGTTGTAAAGCCATTAAAGTTGTTTGAAGTCGAGGATAATTAGAAACGTGATATTTCTTTTATCTATTTCTGGTATTCTATAAGATGGATGGCCAAATTTCGTTTTTCTTTTGGAGCGTAACAATTAACGACCACATTTCTTCCTAAGTTGTGCCAAGAAATTGGTGTTTTTGAAGCTGTCGAATGGGGGAAGAGTAGGATACGTTACAGTTATCTTAGTGTGCGAACACACTGAACGTTGTGCGTCGAGATCCAATGCGGCGCGATGGGAAGTTGCGGAAAGATCATTGTTATATCGGTATATAAGTCGCGACACCGACGGATGGTGATGTGGTGCGGCGCGAACGGATTTGGAATAGTTGAGTTCGTATTTCTGACGCGTTTGATGCGGTATGGACGGTCAGGTATAGAAATGTTGGCACTCTCCCTACACTTCTCTCGTTGGACACACTTCATTTATCTCCTCACTTTCTCTCCTCTATATCAAACTTCTCAACTTCATAAACTTAACATAAAGTTATAGTTTACATGATTTTGAGAGAGTCATCATATCAACTGAGAATCGCTTCGCTTCACAGGTCACGGAAAACTATCGATAGTTTCAAATTAAAATCAAATTTACGATCATATCGATTACGCAGAGTAAAACGAGAGAAAACAGACAAATTCGGTCGCATAAAATTCAATTACTGTTAAATTGATAGCATAATATTCCCACTTTTAGCCGACGCAGGATGAAGTCTGTTCTCTTTTATCCTCAACTTGCGATGTTTTCAATAAGCGTTTCCGTCAACCTTGCTATAAGGTCAGTAAAAACTCCTTTTTGTTAGGACCTAGGATGAGCCAGGTTTTTATGAAATCTGCATTTTGTTAGTTTTGCCCTATAGTTCAAAGTTAGAGAACCCAATCTTGAGCAGATTCAGTGGTATCTCTGCAACCATTTTGTAAATCAGTAAGACATTTCTTATGGTAAACTGCACCGTAATTTGCCAAATCAACGGATGAAATGCGAACTCGAATATTTCGATGTTTATCCGTATTATTAACTTGATTTTCTATTTTTTGATGTATTTTGATTATTTAAATCTGATTCAATAACTTTACAAACATCGTTTTTTTTCGCCAAACAATTTCTTTATCGCATAAAAAGCAAGTATTCTTAAAATCATAGGGTAGTCTTTCAGGTGAAAGCAAATTATCTCCACTTTTTGACCCCAGCTTTGCGTGAGGATCTGATGCTTTCCTATTCGTAGCCGTTTCTTTCGCATTGGCGTAAGCTTGAATGCATCTTAGCATCAGATAATGTTTCATCTCCTCAAGCAAAACTAAGAAGTGGAGATAATTTGCTTTCACCTGAAAGACTACCCTATGATTTTAAGAATACTTGCTTTTTATGCGATAAAGAAATTGTTTGGCGAAAAAAAACTGTTTGTAAAGTTATTGAATCAGATTTAAATAATACAATACATCAAAAAATAGAAAATCAAGTTAATAAGACGGATAAACATCGAAATATTCGAGTTCGCATTTCATCCGTTGATGATTTGGCAAATTACGGTGCAGTTTACCATAAAATGTCTTACTGATTTACAAAATTGTTGCAGAGATACCACTGAATCTGCTTGAGATTCCCGGTGACATTTTGAATTTTCACTTTTCTAGCTTCAGATTCGTAATCAGCGACCTCAAAAACCCCATATCCTAAATTATTTTTAAAAAATCTTCACCTTACTTGTTGTTGCCCCCCGGGGAGGTTTCCTGGGGTGGGGAGGCATTGCCACCCAGATTGAGTTTTCTAACTTTGAACTATAGGGCAAAACGAAGAAAATGCAGAAGGTTTTATCAAAATTGAACCTGGTTCATCCAAGTTCCTAAAAAATAGCCATTTTCGCGTCATTTTACTGGCATATAACACCTTATTTACTTCGATACTGATTTAAAGGATTTTGTTAATTTGGTTTTCATTTACATTTCTAATTGTTTAAAAGAACCTGTTCTGTCAGCACTTATAATACATATAATTCTAAACGATAAAAATACTGTAATTGTAATTATAGAAACGGATATTACCTACAATGTATTAACATATTCTATCTTTTAAATTGCTCACGAAATATTATGTATCATCTTTTATATATTTTTGGAATTGTTAAACATTACGTGCGAACGTTTCGTGAAAAAAAGTATGAAACAAGGCGGAATTGTGAAAAGGTTATTTCTTTCCAATCGCCGAAATATCTTTACGTCTATTTCAAAAACTCTTTGAAGTGCCTAACGTTTTTGAAGGAATTCATTTATGAGTACATTTATAGAAATCTCTTAGATTGCGGTGGGTTTCACAAGTTGAATGAGAATGGTAGACGGGCACGGGTAGCGAGCGGGATGGCGCAGTCGGTAGGCGCATGAGCGCGCAAAGCTCAAGGTCCCGGGTTCGATCCCCGGTCTCGTCTCCCATTTTCATTCGACGTAACATGTTTAATCGAGTACATTTATCTCAGTCAAGTTCGTTAGCGTTATATCAACGTTAATGTTATTGACAATTGAAATGCATAAAAATAGGAAATAATGTGTCGTCATCCGTCATGGTCTACACAGTGTCGCCTATAACGAATGCGACAGCTATTTACCCCCTTGGTGACAGTTGTTTCATCACACTTCACTCTACTGTGGCATACTTGTATTTCCCCATTTTAACCAAGTTGATACAAGAACTATACTTCTGTCGGTCACGGAAGACGTGCGTCCGATTAGAGGATCCTACCCTCACACCAGTCAAAAGCTGGGTTGCTCACGATTTACTGAGTCATTGCAAAAGGAATAAAGTGCCATTAAAATCATAATAATTGCTGATGATTTTTCGTAATTATTGCTAAATTGAAAAAAAACCTTCCATTGAAATGATTCCAAACTCGACCACGTGTTCAATCGATAGCTTCAAATATTAAATGGCATACGTATTGAATAAACAATAATCAAATTTTACGCTCCTTCATACTTTGGTCGAGTATTAACTCATTTTTTATGAAATTTGAATTATAATGTTATCATTACAAAAAATGTAGCGGGAAAGAAGGAATAATATTGACAGAATATTAGGATGTACTACTGGACTGCGTTTCATAGAAGTACTAGTCTGTACAAAAACTTCTAAATTGTACCAAGTCTAAAAACTATTCTGTAATAAATGTCTCACGAAGGTGCATATCTGAACATGTGACGAATTCCTACATTTATAAAAGCGATTTACTTGCAAACCACTTAAAATCGGAGGTTTCAAACAAGTGTACTCCACAAGCTCGTAAAATAAACTTGTCACTTACTTTATATTTCGTACCTATTTTATGATAACAAATTTGTTTCAATATAACTTGGTGATCATGTACTTCCTCGAAAGGTAGAGTCGAGCTAGTCTTGCAAAACATGTAGAAAGACTTAAGAAAAGAGAGAGAACCGTGGAAGGCATTTCTCTTTCACATGCATAGTCCGGACGAAAATTCTTACTGTTTGTTCACACAGCACTCGCGCGTTCGCCCGTCCGGACGTTTGCCATCCACGCATTTCTCCTTCACATCCTCAAGACGGTGTGAAAAAAAACTCTGCAATCTCCGTAAGCATGACCGAGAGAAAAATCACACCAAAACCTGTGTATGCGGGGCAGCCCTACAGTGTACCCTATAGGGTGTTCTCTCCTACAGTGTGCACGTATCAATGTAACACAATGCTCTCTCCCTATTTCACCGGATGAACGCTTGACCGGGTCTCTGAGATTAGTAGAGAATAGTCCCGGGCGGTCGGTGTACTGGGTACCTCCAGTTTTGTTAAAATTTGAATCGTATGATTCACCCACACGCTACTTGTGTTCAGTCTTGCGATCATTGGTGGACTTACCAGACATTAAGCTAGTTCATATCTCATTCACTCTTCTCTATTTTTATGCTAGTTAATTTATTAGACAGTCGGCGGAGCCCCAAGACCCTACGCTCTCATCGTTCGTATTACTCGCAAGCATAGTGATCACGAACTCGGCCACGAGTAGTGAGAAGAGGTATTAACTTAATTTACGAAAAACTTGCGAAACATTAATTCAATTCATTAAAAACTTTCGAAAGGCATACTAAGAGTTTCTCTAAAAGAAATATTTCCTAGGGAACTCATTTTAGGTATATACTATCTTTCATTTTCATCAGTACCACATTTGTAGAATCGTTCATCACATATATTATAGGATTGAGAAGCATATACAAAAAACTGAATACTTTGCAAATACTATTCTTTTTAGATTCAAGCCATTTGTTTCCTTTACAATACTTGGCTTATTCTTGAAATTACACATACTGGATAATAATTTGTCTTATAAATTTATATATATTTTTTAATTGTTAAAATTTTTAATGTCAAAAATAATAAACTTACAAACTGAGTCTACTTCGAACAGAGTAATTATGTTACGTTGAATGAAAATGGGAGACGGGACCGAGATTCGAACTCGGGACCGTCAGCTTAACGCACTGATGCGGTACTGATCCACAACCAAGTGCTTAGCAAGGGAAAATCATATGAGAATTCTAGACTCTATGAGATCACCTCAGTGGTCTGTGGGTCTCGCAAGTTGAATGTCAATGGTAAAATGGGACTACTGGTGAAAGGGGTGGCACAGTTGGTAAACGCAACAGCGAGTTAAGTTGAAATTCCCGAGTTCGAATCTCGGTCTCGTGTCCCATTTTCATTCTACATAAAATAATTAATCTGTTACCTAGCGGTGAGGTTTTCCGCAATTTAAGTGATTTCTTTATGGTCAAATAGAGCCTTGGGCGTGTTGCAGAAGGCAAAATACATTTTTAAAATGATTTGATTTATTTCATTCATAACTTGTTTTTCACTAACCTCTTTTATATTAAAATCGATATTTGTGCGCACTGGTCGATGGTGAAGAGGCTGAGGAGGCCTGAAGTTATTTCCCAGTGGTGCTTGAGGATGTTTTCCGTCCCCTTGCATCAGTCTTCTAAGAGCATGAAGCTGAAACATAAAAATAAGAAAAATAATGAACACACATTAGAATATTAATGAGTCACATGTCTGAAATGCATAGGAATCAGCATGTTATTATTTTTATAATAATCATTTTTGTAAAAGTAGGTAATGGTAAAATGTATATTTCCGAATTCTGTTGTTTCCTTATCAAAAATCATTGGCTTTCGTAAACAAGTAAACCAAAAATCTGGTATTTCTATTGATATACTATTATTATTATTAATTTTTTATTCTCAAACAACGATATTAAGAGTTCAGTATACTACTCTCTTCCAGGTTGCAACCAGCATCCTAAGGAACAGATTTGGTGATCTTGGTTGTTTCTTATAAACCTTGCGTAAGATGTTCGCCGTACCTTAATGCAATTTCTCTTACTTCCCTATCTTTCAGACTCCCTGGAAGTTTTGCCAGTTTGGAGCTTAATGATCTATGCGTCACTCCAAGAGCATTAACAATGATCACACTATTTCAGATTTGACATTCCACATTCGACAAATTTCAATAGACAAGTCTTACATTCCTTTTAATTTCCCCTCAGAATTTTTAAAACTACGTTTCCGTCACATGGAATGCTAACATCAATGATATAACAAACATTCTCCGGGTCCTTCATCACTATATATGGTTTGTTGGCAGTAACAGATCTATTTTACGTATCTCTTGGTCATACAATGAAGCAAAGTGAACTTGAGATGTTGTGGTGCATGTTCATACCATTTGTTACAGGTGTGAGGTATATTCATGGCTTCACACATATGCCAGTGCATGTATGAACACACTTTATCATCTCTTTCCAGGTACTCTTGTTAGACTAGCACTGGATAAGCCTATACAAGCAATTGTTTTAGATTGTACTGGACAAAAACAACATTTGCCATCTTGGGTGACCTTAAGAATCATCTTCTCATAATGTCGTGTTTCCAAGACTTGATCCTAAGCCGTCACAACCAGAGTCTCAGTTTCTGACTTCATATTGCCTTTCATCAGCCACATATTTGTTCTGTTGCGATCTTCTTTCACCCTTTGTATTCTTTATACGTTCTGATCATGACGTTTCTTGTTATGTCACATTTCACATAGCTCTTTTTGAGTTTCAGTTTTACTCGTGTACTGTTTCAATATTCCTGATCTGTAAGTTGGTCCAAGGTTGCTTGGTCTTTACAAAGATAATTCTTACGTGGTTTACAATCCCTTAGTTGCTATTCTTGTCATATTGGTTAGCAATTAATGGGTCGCGTTGATGATTGGCAACATATTTAGACAAATTGGTAACAGTTTCTGTACGCCACTTCTTTTTGCCTTAATCCTCTTTCAACTTCCTTGAGGGATGCATAAAGCCTATGGACATAAGCTTTGAGATGCTTTATACAGAGCATTTTCCATGCTCTCCGATCCATATTTTATCTCTTTTGCAGTCCATTCCAACAAGCCAAAACTATAATCTACAATAGGGACTGCCAGAGTGTTGATGGCCTTTACTATATTTCCAGATGTAAGATCAGTTTGAAGGATTAACCTTAGTCGACGAAAATACTATCTCTGCATCCTATTTTTCATTTTAGCATTTGAAATTGTGGCATCTTCTTCAATCTTTAAGTACACACGTCTTCCCCGGTTCTGAATCCTGAATAGCATTACATTCCCTTTCCGTGATATTTTATATTCGATAATATTTATTTTAGCACACTTTTCTAGACTGAATTCCATACAAATGCTTTCACTGAACGTACTGATCGTGGATATTATCTCGGGCAGCATTTTTTCTATTTCTGGCGTAAAGCTTCAAATCGTCTATATATAGTAAGTGGCTGAGAGCTTTTTCTCCCTTGTGATATTTGTAGCCAATGTTTAATTTTGGGAGTATTCTTGAAAGTTGTATTAAGCTGTTGCAAAATAACTGAGGCAATAAAGAGTCGCCGTGAAATATGCCACGTTTGATACACATCGGTGGGGATTGCATTATTTGATTGGGATAGATAATATCCTGACAATGTGACAGGTGTTCAACAATACAAACTTCTGTATCGTAGATAATAATAATAATAATAATAATAATAAAAATAAATTTATTGTCAAAAAACAGTACAAACTGCGTATGACCACGTGGAGGACAATAAACTAATTACTCTCCGGAAGCAAGCAAGGGACCATCCCATCAATTCCTATCAAGGGCCCTAAGGCAGAGGCGGATTCAAAAATTTCAGCAAAAGTTCCTAGATAAGATAAAAAGTTAGCTGCGAGTTATAATACATATATAATGTCAATATGTTTGTAATTTAACGCAAATATGTTTGTAAATTTACATGTACAAGTTATTATCGAACTATAGATTATTCTGAGTATAGTGTTTAAAAATCATAAGAGTTGAAAAAACACTAAATTCACGATTTATTGTTACAATAAACACGCCCGTAGACAAAGACTAGAGAACCTGTATAAGAAATCCGCCTCTACCCGAAGGAAAAACGGAGAAAAACCCGGGCCAGGATGGTTTCTTTTTACAAATATACCGAGAACCCTGTCAATCTTTTTCAAACCTTTCTTTGTAAAAATATAAATTTTAGACCATGCAACTGAAATAGATTATGAATAAACGACATTCACAGCAAACCATCATGGTCTCATCAAAACCATTGTTTTGTAGTCATGCGTAAGATTCATGCCATTGAGGCCAAAATGTTGAAAACTTTGGGGAATTTTAACTTCTGTCAAAATAAGAGTAAACCTAATTATACATAAGAAAAAAGTTTCTACCATGAGTAACATGTAAGACTTAACAGTTATTTTGAGGACATAAACATTCTTTTCCGTAACGAAGTAACTGTTATTTTACGAAGAAAATATGTTAGTGCTATTATCTCTGGTGCAGAATATGCAAGTAGGAGGGTATTTCGGAAACGTTCTTCATCTGCAACTTCAATCTTATCTTGATCTTAACAACCAGTATCTTCATAGCAACTCACTTTCCTGGGACAATATCTAAGATAAGGGTTCTCCTTAACCTTCCTCCATATTTAAAACTCCCTCAGACAATTTTCAAGTATCTTATACATTAGAGTAATGTAAAATAGAGGGCATATAAGGAAGACATTTGTTTCGAGGGAAAAGAATGAATTTTTGTCTATACATGATAAACAGAAATAAACTAGGGAATGTGTAACTGTTTCAAGTATTCGTAAGTCTAAATTATATACTTTTTCTCATACCTGTTGCTTCGTGATGTATATAGGTTTGTTGAGGATTACCCAAGTGACTGTTTCGTGACACGCAGGCATTGTAGTTGACCCGTCGTAAGTCATGTAGAAATCAGTATCTGGAAGAAGTCCTCGAATGGAGAGACGACGAACGTCAACCTCTTGACCTTTAACATACAAATACGAGATATGTTCTGGGTTACACTTTTTATTAAGGCTCGGAAGAAGACATGAACGATCTAAGTTCAGAAGGATATGAGAATTGCACGCGTACATGCTTTTATAGATACATCATTACACGGAATATTCACATTTAAGTACAGAGAAAACTTGCTTTATTTTCTTTATAACCTGTATATTTTGCATGATTACTCTTAAATATTTCTTTTCTAATTAACCAGAAACAATCTGCTGTATGAAGTATAGGACGCACTTTTCGGGATCTGAAATGAGTTGAAGCGTGCTTACCAGCAAAGTTTTTGCGGAATTATGTCGCACTCATAGGACAGTCGTTTTAGGGTCTCATAAGAAAGGGATTATCATTGCTTGTTTTAGAATTGTTTTAATTTGAGTCTGTCAACGTATCCAAGTATACATGAGTCTGACAAGCGTAAGTGGGGAAGAAATGTTGCCGTACGTGTGCCCGTATTGTTTTAGTAACTACCATTCCCACTCTTCGAAGATCATAATCCAACCCTGCGATCCTAAAATGAAAAGTTAATCAGCTATAAGGGGAAGTAGGCCCACTTACAATTAATATGTGAAGCAGTCACAAACGTGAATGTTTCTTTCTCGATAGAGTAATTATTTCAGTGCAAGAAACCTGGAATTACAGATAGATTCACAATAGTGACATCCAATCATACAATGAAAAATTTCCTAATATGACTGTAACCAATAAGTGACTAAATATAATAATTGACCTATAACTTTCCGATAATTACAAACTAATTCCCCACAATAATTCTCGCTAAACAAATTTTCCATAATCACAGTAAATACCAAAAATGGCGGTCGGGCATGCAAGGTATTAGTTTGACGCATTTTAATGTTTTGTTTGTTTTCTATATTGTGTTGAAGAATCACACACTTTTTGGTCATAAAATGTGTGGGATTAACTTCGGAACTTTTTTGTGTTAAATATAAGTTTTTCTAATGTACATGATACGTCTCTCGGAGATGGCTGCACAGGTAAGGGGCTGATGGACATCAGCCTAAATTTGACAGTAATAATTATACGTGTCCTAAAAACTGTAATGCTGTTTACTGCATCATCTGCAATTCTATTTATCACGTGAGTTGTATATTGGGAAATAAAAAATCGTAAAATAGATGACAGAACAATCATTTGTCGTGAGGAAGTTAACCTAACTTATAAGGAACTCGTGTATAAAGTAAATAAAGAGGCTGATATCGCTAATCTGAAACTATACGTAAAAGCTATAATAGAAGAAAATAGTAAACTGAAAGAAACAAATGATGAATTAATTCAACAAATCTCGGAACTAAAAAATAACAACTGTATTATGGAGGTTGATTTAAATACCACACTAAATAGTAATGGACCAAATTTGTGGCAAGAAAGTTACTTGTTTACCAAAAAAGAAAATGATCTATTGCTTGAAAAAATGCACTATTTGATAACGTGGATAGTCTTTTAAAAACGAGGAAATTGAGATTTTTAAAATTAATGACAAAATGAAAAATTATAGTGCAAGTTTTGCTAATGTATTTAAAGCAGGCCCTAACTCAAAAGTTATAGATGCTCCAGTTGATAAGTTTTTGCCTCCACTTATTATAAAAAACAAATATGAAAATAATGAACCGCCAGATACTATAATTAAAACTATAAAGGATAAACTAGATCCAGGCTTCACTGCAAAATTGTCTAGATCAAAAAACCATGTATTATGTGAGAAAAAAGAGGATTTCTCCAAGGTCAAACAACTACTTGCTGATCGAACTGAAGATAAATATGAAGTGCATAAAGTTATTGAATCCAATGATAAAAATTGTTGGTATAAATAAGAAATATACTGAAACTCAGTTGGAAGAAATAGTGAAAACACAAAATGATTTAGATCATGAGAAAGAAATGGTTAAGGTAAAATATATTAAAGAAATATTGGCATCTGGGAATACAATACATTGGCAATTTGAAAATTCTACTACAGCAAGGAGCAAGAGCACAAGAAGTACAACCACTGCTGTAAGTTACACTGCCTTTATTGAATTAGATCAATTTTCTTTCCACTGTATCCTGAAGGAAAAAAAATCAAGATTGGTTGGGAGCATTGTAGTGTCTTTGAAGACCTGAACCTTAATAGATGTTTTACTTGTAACGGTTATGTACACAGTCACAGTAAGTGTCAAAATCCTATTTCTTGTGTAAAGTGCTCAGGTAACCATGATAGCCAAGGATGCGATTCCGTGGAAACTATTTGTATAAATTGTAAAAGATCAAATGAAAAATTTGGTAAAAATTATAGAATAAGTCACACAACATCTGACTATATAAATTGTGAGTATTTTAAATACCGAAAAAAGCAACGTAGAACGAGGATCAATTATGATTTTTAACACAGTATAACCAAGAGTGATATTAATATGTAATCTATATACTTTTGAATTTATCATATTATGTATTATAGAACTTTGATGAATATATATTAATTATTTTATTTGTAAATTACTATTATGAAATATGAAAGTTTTGATATTTTTAAAAATATTACTGAACTTGAATATGATACTCTAGATTAACTAAACAATAAACTTAACGAATTTAATTGTATCATTTTGAATGTTAATATCCTAAGATTAAATGCAAATATATATGCTTTGGGGGCGTACATAAATTGTCTCAGTGTCAAGCCTAAAATAATTGTATGTACAGAGACTGGGGTCTTAGCAAATCCAGATCTATATAAATTGCCTAATTATAAAATCTACGATAATAATGGTTCAATAAGCATACCAGATGGTGTTGTGATGTATGTATGTGAGGAGCTTGAGCATACTGTAGATGTACTTGATTTTGATGGTTTGAGAGTTTTAAACTGCTTGGCCAAATTTAGTTCTTATTGCCACATACAAATCTCTGCACTTTATAGATGTTTTGATTATGATAAGTCAAAATTAATTGACGTAATAAAAAAGTTACTGAAAAAAACGTACATAAACACCATATCATCACTGGTGATTTTAATATTGATGTATTAATTACAGAGTCTCATGCTGTTGAATTACTCGACAACACACTTGAGGTTGAAAATGTTCTAATGTTTAGGACAGTTTCTAGAACTAATGATCAAGGGGGGTCAAGTATCGATAATATGTTTGTAAAAACTAGTATGGACTTGTAATTTTTGAACCACAATCAGGTGTTACCTGATCATTACCCCCTGTACATTTAATTCAAAGTTAAACAATGCTAGCAATGGCAAGCAATTTACTAAGATAAATTATAGTATTCTAAGACAACTGTTTAGAAAAATTGACATAAATAAATATTGTTTAATTGATAATCCTGATAAAGCAATTGATTTGCTGATTAATGACATTGTCACTGTTATACAAGACGCAACTATCATTGTAAAAATAAATAAATTAAAAAATAGAAAGCCCTGGATGACAGCTGCCCTATTGAAATCTATTAGTCACAAGAAATTTCTTTACAACATGCGGAAAATATCAATAAATCTAGACACTTAAAGGAGGAATATACTAAATACAATAAACTATTACAAAAATTAATCAAAAAAGCTAAAAGTAATTATGAAATTAAAAAAGCTATATACAGTTGTAAAGACACTAAAAAAACTCTGGACTTACAAAAATGATAAAATTGGTAATAAAAATAAAAGTACTAAAATAGAGGTTATAAAAATTAAAAGTATATTAATTACTGAACCTAAGGAAATAGCCAACAACTTTAATGAATTTTATGTAAATGTTGCGTATGAATTACAAAAAACTAATAGGCCAACCATAACATCAGGAAATCAAATACATTTCAAGAAACAATAAAACTATTTTTCTGACCCCTGTAAATACAATCGAAATTGAAAATATTATTGGTAATCTAAAAAGCAGGAAGGGTGGCATTGACCGTTTACATGCTAATATTCTGAAAGCACTTAGACATTATACTAACCCATTACTTGAAAAAATATTTAATGTATGCATAAGTACAGGTGTCTGGCCTTGTACATTGAAGAAGGCTGAAGTTGTGCCAATTGTCAAATCTGGGGATATCACAAATGTTAGTAACTGTAAACCAATATCATTGATGTCTAACCTGGCTAAGGTATTTGAAAAAATAATACTTATTTGTTTGTATAAATTTTTAATGCAATATAAAATAATAAATAAAAATCAATATTGTTTTCTTAGAAATAAAAACACAACTGACGCCCTGTTTAAAGTTTTTGGTATGGTTTATGATGGTATTGATTTGGATGATGCTGTAATATTCATTGCTTGAGCAACATTCATTGATTTATCCAAGTTTTTGATACCGTGGAACATGATATCTTGTTCAATAAGTTGGATTTAGCTGGCTACAGATGTAAAATTACTTAATGGCTATTTAAATGATAGAAAACGAATCGTAAGATTAAATGAAACTATGAGTGATCAAATGACGGTTAAAATTGGCGTACCACAATGCTCGGTATTAGGTCCTTTACTTTTTGTTATTTACATATACTCGTATGATATGTTTGAAAGCTGTCAAAATAATTTTTGCTTTTGCAGATGACACAGTTGTCCAGTGTGTCGAAAAAATTGGAACATTGTGGAAAGCAAAATGAATGATTCTATACACAGTATCAATAACTGGTTTATTGATAATACACTGATAATTAATATTTAAAAAACTGAATTTATTACGTTTGGTTGTTGTAGTGAGTGTTCCATAATTTATCAATATATTTGTAAACGATGTTCATATAAATAAAGTAAGTAAAATTAAGTATCTCGGTATACATGTTGACTGTAACTTAAAATGGGATGATCATATAAAAAATGTAACAAATAAATGTAGATTCTTTTTATGTATAGCACATAAACTCAAATATCATCCTTTAAAATTTTTAATAACTATATAATATGCATACGTATACAGTATTCTAAACTTTGGATTATTACTATGGGGTGGAGCATATAAGAGTGAACTAACTATTCTTGAAAAGTTTCAGCAGAGATTCAAAAAACTACTGAAATTAGATTCTTAGCTTACCATCTCCCAACTGTATACAATTATATCCATAATTTATCAGTACGACCTTTTATCCCATATGTTTGTTGCATCAACAAGTATTACTAGAAACAAAAGTATTGAATTGCCAAACTATAAGAAGGAATTAACTAAGAAAAAATGTATATACCGTAATATAAAATCATTGAGGATGGGGGGCACAAGGCAAATATATGAGAAAGTACGATGCCACACGTTGCGGCATCACTTGTAATATAAAAAAATTGAGGATACTAAGAAAAGACGAGGATCACCGTTTCGACGCCAATTCTAACAATATAAAATTGCAGTCACTCTGATTAAGGGAAATTTACCTAGTCCACTCAGATTGTTTCATCTCAGGGACGCAGGAAAGTGCAAGGAGAGGATTGGGTTCGGCCGATAATTTACGTAAAATTCACATTAATCCTTCTCAAAGGAAACACAGCTTTCATAAAACATTGGTTTAATTACTCCTACAAAATAAATGAATACAATGTTCTTCTAACTAACTTCCTTTAATACTCCCCCAAAAGGCAGGCAATAAAAACTACCCAGTTACATATTTCGAATTAATACTGATTTTACCATTTCCTCAACATAATTGGTCTGTTTAAAAAATGTTTTTGAGCTTAGGGCTCATTTGATGTCATAAAAATTCCTTATAAAGGTCCATCTTTAAATAGAGTCTCATAGCAGTGAATGGCACAACTACACCAAGAGTCTTGGCCACGTTGCCTAACCTCTTGATCAGACGTAATTATTGGAATGATGTGCCGTTATGGACCCTTCAAAGTAATTACCTTACCAAGTATGTGTAATCAGCACCAGTCGTCAAGGGAACCCATGTTCTTACGTAAGGCATGGTCGCATCTCGTCTCGCCACCGCGACCGTTCTTACGTCGCAGAGGCACCCTCGCGCAGTCCTTGGTTAGTAATGGCGGCCCTGCCAGCTAGTAACCTCCATCGAAAGTCGGATGTTCACTGAAGCCATCTCACGAAACTCGATGAAAAATTGAGCATTATTTTTGTCCTCGCGATGACGATCTCGAAACGCTTAGCAAGGTCAGAATATTCAGGCGCCTCAAATTAACGTGGTCGAAAAGTCTTTTAAATGAAGTGAGTTAAAACCTCAAAAACTCTCTACAAGGAAAGAGATCGATGTGTGTCTGACAATGTATCAAAGTCTCGGTGCATCTCTGACCGTCTCATGAAGAGTATCTCGAACAAAGTATCGCTCACTGTCTATCTATAACATAGTACCAGAGTCACTCACGAACAGCCTGTGAAGCTGGATAACTGAATAAACAAATAATAATCAACCTCATCATCACGAAGCGTCTTCGTTCCAATATTAAATAGCAAATTCCCCACCTTTCTTACTGAACTGGGCTAGTGTAGCTCCACCCTACGTTATTCCTCCTTTTCAACCAACCATATACAAGTAGTCACTCACATTATTTCCTCCGAATGGTTACACTTTTTGTGACGTAGTCATCTTTTCCAACCATTCTCTGATTGTGTTATAATTACAAAATGCCTCGCATCGTGGTGTGGTATTTTTCTTAATTTGTCATCTAGTTTATTATCTACACACTCGTATCGTCAGCTCCTCACAAAGGTCCATTCACTTCGCCAAACGGTACTCCATTTCTCCGCCCCTCGCAGCCAGTTCTTTAAAATTTCCACATCTGCCATACTTTGTTAACATTCCTTCGCCGACGTAGGGGCACTCGCTCACTTGGGAGGTCGTAACCCCTTCCCCTTTTCCTGTTTGGTTTATGGTTAAAATTTAGACCTTAATCCTCCAAAATTGCCTGGATATGTCTCTTCTTCTTGCAAAAGGTTCGGGTCACAAGAAACCTTTATTCTCGTGTTCGCCTGAACCTACTAAACTAAGCTTCATTATATTCCTCACAAGAATCTACGAAATACAAAAACCAATTGTTTATTCCGACTTTCAGCAACGTCTGGACGCTCGCTCCGAGCGAAGGCTGTTTCCCCCGTACACTCTCTTGTCTCGAAACATACCACCTCCTCCTTTCAAAATTGTTAGAACGTCTTTTCATATTTCAACGCATCCCATTTTCCGAGGAGAGTTATTTTGGCGTCTCATCAGACTTATGAGATTAAGATTTCTTATATCCCTCACAAGGGTTTACGAAATACCACAACTAAATGTTTATAACAATCTTCAGCAGCGCCAGGATGCGTGCTTCGAACAAACATTGCTTCCTTCGTTTCTTCCTCTTCTGTCATTATTTTAAAACGCACCAGACCCCCTTTCTAAATTGTTGAAACAGGATTTCGAGGTTCCGCGCGTCACATTCCAAAATGCCCTTTCTTTCGTATATTTTAGGACTCCCAAAATATATGATTCCTTGTATATTTATCGAAGTTTCAAAAATACTGAAACAAATTATTTCTTACAATATACAGCTATAAAATTTTATAATATTTTACCAAATGATTTAAAGTACTTAAAATTATTTAATAAAATAAAATAAAAAAGATTTCTGAGTTCATTAAATTACATGAGGAACATTAGCTTGTATTATATACCTAATTATAAAAGATAATCTATCATGTTGACATTTATGCAAAACATAGATATAACATATGTTAAAAATGTATAATTATAAGTCTTTAGATAGTAAGTTTTATATGTTTTTATACCGGTTTCTAAGCACAGAGGGTCTCCTCTCTCTTTCAGGTTTTTACTATTGTATCTCCATATGGAGATTTACAAAATGTAAAAAAAAATGCCAATAAACTTGAACAAATATATACCACGTTTAAACACAAATTTTTAAGTATTATTTACATTTTAATATGGTTCTGAAATTTTACGTAAATTTCTTCTTTCATGTAACTGTTAATGAGTCACACAGTCTGTAAATGACAAATTTTGGCGTGGTCTACCTGCCGACCTTGCTTCGCGAGTTTGGTAATTTTATTTACCTCACATCTCGTGGACACCGCTGCAACAGGCGAACTCCAGCTAATCTCTTGAACTCTCGTGCGCCGCTAGGCGAATTTCTCTTACTTCCGCCCTCGAACTCCAAGCCACGCACCTCCCTCCAATTACCAATGTATTAGTCAATGAATGTTTGTTTGTTTTCCACGAATATTCTCCGCCCATTTATGTAAGATTCTAATAGTCCATCATGCGTGCAATGTCTTAGTTCAATACTTCCAAAACTGCACTTTTCTACAAATTCAATTTCCTTTCACTAATGAAAATCTCAGCTGCAGTAAGTTCAGCCGCGATTTAATGTATCAGAACAACGGATTACAGTGGTTCATCTCGAATATTGCTGCATACTTAATCTTTCGATTGCGGTCGCCACAGCGAAATAGCGCTGTGCGAAAATATTGATATATATTAAGTGAGAATGTACTAAGAGGACCTCGTATTGCGTCAGCAACACAGACGAAGTGACCGTTAAGGTGTAAATAAATGAAAAACAAAATGTGGTCACCACATACTCTCGACAACCTCGTTAGTTTGTCACATTCCCTTAAAATATTGAGTACAACTATAAATTATCCCAACAAAATGTTCGCATTGTGGCAATTACTCTCTTTAGTTTCAAAACAATCTGACAATTTTACCTCTAAAGTATCATTTTTAACTTGTACTAATAAAAAACCTAAAGAACCAAAACACAACAAAAATATAACACATACTTATCTTCAAAACACCACATACACTAATACACAACATATCAAAATACCAAAACACAATACTTATCATAACTTACACATGGAAAGAATTACATAATACTGTCATGCAAAACCAATATTATAATTAATCTACACTCACCAATTCTACACAAACCATCAAGAGACATACAAATACAATATACAAATACAATTTTTTTAAAAATAATCCTTCCTTACACATGAATATAATGCTACTCTTTATTTCAAAAATCATAATGTGAAACAAAATCCTTGTGCCTTAATTGTACTCTACGTTTTCTTTTTGAAGGATGAACAAACTTTGATTCATTACTGTGAGGATTATTAAGTTCTGATGAACCTGTGACATTATAATTCTTTCATGACAGTTCTAATATTCAAATCATTTGTTTCAACTAATTCAGGTTCTGAGTCTGACTCAACGTCCAGTTTTTCTGCTACATATTCCTTTGACTCATTATCATCCAATAAATACTTTTTAACCATTGAAGCACTTCTGATAAGAACATTTCCTGATGGAGCCATAACTGTAACTGTATTTCCATTTTTATTAATTACTTGATACTTAGTTGAATCAAACTCAGAGCTCAGTTTATTTTCTTTACAAGAACAGTGTCACCTGGTTTTAAGTTACAAAAAGTAATTAATTAATTTATTTATTTATATGAAGTAAAGGTATGATGGCATGCTATCAGGGGCTTTTGATTATGTACATATTCAGTATCTATCTGCTCGGGATACATTTCATTATTGATTATGTACTCACATTGGGCGTCGGTGAAGGGTAATCCGGTGAAGCGTCGGCGGATGGCCCACTTTGTTCGATAAACCACATGAAAAGCCACATTTTCTCAACAACGTGTAGTAAATCTAACCCATTCGCACCAAATACGTCGTGAAAAATTAAATATAATCCGAATCTTTTTATTCCAACATGTGACATAGTTGTCGTTTCAAAGTTCCTCAATACACCGTTTCTTCATTACGGCGACAAGATACTTACTCCACTAGCATCTTCTTCCGAACTCTTAATTCAATTCGCACGTACGCCTCCCCTCAACTTCTTGATAAGACGCATCTACCAACCTTTACATAGAAAATCAACTCACTGCATACTGCTCTCACTACAAACCACCGACTCTTGTCAAAAAGATTACATACTCCACTCAACGGACGCTCGCGATGTGGAGTTGCCCTATTGCAGCAAACCTCTTTGTCCTACAAGGAGTCTCCACCTCCTTCCCGTCGCTGAGGAAAATGGCGCGCTTTTGACAACATTATAGCATTCACATTGTATGTTTATCACATTCCCTTTCAATATTGAGTTCAAGTACAGATTATTCGAAACAAAGGTTTGCATTGTGACGATTTTTATATGAGAAGGAGAAGAATGCAGATAATAAATAATTGTAATTTGTTGTAAATCGCGATATAATGTGCAAAATACAGGAAGTAATGGCACAGGGTAACTTACAAGGATTTTAATTGGACAAACGAATGTTGACAATACATAAATATTGAAGTTGGCTAGCCTGCTCCTGGCGTCAGCTGCGGTCGTGAATGTTCTCTCTCTATTTTTCAGTTTAATCTTTCTAATTATTTTAGTTTTTCGAGTTTTTGTGATTCAGTAGTTGTATTTACATCCTAACTTTCATTATAATGTAAAATTCCTTGTTCTCTGTGAGTGTTAAGTGAAAAAACATTCTCTAAAGTTAACAAGCCTAACGGACCTAATATAATTTCATATTGCTTTCATTCAAGTGCTTCATTCAAAGGTGCAATAAAGTTAACGTAAGTTCAAACGGAATCTTAAATTTTAATTTCTTGGTGAATTAATATTAATTATTTTGGTGCATTAAAATTTTCTGGTGCGTATACTATTATATCATCATTAACTAATAAATAACGTACTCTACTATTGCGCTGCTCAAGATCGACACTGTAAAAAAAATTATTCTAATACTTTACCATTTATTTTCTTTATTATTTTGTAGTAATACATTACACTCCAACATAATATTGCATTAGATATTGTCGAATTAATTTATTTGCAGTTGTCGTCCTAAATTATTATTTCTCTCATTTCTGTGGTCGGTTTGTTTATTTATTTAATTAACATCTCATTTGCAATTTCCGTAGTAATGCATTTATTATTATACTAATATCTGTCAGTGTTAGTTGTCAGTTTTCGTGTACTCATTTGCTTTTGTCGTTAAGTAGCTAACCAACTCACAACAATGGACACAATCGCATTCCTCAACGCATTCAAAATTGATCTTCAGAAGGCGTACAATGACTTGGTACATTATATTGACACACGGATCAGTACTATGAAGAGGTCAATAAGAACACGATCGGTGGTTGGAGTACATTCAGGAATTCTCGCCGTCCTTCCAAATGCTATCACCCGGTTCGACCGAATACACATGCACCACTCCAACTCTTCACTCAAAATAGGTTTAGTGTGTTAGATAACATATTTCCTCCCTTACCTACTCGTTTCATCCCCTCCCGTCCAGTACCCAATCCTGTTCACAAACCACGCACTGGTAAGTACAGCCGCCCAAAACCACGTAAAGTAGTGCTACCCAGATATGAAGCCTACACTTCCTCGCAGAAATCAAACGTGCTCATATTAACTGATTCGCACGGTCGTCACATGTCCTCCGTTTTGCGTGGATTGCTTCCCAACCGGTTCTCAGTTTCCGGTGTCTTCAAGCCAAACGCTCGTTTGTCTCAAGTTATTCGAGAACTGGACACCTACACTAAAAAAACTCACAGAGCGTGACGCAGTAATCATCATGGTGGGCAGAACGATATTAACTTGGCTGGTCATTTCAACGCTCCTGAACATTTACGAAAACTAAAAACGGCCTCTAAGCACACAAACATAATACTCTCTAGCCTGCCTCCTCATTTCAACATTCCACAAATAAACCAGGAAAACAACCTGGCAAACATCTCCCTAAAACATCACCTGGCAGATACAAAAATCACATATTTTTATTTGTAACCACACGTGGCTGACAAGGACTTTACCCAGCACGATTTAAACCTGAGACCGTCAGGAAAACATCACCGATTATCTCCTAGTTTCACATCTGACCTCACATTTTCCTCCTGCTCCTTCACACACTCCTACACCCCTCTTCCATCTCCCTCTACTCCTACCTCATTACCTCACCCCCCTACCTCTCTCTGCTCCTACCTCATCATCAGCCCCTCCCCTTCCCATCTCCACACCCATTTCTTCCCCTGTCCCTGATCTTTCACTCATCTCACTCGCCCCTGTCCCTCATCTCACTCGCCCTCATCTATTCCTACATCTACATCTCCTTCCACCCCCATACAGCTACAACTTGCGCTCAAGAGTACGATGTGGTACTCGTAGGTGACAACCGCGTACAGGTGCAGCGTGCGGACTTGACCCGGTACTAGAAGCTGTACCAAATACATATTCCCCTTCACAATCCAACTTCGAGTCCATTTCTCGTGAATCACAAACTCTTTGCGAAAATAAAATAATTATATTTCATCATAATGTCCAATCCCTTTCAAACAAATTGACAGACATTGAAATACTTGTACACGAAAATCCATTCGATTTGCTATGTCTCACAGAACATTGACTTTCAACAACATCAATGATACTTATATTTCTAATTATTATTTAGCAAGTTTTTACTGTCGACAAAATTTTGAAGGATAACATCCCCACGGAGATACGTGTATACGTTCGTAATGATATTTTATCTTCTCAATTGTCGGACTACGAGAACTTCTGCGTTGATAGCGTATTTGAATTTTCTGCAGTTCATTTGACTGACGTAGGTATTATTATTTTACGTATTTATATGAGGAAGGTGAGAAGGGAATTTGTGGCCACAGCGCTTCCCGGGCACTCAGTTCCCAGGATAGTATGCTGTCGAAGACGAAGCTGTTTCGTCACGTTATGTCACATTTCAGATTGGAAACATTTGAAAAAGGGGAATGTCACTCATCTGAGATGGCTTGAGAATACAAACACATCAATGCAGTTTACGTACTCTTATTCATTTTTCACGCTTTCAATTTGATAAGAAAGTCGTCCCTCAGGGTAATACGCATTGAACTTGTCGAGAGGGTGATGTCAATCGGATACAATGATCCAAAACGACTTCTCAAAGGAGTGCAGTAGATCATTCTAAGGACCAAATTTCTCATCTTCTCAGCGTATTGACGAGGTACTTATGGCTCTACTCCCTATATTACATTTTGTATTTATATTACTATTGACGACAGAGTTATGGCTCTACTCCCTATATTACATTTTGTATTTATATTACTATTGACGACAGCGTTATGGCTCTACTCCCTATATTACATTTTGTATTTATATTACTATTGACGACAGCGTTATGGCTCTACTCCCTATATTACATTTTGTATTTATATTACTATTGACGACAGCGTTATGGCTCTACTCCCTATATTACATTTTGTATTTATATTACTATTGACGACAGCGTTATGGCTCTACTCCCTATATTACATTTTGTATTTATAATTCTGATATGTTTGGCATTAATCCATTCCTGATGGTTTGGTAAATACTCTTCTGTATAATCGTTTTGTAACGCTTCTATTCATAAGTTCATCAATTTTTGGAAAGAGATTTTTATTTAATCTCAATGCATCTAGATTTACAATATCTTTTAAAAAATTACCCTCCATTATAACTTATGTGAGAGGTAGTTTCAAAGCAGGCAGCGAGAGATTTTGAGGATGCGGAGCTATAGTTTAAGGGATGAGTAAACTTCCATATTTCATACCTTGTGTAGCAACCCACTTTTCAACATGCTACGAAAGATACGCATTTTGGTGTGAATGGAAATATTCTTGTTCTTCCACACGGACCAGGAATGAATAAAAGATAGACCTGCTAGACGCGCATGATGTTTAATATCTTCAACGGGAATGCACAACAAATTGGAAGACGTTGTATGGCAGCGAATCAATGAGGGTTGCAAGTTAGGAGCAGTGAAACGAAAGCCACGGGACTGTGTACTAAGCAAAGTCTTAAAAATACTAAATGGAGATGATATTCAGAAGAAAGCGACTCCGCATATCTTGGCAAAGATTGTATTCCGAAAGGAGTTATTGCGTCGTTGAGGATTCTTCACAAGATTACTTTTCATGTTCCGGTTGTGTTGCTGCATAATAATGTTCACAACCAAAAAGAAAAGGAAGTGGGTGGCAGCGCAGTAATAACCTGGTTCCAGTAGCAGAAGTGTTAGATAATTATTCGAAATTAGCAAATATTGATCTTCTTGCATTTAAAATTATACTTATGAAGTTATTATCAGGGACATCTTCAGATATTAAAAATCGTTATAGCTATTCTTTCTGGAAAAATGCGAAAAGAAATTTCTAATAACATTACTTAACGGGGTTAAGTTTAATTAAATAACGGGGTTACCACAGATATTTTAAGTTTGGAGGGAAAGCGATAGTATCATATCTAACTCGCATTTTTGAAATCTCAATTAATAACACGCAAACACCACAAGACTGTAAAAATGAGATCATAATTCCGATACACAAATCAGGAAGTAAAACTTCAGTATCATACTACAGACCAGTAAGCTTTACATCGGTAGTGTAAGATAATGGAACACTTAATAACAAATTATTTAAGAAAAGAGTGGAGTAAAACAGCGCTGTAACATGACAAACAACATGAGTTCCTACTGGGGTTCTCGTGTGAAAGCCAAATAATATTGTTTTGTCAGGACATCGCAGAAGCGTTACACAAGGGACAGAGCATGTATGAAGTCGTCATAGATGTTTCAAAAGCGTTTGATTTAGTACCTCATAATTTATTAATTCAGAAAATAGCAAATATTGGCATAGATAGAAGGGTGACAGAGTGGATCCGTGAATTTTTACATAATCGGAAGCAAAAGGTTAGGGTTTCGGAAATATTATCGGAAGAAGTAGACGTCACATCAGGAGAGGCTCGAGGCAGCGTTCTCGCACCTTTGCTATTTATAGCATTTGTCAACGATCTACCTGAAAAAATTAGTTCAAATATTAGAGTATTAGCGGATAACTGTATAATTTACCGAACAATAAACAACCCGAAAGACAGGATAATATTGCAACGAGACCTTGATGAAATCCACAAAAGGGTAACTATAAATCAAATGAAAATAAATTCAGAGACGAGTACAGCTATATGTTTCACTCGTACCCGCTTAATGCAAAATTGGTACTATGAAATCAGTTCATATCCATTACCGGAAGTAATGTCATGCAAATATTTGGGTATCATGTATAAGAATAACTTAGAGTGGTCTGATCAGGTTACAGTCTTGCACAAAAAGCTTGGAAGTCTCTAAATTTCATTCACGAATTTTAAAGAAAGGCAGTAATCCGACAACAAAAGATAACATACATAACCCCTGTTATGCCTCTACTGGAATATTTTTCGGCAGGATGGGATCCTTATAGAAAATATTAAATAGAAGAATTTGAAAAATTCAGAAAAAAGCGATTAAATTCATAAACATGTGTAATAATGCGAATAATTACATAAAAATAGAACCTCTCCAAATTCATAGAAAAAGATCGCGACTGGTATGTCTGTTCAGTACACTTAAAAACGAATCAGCATGCGGAATGTCAAAGAGCGTTTAGAAAAACCGACTAGATTGTATAGACAAGATCACTTTTTCAAAATTGGCGAAAGGATACAGTCAACAGACGTTGGAAAATACTCGTTCTTCAATAGATAAATTAGAAACTGGAATAATTTACCTGCGGATGTCGTGGGAGCGCTATAGGGCTCAGCAACCTCTCTTAAATTCAAAAATGCTCTAAGATAAGGGGAGCAGACAAATTAAAAAGATTAGGCAAGTTCTGGAAGAATGGGGCGTTAGTGAAGATGGGAAGCTAGTGGAATGATAATGGGTAGTGAAGTGAAGTGAAGTGATACGATGGAAATAAGTGATTTAGAAAAGGTGGAAGGGAAATGTGAAGTGAAGTTCACGAAGGGGGTAAATCGAGTATTTTTGTGTCATCAGCGCAATAAAATGTGCAATAAGTGTTTATCAATTTTTTAGATGTTTGAGGGTAAAATGTTTTTATATTTAATATTTTAATATTAATTGATGATTTATTTAACAACTTTTGATTTCAGTGCGCCGTGATATGCATTTTTGTATTTTTTGTATTTTGTATTTTTATTTTTTATTTTGTATTTTTATATTCTGCCACCGGATAATATCTGCCCATTTGCAGTAAATAAATATTATTATTGTTATTATTATTAATAAGAATAAGTACCACAAAATTGAACATGACTCTTCAACTCTATTTCTGTGCTGTGTGTGTTAAGTCCAAATTGTGAACTAACTAGAATACTAGAAGCTACATGTAAGTCAAATCCCATTTCTAAAATAAGACATTCATTTTTGGGGAAGAAATTATTAACCCTTAGCGTTATTTACGTTAATTTTGTAATTCATTTAATTATTGAGTTACTGAACCAAAAAGTAATTGACAAAAGTTATAAAATAAAACTCTTTACAATTTGTACAGGTTTGCTGTATTAGTGATGTAATCAAGGTCCAGTCACTCATGCAGTCGCGAGAACATCAATGCTATATTTAATGTAGAGGGAAAATGCTTGATACCCATAATCTGAAACCACTCAAGATGGTGAAATAATCGTCGAAACATGTTTTGTTGCTGATGATACAGTGAATTGATTTCTGAGGTAATACTTTCAACTAACTGAATTAAAAATTTATGTAATAATATTACATGCATAACAAACCCACGCTTAACAGAGTCAATACGGTGATACTACCTCGCTTTTACTCTTATCTTTTACTTGTGCTCTATTCTTCTTGTTTGCATTATTTTTTCTAAATGTTATTGTTTATTCTTTCATGTTGATTTCTTCCCTTTTTTGCCCTTATGAGTTATGAGCAACGCCTATGTGCCTCCGAAGCGGTGCCCGACCGCTGAAAATTTGATAAAAAACTACAAAGCATTTTGTTAACACAGGTACACACACATGAAAAATTTTCTCTTAACCTAAGGCTAGACCAACGTATCCTTATATATTTTGGCGTGTTGAATCCGAATCCTGGAATATAATTGCTCCATTACTCTCCCTTTATCTTAAATCACGAACCCACCCCCATATGTAAACAAATTACGGAAAATCACGCTTTCAGATGGGATGAGCACGGGATGAGCATTGGGTATAATTATAGAAATCGACTGAAACTGACTGGAGAATCATTTTTACATGGTTTTCATTCCTATGTATTTCGCCCTGTTTAAAAATTCTCGGGGGTGATTCAACACGTCAAAGTACATATATGATAAATTCTATTCTCTTTTTACAATAGTTCCAAGTGCTATACCCCCCCCCCCCTTAAGTGGAATTTTCTGCATTTAAGAATGATCTTTCAGAGCAATTTTAAATACTGGGGGCTCAGTACTCAGCGCTTCAAAATACATATTAATATGGTCCAGTAGCCATTTTTAGTCTGTTTCTACAATTGTTTATCTCACGGACAAAAATATCTGAGCTGGGGTAGCTAATGTATTGGCTGCGAACCGTACAGACAACACATGAGCTCGTAGAGCTAACATCCGTCTGCTATGACGCGAATTTTCTTCCTTCTGTATCACAGCGTACACAGCTTAAGTAGCTCTCACAGCTTAAGTAGCTGTTCTACAATATAAGGAAAGGGAACCTATAGTAGAGGATGTTGTATCCAGAAAGCATGTAATATTGATTCGACGTGAGTCGACGTTGACACATCTGCATGCTTTCTTCTCCGTGCGACTTTCTTGACGATATTCATTTTTATTACAACTCCATGGTCTTATCTTGTTTAACCACAGGCGTATAGCAAGCGTTCCTTTTTCCGACGTCCGTTTCAGATGTCCAACTGCACTAGTATTCGTTTCAGGGATCCCTCTGAACGCGCGAACGCTACCACTGAGCTACTGCGGTATAATTTATTATTCTCTTGTGTTACGCTGTATAAGAGTTGGCACCATGGTAGTGGTACCATGAGTAGTAAATACGTAAAATAGTAATCATCTCTGAAATCTTGAAAAATACATCTTTAAATACCAAGAAAATAGTTTGTATGTATCCAAGCGTTTCTTGATATTAAATATACTTGAAATGTATTCTTATTAGATTAATACACTTGAAAATATCATTATTTACAATAATAATTAGGTACTTGCCAACATTAAGCTTCAGAAATTCAAAATATCAGTGTACGGCCGATCGACGTCGAGAAAACACGTCAAATTTTCGTCGTCAAGGCTTCAAGTTTACGGCAACGCAACGTCGGGATGGCGTCGTTTAGTCGTTGCAATGAGTCATTTTGTTCAAGTAAAAGACTATTCATGTGCAGTTCATAATGGTTTTCGCAGCGTCTTTTACGTATCTTGGCATTGCGCTTTCCGGGTTTCGCCGCGTCATGTTGCTTGTAGGAACAACGTTTTGCCTGTCACCTGCAGGCATCTTCAGGTTGCAGGTTCTCCAGGCAGTAGCAGAGCGCAGACTGATTACGCCGGCTCAGCTCCTCGGCGGAGTGGCGCTCGGAGCAGAGGTGATAGGGGGTAGGTGGCTGTGATTGGCTCGCTCGTCCGGTGGTGTCAGGCGGCCGCGATTGGTTCGCTCGACCGGTGGCGATGCGCGTCTCCCCCTCGCTAGCGTCCTCTTCCGCGTGTCTAAGGCACTCTTCCAAGCGAGACTTCATGTGAAACCCTTGTCTTTGTTAAAACTGTTTATGTTTCTGTGGATTTCAATAGCTTCTCTAATTATTCTTTCAAATTACCTCACGTCCCTGGATATGTTCTCCGTCTTATCAAAATTAATCCTGTGGCCGTGTTTCCATGCGTGCTCCGCTATCACAGATTTGTCCTGCTGGATAAGTCTTATGTTGCGTTCTTGCTCTATTATTCTTTATGGCCCGGCACGTTTCTCCCACGTACACTTCCCCACATTCACACGGAATTTTGTATACCCCGCATGTCTGCAGTGGTTTTAATGGATCATTAGCACTTCTCAATATGTCTCTCATTTCGTTTCCACTCCTAAATGTGACTCTGATGTTGAGTTTGTTGAGAATTCGTCCCACTTTCTCCGACACTCCCTTCACACACGGAATTGCGACGAGTTCTTCCTTTCTCCCGTCTCTGTGCTTTTCCGTTGTTACTCGCAGGGATCATTTTAAGGAGTGGTAGTCGTATCTGTTCTTGCTCAGGGCCTCCCTCAGGTATTTGATCTCCCCCCTCCTTAGAGCTTCCAGTTTAGTGGGGGAACTCGGCGTTCAGCTACCGCCTGGAGAAGACTCAACTTGAAGATGCTTGCAAGTGAGAGGCGAAACGTTGCTTCAACAAGCAACATGACGCGGCGAAACCCGAAAAAACCAATGCCAAGATACAACTATTTATAGTTGCGAAAGCCATGGTCGGTTTGCCTCCGTAAAACAATTGCGTAGGCTACACCGCCTGTCATGAGTCAACGAACCGAATGCATAGGAGACCGCGCATACCGGCCTGACGTAACATTACTTGAATAAAGGAATGCATCCCATGCATAAAATAGAGTCAACATTTTTCCCACTGAAATTTCTGTTTTGATTTCTCCTTTCAAATGATTTCAAATTCGGTTGAAAATAATGTACATTTTTATTGAAACTGTTGCTTTTCGTAAACTTTCCATCACGTAGAACGTATGTTGCTGTGCGTTATCCATGTTATCAGTGGCTCTGTCTACACTAAATGTCGAGAAATACATATCCCGAACCAAAATTATAGCTCGTGTTTGTTGAGTGGGTATCTCAAAGTTAGTTATAAAACACAAATAGAATTTTTATTGTTATAAAACAAAAAATAACCCATCTGTATAATTTCAATTTCATGGCTATAACCTCTACCTGGCGTTCCTGATGATGAGAGTTTATGAGATTGATCCACAAAATCCCTCACGCGGAGTATTGAATTCCACTCATCAGATGTCGCATCTCGCTGTTCTCCACACCGACGGTCAGCGTAGTGAGTCTGATGGCTGCCTATCAACTGACTACAGTGATGCGGGGCGATGGAGGCAGCGTCCTGTGGCGGCACAGCGGGCAAGTGGGGCCTCGTGGACACTTATGTTTGTGGTCTGGTGTAGGAAGCTTGGCATTTGGGAGTCTCGCCAAGTCTTAGGGGACATCTCGCCGCGGATGGAGAAGCCAACCGTTAGTCCAACGTGAGACGACCACGCAGGTTGTCTGGTGTACGTGTTCCTCGCGAGAGGTGGAATCGTGACTGTGAGACTCGCGACTAGGGCAAGGGCATACGACCCTTCGCCACATCTGCCTCGCGCCATCCCGTTTCCAAACGCACGGGCGAACTAAGGCACCTTACGATCGACGGATGCGGTCGAGTTAGGACAACTTTAAGATTTTTTAAAATCATTGTTCAGAACCGATGCAGAGTTGTTTCTTCTTTTGTTTTTGGATTTCTTTTCAGCAGGCGGTGGAAACGTTCTTGTGACTAAAGATGTTTAAATATGTGTGTAAGTTTGTTTGTGTCATTTTCCAATGGTTATCTTACGTGTGTACTAATAGGTAAATCATTGCCTCCCCTTTATAGCGAAGCATTTGGACTCCCTTCCTATTTCTGAAAGGGAGTCCTCTAAACGGCAGGGTTTGCAAAGTCACAATATTGATACTTGTCTTATTCAAAATAATTGTCAATACTGTCTTAGTAAATGAAGCTTCTTAACATGATTTGACATTTTACTGTTCGCATACTACCCATAATATTCAAAACGATACAAATAATCCCTTGCGGAACTAGATACCGAAGAGGATTTGCCCTCGAAACAATTCGTTTCTTCCACTATATGCACGACAATACCACATGCTTGCCAATACCATTTGCTCTTTTGCTCTCCAACCTTTAGCCCTGCATCTCGGAGTTTGTTGCTCGCGATGAGCCTATATGAACGGCCCCATTCTAGTACTTTATTTTATAGTTATATAAAGCATTGATAAACAAGATGTTGGACCTGTAAATAAGTGCAAGACTTCTTTTCTGAATGTTTTAAAATGTTTATTCTCTCAAGTACATTGGAATGCTAATGGAAAATTAATACAGTTGTTTTATCGTTATACATTTTCTTTTTGTAATTTAAAGGTATTAAATGTGGCGCATAGTTCAGAAGTTCCTATATTCTCGTTTTCGTGAAAAAGGGAGATGATGCTGGAAGTGATATTGTTACTGCATTTCAGGTATTTTTTTCTTTTGAAATTAAATAATTTCAACACGAATACTTCATGGAAATCGTAGATGTTCGTAGAGAACGATTTCACGACAGCTTTGTTCAATTGTGCAATTTTTACTAGATTCATATGTAGAAGATAGCTATCCACAGATCAAGGACATTGTATGCAGTTCCTCACCTGCCACCATTAACTATGTATGTCTGAAAGAACTTTTTTAACAAAATCATAACAGAGGTAATTTGAGGGCCATCATCACGGAGAGACTTACGTATTCAACAAATAAAATTAGAGCCACAGTTTTAAAAAAAATTCCAGATTACAGAAGCATGCTTCATTTCTCTCTCTAAACTTTGAAGCGTGTTAAATTTGGAACTGTATGATTTTTTATAGTCAAAATAACAATTACATTTTTGTATTTATAAAAATGTGTTCAATTGGTCCCGTTGAGACTTAACGCATCAAATATGGATTTTAAGTTGCAGTAATTTGGAGATCCTGTAACATAATATTGAAATATATTTTATTTCTTTTGAAATATACCTTCTTGTTTCAAAACAAGATCACATACAAGATCATGATTTTTAGGTTTGTGAAGGTTAGATTATATTTTCTTTACTTTGTTAACTCTGATCTAAGTTTGTATGAAAGAACAATATTTTTTTCCTTTTTTCATTGACTTGTTACCCAGTTGCTCGGCCTTCCGGCCACTATCTGGGTTTTGCACCTCTTCCTACTTATTTTCTCTTTTCTAGGTTGCACCTGTTCGACTTGCTGCACTATCCTGGCACAGCCGTTTCCGTGGTGTTGTGGAACATTCTACAATGGTGTATAACGAAATACTCACCAATTCTCTACCCCTCAATATCAACGTTGAGCTGGAAAGTACTTTACGATGATTTGGACTTCCATCAATGAGTCTTTTCTTTTTATTTTCATTTAACGTGGGTTTTCTCTGATGCTTTATGTTAATACTACCTAAGTACCCGCGGCTTAGTCCACGCGAATTTTGTAGTATGTCTGCAACTTCATTCTTTCCCACACTGTCATATAAGAATGTCATCCACTAATATAAGTGGTTTGATGGTATTGGTGTGTGTATCAGGATGTCACTACAAGCTCAGCGGTGCCAAAAACTCTGAACTCGTCAGGGAAGTCATTTCCGATCTTTTTACACGTCTCCTTTCTAGAAGTAAGGGTTGGTCGTGGATTTAGCACCATTTTTCACACAACTGATTTTCACCATGAATATTTTGGTGTTTGGACAAAGCAATGCAGAATTCTTGACGTAGACTACTTGGAAATATTTTCAAAAATGTATAGAAATTGCCTTTGTTGAAAAATAACTATCGCAAATTCCAATAATACAACGAATGTTATTTAATGCTCAGTGGTACGACTTCATATAAATATGAGTAATGACTACGAGACTCATTGTTACACAGTACATTTAAGAACAAAAAAATGATGAGCAAAAAAGCATCAGTATAAACAGGTATCTCATTATGTTTCTAAGTCCGAAAATCAAACAATTAACCTAAATACTTTGATGTAACCTTCCAACCTTAGGGGTGAGTTTTCGTAAAAGCCACTCTTTGCAAACATTTTCGATAATACTTTCGTGTCACGCTTTTCCAAATCCTCACCCTTAGGGGTGTCGTGCACCTCATGGGGTCTGAAAAGTTTCATAATATTATTGGAACTACGATTATTCACCTCAGAAAACAAAAACGCCGACCCTAATATAGGTCTTTTTACGTTTTTTATATGTCTCGCCCTTCCCAACCCCAGCTCTAAGGATACCGTGCCCCTATATGATCTAAAATTGACTCAACGGCTTCAGTATTTTGATTAAACTTCTCATCAACTCGAAAACTATGCATCCGATGCAATTTTCATTGTTCATATTTCCGACTTAGTTTTCTATTATTTTTACACATAACACCATTTTCACCCCTTGCAAAAGGTCGCTAGTGGTGTCATTCTTCCATGAGGGTTAAATTTAGACTTAAACGATATTAGGATTTCACTATATATCCAGCGACTCCGAAAAATGTGGACTCGTCAGTAGTATCTGTCATGTTCGATAATTTTTTTCATGTAAGCTCCTTCCCTCGGGGCTCTGGAGTTTATTACAGGCTGATTGTGAACTTTGGCGTCTTCTAATTTACTAATTTCAACGACCCCGAAAACTATGAGTTCATCATTTGTATCTGTCATTTTCGTTTATTTTTACATCTCAGCCCCTTAGTGAAAATAAAGACGCGGTTTCAAGACTACAAATATTATGTGTCAAAATTATGTATTATACGAGATATATTGAAGAAAGAACTAGAAAAGAGTTGTATATAAAGAATGTTAACTGAGGGAAAAAGAGACAAGAAGAAAGAATAACCAGAAGAATGCGACGACACGGTTTATGAGACATTAAACGGGACAACAAAGTAAAATACATAAGGACAGCAAAGACCGTATACTACATCATGTACGTTGTAATATTGTAAAAGGAGAAAAAGGAATTATAATGCAATCTGCAATGACGTTGTTGGAGGCAGAGCGGTCATAATGACTATTGGCCAATTGAAATGTAATAAAACTCTGCCCCTTCTTAACCCCTTTCCCAGAAAAGTATTTTTCCTCATAGGGGGTTATAATAGACTTCAGCGGCGTTGAGAATGTGACTTTGCTCTTCTGCGTATTAAAGAACGATGTATTCAAAAGCAATATCAGTCGTTTTTTTATTTTTTTATATGCCCCCCGATCCAAACCCTATCTCAGGAATGCAAGTGGGTATTATGTCCAATGTGTATTGATTGTGAACTAACAAAGTGTCGGGGGTGTCCTTATCAATCACAACGGCACCGGATACTATGGTTTCGAATCTGATATCAGGTTTTCCAATATTTGTCACTCTCTTCCCACACCCTCCCTGGAGAGACCACGAATGTCTTACCCCCACAGTCATGATTGTGAGATAGTCAGTCACTTGTGAATCAAGATTAGTGTGTCTGGGTCAATTTCAACCAAAGTTATAGTGGAATAAATAAAATGAGCCAACCCCTATTTCACCCCCTTAGCAGTTAATTTCGTAAAATCGTTTCTTAACCTATGTCTACACCCTAATAGAAACCAACCTGCCAAATTTCAAGTTTGTAGGCTCTGTAGCTCCTGAGAATTCGTGATTAGTCAGTCAGTCAATGGTATTTTGCTTTTATATACATAGATTTTCTTCTGTTATTCTCCTACGCCTAGAACTACATGTTTACTCGAATATGTTGTGATTCACAGTCGATAAAACTACACCCTGAAAGATTTGTATATGTACACTACTTGACTACCTCGCATTGCCCCGAGATATTTCTTAATCTTCTTTTACTGAGCAAAAAATAAAATCAATCTATATTGTAAGATAAAAATAATTTTACTAATTGGTTTTAAATCATGTACATAATCCTAATTTTTCAAATTCATAATAATTTTCATTTTTTATTCTATGCACCTCCTAGTTTTTCGACCGTTCGGTCATCCCCTGGGATTGTCAACACTTTTCTTGCCCAATTGACTAAATCTCTATTCTGGAATTGTCATTCTTGTTTTCCTATTTTTTCCTACCTCCAGTTATTTTCCTTTTCTTCATTAGATATATTTTCAAAACCTTCTGTCTGTCATCGTCATCTTTTCTCACTTACCCATCCTGTTGTTCAATCAACTGTTATTGCTCAGCCCGTGGTGTTTCCAGCATAGCCGCCGTCCCCACCACGGTGAGGTGTGGAACTCGTCCACTATCTAGCCTTGTACGCCTTTCGAATAGTCATCACGTATTCGTCGAATTCCTCAAACACGTCCTCGGTCGCTATTACTTGGTCATGTCCTTATAGCTGTAGAGTCCTCGTCGGTTGAGTTGTTGGAACCATCGCCCTCTCTCCGAATAGCCGAACACGACTCCCTCAGTTTTAGTCCGTGGGATCTTTTGTTGAAACACTGTACAGGCATGTTCAAATATTGCAAATTGTTCTGCGTTGTGTATTTCTAGTTCCTGACGACTTATCCCTTTAACAACTTGCGTAATATTGTCAGCATACGCAATGACTTCGACTTTCGCCTCAGCCATTTGTTGAAGTACAATGTGTATCATGGTGTTCCACAATATTGGTCCCGAGTGGCTTTCCTGCGGACAACCTTGTGTAATCTTTGTAATAATCTTTTCTGTTCCAACGTCTAAGACCACATGGAGGTCGTGCAGATATGACCACATTAGTCGTAGTAGGAGGTGTGGTAATCCGTGACGATCTAATTCCGACAATAATGTGTCCTATTGTACAGAGTCAAAAGCACCTTCGAAGTCAATTAGTGCAACCAGAATATATTTCTTTTGGCGGTTCTTCACCCCATGCACTAGCCATTCTACTGCTTGTTCAGTGCAGCGATCTTTGTGAAACCATACTGATTGCAATTAATCCTACTCTTCAAGCCATTCTGGATTCTATTGGTCATTATTTTGTCCAGTCCTTTTCTTGGTATTGGTAACTACGTTTTTGGTTCGGTATAATTTTTATTGTTGAGGGTTCCGATTACATGACTTTAAAAACAACTTTGATTGTCATATTTTCCGCATCCTGGGGAAATACCCTGCGGCATAGCATAAGTTGTATACCGCCGTTATTTCTACAAGATATTTGTGTTAAGTTTCTGGACCATTTCATTAACTATGTTGTCAAAACTTGGACTCTTTTTACAATTTAGTCGTCCTATCACTTGTCGTACCACATCTGGTGTAATATCATTTCCGTCTGCAAGTTCCATTATGTCATACTCGTCTCCTGTCATTGTATCTGCTTGTCCCCCTTGTAAAATATCTTGAGTCATCTTTCTCCGATGTTATGCCGTCCGCTCGTAAACGTTATACCAGTCTGTATAGTACTCCATGTCGTCGTACTTTTGATTTTCTCACGCTCTTTTAAACACGCCCCCATACATTTGTATCTTTTCCAATCATCTCGTTTTTTACGGCATATTATTTTCTTAAATCTTCGGAGGTACTCTCTGTATTCCTGCTTCCCTTTTTTACAGTTCTCCGCCCATGGTTGCCACTTCTTGTAACCTCTCCGAAGTTTATTCCTGTGTTTTCTCATCCTTTCTAGCTCCGGATCTCACCAGATATATCCTCTACGATAACCGTCACCTCGTTGTTCGAAGAATGGCAGCACAAATCCCAACATATGTTGTTGAATGATGTTCACCCTTTCGTTTATATCATGAATATCACACCTGATGCTATATTTGTGGTTAAATTCCTTCACCATTTTCAAACGTATCCAGTTAATCTTTCTGTACTTAAAATTCCTAATACTACAAATTTAATATAAAACTTGACTGTATAAACTACACCATCTAGCGGGAACAGCGCCGGTCGAATTTTTGCTTCCGAGGTACGACGCGGTTGAACCATTTCATTAAAATTCTTGTAAAATCTAAATTTTACGATTTAAAGATGATTTTTATCTTTGTTAAATGCACAGAAAAAATCCATTATATTTGATGATGAACGATTTTTTCTTCTTTAACTGACTTTCTTGAATTGAAGTATTTTAACACTTCTATTTTTAATAATGTTTTAACCATAATTTAGATTAATTTTTGTTGATAGACATATGCTGTCTCGGAATTTTTGTAGAGCTCTTTAAAGCAAACAGTATTGCCATTCATAGTTGTTTCGCATCTCTAACCATTTAGGCAAATCTCTTTGTCCCGATTTTATTGACATTTATTGTCAAAAATCATTTATATCTTTTGTGTCACTTTTCATTGATTCTTAAAATAAAAGTGAGTCTATATTCATTCTTGATTTCTAAACTGTTTCCTTTCCAAATTTCATCATGATCGGTTCAGTGGTTTAGTTGTGATCAAGAAGCGAACAGACATGGACACTTTGGCGTTACGCATTTATAGTATACTAGTATGTATATTGTATTTAAAAACCAATAAAACAATATCAAACGTGAGAAACCTCCTTTTATTGTTAAATTTGTTTTAGTATTCAATAGAAAATATCTTAGAGACCCGCGAACACAAAACACGCACCAGAGTGGTGCATATCTGGGCCTGACATAATTAAAACGCCAAAATTGCAAGATAGCTGTATATATAATATTAAGGACAGATAATATGATCTACGGTTTGCCACTTACGATTGCAGCTCCTGCACTTGATTTGGACAACCGTTAATTCTTCAAAAATCTCAGTCAGCTTTGGAGATACACGACAGTTTCTGAATGGCAATTGTGTGATCATCCAAGTCCTACAAGACCAACTTATCACTTTTCTCACGTTTCATCAGTTTTACTTCCTTTGCAAACTTAATTTCATAGGAAGAAACAGCATACTTCATGACGGCACTTCACGGCTTTCGTGATGGCAATGTGTAGTTCTTTTATATATCTACTGTGTAGATGAAATGGATGCGTTTGTTTCGCTAAGGTTCTATAGAGGGGAGTGAGCACAAGCACCATTTTGTTGCAGATTAGACAAATGTTGATATCTCAGCCGATAGAAGTACACGTATAAACTTTGTTCGCTTTTCACCATTTGTGTTTATTTACAACTTTAAATTGCGACTTGTATCCGTCTCAAAATTTTTATTCAATCATAGGAGAACAAGTTCAATCCAACATACTGCTATGCAATTGATGTTTTGTGGAGAAATCAGCGTTCTGAAAAATTGTAAGTGAGCTAAGGTATAGCATTTCTTCAAATATCTGTTCACTAAAATTAATTTTAATCGAAAAATAGAATCCTCACTAATAGCTGAAAATGTTTTGAAGAAGTCAAATTTAACACTAGCAAATATAACCTCAGATCTAGCCTCTAAAATATGTAATTATTTTACCTGAATGGAAAAGTTATAGCCGTTCAAATATTGAAACGCTTTACAATAATATCATTGGCTTAGATGAACCACTTATTTCCAATTAAATGTTTATTATTTTCTTCAAAACGTTTTCATACACTCTCGCCATATACTGAACCTTTCAATTTTGCAACAAAATGGCGCTTGCGCTCACCCATCTGTATAGAGCTCTAGTTCGGTTTCGACTACATCAGGATGGTCAACGCTCTGAAGACTCGGGAAGTTCTTTCTTCGAAGAAAGTGCTCTGAATTCTCATGTGCTAATTCAGCATCAATAAAATTGAATAAAAAAGCATTTCAGTAAACATTCAAAAGAATCGAAAAACGTTTACTCACAGAGCATTGTGGGAAATGCGAAAATATTGCTAAAATCTGTTTCACAAGGGTACGGATTTGAAATAATTATGGGAAAAGACAACATTATGAAGTTTAAATCTTTTATTATCTTAGTGATCAGTAACGTAATGTTCCTCATGCATGCTATAAACAATTTGGTTTACACGATAAATACACGTCATATAAATTCCGTTTGGTTGGACGAGTACACGAATGTTAAAATCTCTTGACATTATACAAAAATTAAAGCATACAAGGTATGTTTTAAGTTTACAACTCATCCAATTATAGCCGGGAAACCCACTAATCGTTAATACATCGTAGAGTTATAAATGGAAAGGTTTTACTGCTTAATGACTGACCTGTGAATGGCTTCATTCTTTCTTCTGGCCAAGGTTATCTCTTTTGATGGGTTGAGTTCTTCCTCGTTCCTTTGAAAGAGCTGTCGTTTTCGGCTTCGCTGGATGCGTGATGCGGTGAAAGCCGAGGGTGGCAGCGTAGCGAGCGTGCGGTTAACTAATCAGGATGGTAACAAGAGGGGGAGCACTATCTGCTCGCGGTCAGCGAATGAAAGGGGGAAGAGGAGTAGATGAAGCGTGGGTGGGAAACGACTCCTATCTCCACCAAGCCTCATTCTATTCTTATTTGCAAATTTAGAGATACCTTGGTCTTGTGCAAAAGCGTGTTGTGGTTTTTTTCTCTGACAAAATTACTGTAACATGTAGTTCGTTCACTGGACTTAGGAAGAAATGCCAATTCATTTGATCAAGTCCTCAAGGTATGTCATGGAAAATTTGTGAACTATACTCACGCAAATGAAATTAGGTGAACCGAGAAATTGTTCAATGTACCCTTTGCTTGAGAAATCTTGAGAAATTCTTCCGGAAAATATTCGTTAATGATGTCAATCAAATGTTTTTGTTGTTGTTTTATTCTCTTTCAGGGGACAAGCAGATATTAATATTTTTCACACCACAAAAAATTATTAATATTTAGAATTTTCGTCTTTTCGAATTTTAGAAATAACACTTCAACTCAATATCCGGAAATATTTCCATCAAAAAGTTACTTTTCACTCTGCGTTCATCAGTTTACTAACATTTGAGGGTGGGCAGGAATGACCATGGATAATATTTAATTCCTTTCTTTTCTGTTTTCTGAATTTAATTGTCAGTAAAAAGTTGTTGCGCTGAGAAATATTTCGTCACGAATAATTCTGCGAAGAGGCAATTTTACTGATGTAAAAGAATTACATTTTAGGAAAATTAAAATAAGCAGCGCCGCGAGTAGAGGTCTTGTTGCGTGTTTCGATATTCACGCTGCTCTCCACGGCGCACGCAACACCATGCATCGCGAGGGAGGGCTGCTCATCTTTAATTACAGGTCTCTTAACGTAACATCGTTGTTTATTCATTAGCTGCTATCAAAAGCTGCTTTTTATGTATTGAGGTGGTTAAATAGATTCCGGTTGATTTTGGGACTTTGCTTTCCGACAGTGAAGCGGTTGTTGTCATTCATGCAACATGGAATTGGTACATGTATAAAGTTACAAACATTAAATAAATATACTTAAGTAATATGATTTCAATATTTTCGTAATTGATTTAGGTATTATTTTATACTTCTCATAACACAAACGGAATCCTTGTATTCCTCTCATTTGATTATTATTACGAAATTATATTCTTCTCATGGCAGCTCATCTATATATTAAATTATACATTTAAAAGTTATCTCCATCTCCTCTTACATAATTTGTTCCAACGAATCATCTGCGGTGAAAAACCCACCGGCTGCTGTTGAAACCAAATATTCCGTCATTATGAATCTCTCGATGCGGAGTGCATTCAAATTCTTCTCAGAGGAAATGTTCCGCGATATTTTACGTCACGTTTTTCTGCTCAGTTTAACTTGTGGGGAGTATTTCACAAAACAGTGCCTTCCCCCGCGACTGATGACATGAATAGGAACGATTCGGATGATAATTTACTCAACATTCTGCTATTTCAGTCACAGTCTTTTTATTAGGAATGTTATTTCGGTTTGGGAAACCTGGGAACATATTGAAATACGAATTTTATGTGGAATATTATCGCTATGAGACGAACTATTAAAACACCGTCTTAAGGCCTTAAATATTATAAATAATCTGAAAATGTGTTAGATTTTATTGGTATTTTTTGAGTGAAAAGAATACTCAGCCCTTTAATCTCTTGAGATAAGTAAACAGAGTATTATTCTCTCATTTTTCGTACATCTTGCCTTAATTATTAGTTTACCATTATTCGTTCAATAGCTCATAGCGTATTCTGTAGTCTTTTGGAATAGTTCGTACTTACCTGTGTTTATTATTTATGTGATTTATCATGAACTATAAAGTTTGTACTAGTTTTGTTACACAGTCTCAGATTAATTTGAAATTCAATATTATTTTATTGCTGCAACTTCATGACTTAGTTTTCTCAGTTATTCTCTACTTTGACTCGCATTTTTATGTTCAATATACTACTCCTTACATCAATCATCTCTATACCTGATTTTGGAAAGGTTAATTTTGTTAATATCTGCTTTCTTCATTCATTTGTAAGGTGTTATTGCATTGGAACTGCAGCGATTGGATGTGCCTGCCAGCCGTTACTTCCGATTATTCCTGCTTGTGTTTTTCGTTGCTACTGCTCACCACAGAAGCCGATTCCTCTCACACCACTAAGTCTGTTGCTTGAATATTCTTGTCACATTTTATATCACAGTAACAGTTAAAATATAATAAATAAACTTACCAGCTTTTTCCGTTCTTCCCCTCTCATCCTCCACATTGTATTATTTGCAAGTATATTTCTGAAATATTTGTGTTTATGATCACACGATAACTAGACATGTATCAACTGTGACTTTATGGGAATTTTAGCGGTCATTACGCTTGCCATTCTTTCTTCCGAAAACTTACTAATAATGGCAGATTCGAATATTTGCAGTCCCACTTTTTAATTATATAGAGCTATGTTATTGCTTATGAAGTTTTAAATTACTAATTCATTTTTCTATTAAACTATCAGTCCTTAGTTCCGGTACGACAAGATGCACGCGTAGCCGCCGGGCGATACCTTTGTCTAGATTCGAATTAATCATTGGCCCACAAATTACCGCATAATATATTTCTTGTTTATTAAAGAATTAAATAGTAAAAATTATTATTTGGACAAATAATGTTACACATATTTGAAGGGGCAAAAATTTTAGTTAGGTACACGGCTTTTCAATTAATTGCTTTGCTTTTTGGGCAATTATATAACTTTTCTTCCTTTCGTTAAGTTTGTTATCTATGGTTGGTCCTTAAAATGCGCATTTTTTCTACAAAATCTACAAAATGTTCCGGTGTGAATCCTCGATCCCATATCATACCTTCCAGATCCCTGATATACCAACCCGTGAAGTACATATTCCAATTTCGTCCTGCCACAACAATGAATAATGATAAGAGATTAAGTCGAATCCTTTCTTCTACATTGTAGTAATCAGGGACGGATTTATAATTTTCGTGGCTTTAAGCTTTCATTTGTTCGACCCATCCCCGAGCTATCAGTAAGAAAATAATATTTATGTAAACGAGTTTCAGGAGTTAACGAATATTATTAACATTTGAAATATTTTCATGTTCAAAATTAGTGAAGAATTAAAACATTCCGGCAAATAGATATTTTAATTTAACATAAATAAATGTACTTTTTCAACTCGCAATATTTCAAACACTGGCAATTTTTCTATTACCGAATGTAACTGAAAAACGGGGAAATATTTTTGACGAAATAAGTACATTATATTTTTAAAAGTTCTTAATAAAAATTGCAATAAAACGACTTTTATTGTTCTTTAGCATACCCGCGAAGTCATTCATTATAATTTTTGAAGTACCCTTGGAGTTGAAGGATTGAAGTTGTAGCTTACTTAGTTTAGTGGTAAATTCATCGCTGAAAGTAATCCAAATGAGATGAGACTACAGTACTTACAGCACCCCACCGTCGCACGGTGACTGCCCAACTGCCTCAGGAGCGGTCGAGACGCAGCAGTAAGAAGACCGATACGATATCGTCAGGACCGTCGAATGCCGACCAGTTCCAACGAAATAGGATGCATTTATTTTACAGAAAACAGTAGTCAAATATCCGAAGCTTCTGATAACCGATACGGTGGGCAATTCCTGCGAAGGAGTACCTTCAACCAATTGAGACAAATGAGATATCATTAAGAAGACAAGTTTCTGGACAGGAATGGAATCACAATCTTACATTCTAAATGTGACCCGTTTCTTTTATAATTTACTTTATAAATTAAATTAAAATTGTGGTTTGTTCATGAACTGACTTTCAGGTGCTCACGGCTCAAACTTCAATGAAGTTTGCAAAACTAGAATTGTAGTCAAATGAAGTAAATTTGAATTACAGTAAATTTTAGTAAAAACACTAGAACTGACGAGTGATAATGATTTTTTTCAGGTTGTGGATCAAAAACAAGAATAACGTTTCCAGCTATCGACTTCAAATTTGGAGATCCCATGAATTTTCCATCCCCGCATCCCTGCAGGAAGAAGCTCAATGGGGATGGACTCTCCCACACTGGGAGTGGTTACGCGGTAGTACCGAAATTTTTGAGTGGAATGAATTGTATTTACTTATTGACATCATTGCTTTTCGGCACTGTTCCAACTATTCAAACGTGGGGAATACAAATTTTTGAAACAGGTCGGTTTGAAGGGGGGTTAACAGAGAGCTACTCTTTACAGTGGAGGAACACTAGACCCGTGTAGTTTACATCAACACACATCATTTTCAGAAGTTTTAAAACATCTGAGAATATCACCACTCAATGGGAATGAGGCAAATGGGGAGGGAAGTAGTTCTGAGGGCAAGAATGTTTTTATCTCATCATTAGAGTGGACTTAATTGAGCCTGTTCGTGAGAGATTATTTCCCCTGGCATGTAAAAGTGTCGCTCGATTTTTGCGAAATTTTTATCTCATCTCTTGGATACAAAGAGCTGCTAATACAATGACATAGGAACGTCGCGTTAGGAAAGTCGCTAGAAAACATGTGGAGATACCTTCATGTAAAATTTCACATCAGTGTACAACAAAACGTAAAACTTGAGACGAGATCAACAAAGTGTTCCTTTAATTTTTATTCGCTGTGTTTTTGTCTGTAAACGTTTATCTCAACAATTATGAACGTTGGAAATAAAACTGATCAATCGAGTATTACTTTAGAAACAGGAATCGTTTAGTTTGCTCTAGTAGATTCATTTTAACAATCTTCTTCGTTCTGCATAAAAATTACATGCGCTTCCAGTGCCAACGATTGCAGCATGTGACTCTTCTTTTTCAGAATGTGCGTCTTAAATATTTTTCTAATATCCCAGAATCTATAACACACAGGGTAGGTCTTAAAATGAAAAAAATGCATTAAACCAGCATAATGTGAATTCTTCCTTAATAATTTATTATTAACAAATTATTACAAACGCATGGTGCAACATCTTTCTATACAAGTAGCATGAGAATCATGCATGCAGTGCAATGTCAAGCAAAATAATTATATTACTTCCTCTCTTTCAGAAGAAAACAAGAAAATGAGTGAAAAATTGGTGAGATGTTTCTGTTATGGATTTTCACATGGTTAAGAAATACTTGATTTATTGGAAACTATGATTTATAAGTAGAGAAAATCTTACCCCCGTGTCGAATTTTTTCCAATTTATCTGTCAGCATACGTAGCTCAGGATTCGACAAGTCTCCTAACTGTAAAGAACAACAAGTCTTTATTGTAAATTATACATATAACTGTATGTTTTTGTTATCCAAATCACTTCATCAATTCACTCAGTTTTGGATAAATTTTGTGTGTTTTGAATTGCCACTATAAACAAAGACATGATTTTGTATGAACAGTAGTCCTTGAACATTTCCGTATTTACGGAATTTTAACGTCTGCAATATTACCAAATTCTGAAATTTTCTGACATCTATACAATTTGTTTCCCATTCAAAAGTCTGTGATACACGTACATATTCCACAGTGCCTTCAAGAATTCAATTAAATGTTTATCAAAGTTCGACCTGTTATGTGAGGACGTATTACGTCCCGTTCAAAGTACAAAGAAACAAGAATGGATATGCTTATCCACGGAAGAAGTGTGGAGAGTGAAGATTTCATGAATTTGCTATCGTTTCATCTTCTTCCTTCCTACTTCTTTACTATCATCTTTACAGTATTTTTTCCCTCGTCACCTGTATTAACGTACAATGAAACATAAATCGACTTGGACATAAATTTTACCTTCTGATCTGGTCATAACCATTTAACGAGTATATTAAATATTTAAAAGTGACATTACTAGTACAGTGCCTATTTTAAAGCTGATTTTTATTGATTCTATAATTATGTGTCACAATTGCATTCATATAATTTTCAGTGAGCTTTCTATTTTTATTTATTTGTCTAAGAACCTGTTATTCATCCCTCGGATACGAGTGAAAGGACGTACGAGTATAGAGCATACCTTGTACTGAAGACCTGGGACCCATTTCACAAAAGTACAAGTTTGTAAAAAACCAAGTAAATTGTCACAAGCATGTAAAAATTCCAGCTATCAGAGTTTCACAAAAATATACTTGTTAACTTGTAATTACAAGTAAATTCTTACAATTTTTCTAGTGATTAACTTGTAATCCGCTAACATTGTTAGGTTAATAACAATTGTAGCGGACGAACTTGTAATATAAACTTGTTCCATCCTAGCATTTCTTATTTAACTATAAACGTAGCTTTACTGTGTGTTATTTTATTAATATGCGGTGGTTAAACAACGCAGGAAAACTTTCAAGGAAGAGTGAACTTAACATTTGTGTCAGTGTATGAATTTAACGGCCGCTTTACAATGACTCCTGGAAAACAGGAAGATAAGAGTGACCTATCACAAAAATTTCTTATGATAAAAGAATCCGTATTTATTTTACTATAAATTTTAATATAGTTATTTGTCATTATTTTTGCTTAGTAATATTTGTGGTGTTTGGAAAGTCATTGTTGATAAGCTTGGAATATTTCTTACAGTATGTAAAACAAATCACTTTCTGCGCTATATCTCCCATGAACTATACTAATAAATGTTTTTAAAGTACCAAATTTGTCATTAGGTTACGCAGAATCAAACGAGAAAGACGACCGTCCGCAAATGCTTGGTACAGACAAGTGTGAAGATGCTTCACTTGTTACCGACAAGTACTTTTTACAGACAAGTTAGAGAAATCTTTGTGGAACAATTGTAACTAACTACTTGTACTTTTGTGATCAAGTCCCTGGAGTCCTAGAATACCTCATTTGGTGGCATTAAATAAAAATCAAAAGATACATTTCGTGGCACTTCATTCAATGAACTATTTTCATCTGTTCACTTATTAGGTAAGTATCAAAGGGGGTTGGGGATCGATACAAATACTTTCAATTCTTATTTAGAGGAAGACAAAATTCTGACGCAAGACTTTAAATTCGGGTGTGCAAGTGGGGTGCCATTGCCATAACGACCTTTGTAACCACGTAATCCCTTTATGAACCAAATATTTCCCTGACGACTGACTTACAACTGAGATTTGGGAAATAATGAAGTTCAAAATGTACATTAACGTAAACTGTTCTATTCATAATAAATTTGTGAAAACATAATTTCATTTATTTTCCAGAAATATGTTGTTTTATTTAATTCATTTAATAGTATGAAGCTTTAGTTTAACCACAAAAGGTTATATACTATATTGTGTATTCCCTTTCATTACTTGGTGGGGAGAGAGAATTTTTTTGTAAGATTGATACAAGGTTTCTCAAATTTTACTCTATCTTATATGGGGTTGGAAAAAGAAAAAAAATCTTTTCTTTATGCTTCCATAATACTTGAATGATCCCATTTATTTGTTTCTTAACCTTCAGATATACCATGAAAACATATGTTTATATTGGCATAATTTTAGTTTTTACTTGCGCAATTCGCCTAGAACGAAGCGATTTCAACAACCACGTTCAATCGTATCATCTTGATAAGCGCCTAAAATTAATCAATTCCAGAGTGCACCACCTACCAAGGCTGGACGTTCTCTGGACGCCTATTTACAGGAAGCGAATCGAAGCGATTCCTCACGAAGGAAACGTACCCGTGGTTCGCGCGAACTTGGGCGTTCGCAGTTCGACGGGTAACTGTACAATCCTCTTGCTTGGATTCGAGCACTCCCTTCGTGCGAAATCGCGCCGCTTCATTTCACTTTGCGTACTCACGCTTCCAGTGGACGTCCAGCCCAAGCATTCTCGAGACGAATACCTTTCGTGGAAATGTTTAACGGAAGGTCTTGATGATTTTGTCCTGATTTAACAATTCACTGTCGTCGGTTCTCTTTCATAGAAAAAGATAATTATTCAATGAAAATGTAAGAATAAAAGCTTTTTGTACCCACCTGTAACAAAAGTGAAATTCCAACAATGCCTTGCGCACGGTGAAGTGCTTCTGTGAAGTTCCCGTACAGCTGAGAGTTGAAGCCAAATATTTGTATCTAGAAGACCACATATCACTCGTTTGATTAAGTAAATACAATAATTTATGGTTTACATATACTACATGTTGAAATAAGTTCTAGGATGATAGGTAGGGTTGGGATTTCCATGTAATAAAAAAAGCAAAATATGTAGATATATTTTATATGTATTTAGGTAAATATGTAGCATAAAACAAACAACATGTATGGAAGTCGTTGGCTTCTAGAAAATAAAAAAATAAAAAAATAGTTTTGCAATATAGATGCTTATTAATATAAGTAATGTATTATTTGTATAAATAAAGTATTAATATATTTAAGTTTTTATTTTGTATTGTACATAACGGTGGACTATAATTAGCATTTCCTGCTTTTCGATTCGCCTAGTTGCCAGCACTGATGTATGGAGAGGAAGGGACTGAGTCCGAGGCACTGGTGGAAACCACACGACTGGGACGTCGGCAAGTGCTCACTAGGAGTGCCGTTCATGTTTTTTTTTACTAACATTCTTATACGAGTCCTGTACTTGACTATCTCGTCTTATGTAACTGCTCGTTGAGGACGTTGAAAGGTCGTCGTCACAATGTTTTTTGTGAAGAGCGTGCAAACAAGTGTCAACGTGTATTCTACAATTGGAAGGTCTTATTTTAGAATCAGCTTGATGACCTCCAATGAAGCACCGACCGAAGAGCGCTTGAGTATTCAAACTTGTTTCCATATAAACTGGGCCTAGAAATCTATGTAATGTTTGGCATTTATGTTTTACATTGAAACCTGATAAATTTTTTCATGACCATAAATTATAATTATTTTGTCACGACAATAGTTTATAACTTATTGAGAGTATTCGTTGTTGATAATTCTCCTCGTCCTCCGATAAAATAACATCCAAATAGTAATTTTATCTGTTCTATCTTGACAACCGATCAGTTCTCCAAATAAGTTTCTTCACGATGAACTACCACACCAATGTATGTATATTTATGTTCAAGACAAATTTAAGTTCAAGAAATGTTTTATCGAAATCAAAATCTGAACACAAACTCTAAACCAATCTGAATTTTAATCATGTAAGTTACATTTATTACCACATGATATTTCAAATACTCAATCGACAAAATTCTACGATCGGGTATTAAAATTGATTTATATCCTCTGAACGATCGTTGAACATCAATCGATGTGATAGGAGCGTTTAAGAAAGATGTTATTTCTCAAGGAGTAAGTTCGACGCCCATCTGTCCAGTTACATCTTTTCCACTGAGGATATCAGAGATCAACAGAATATCGTTTCATCCAAGTTTTTTGTTGATAACGTCTCATATATTCTCCTTGATATTGTTCCCAACGTGTTTTTCCAACTTCTGAACTGCAGTTTGAACATACCTAATGTTATTCACAAAACATTCATTTTGAGATTCCAGCCGAGTAACAGTTTTTCCCGATATGTGCAATTGCTAGAGATGAATGCAATATTTTCAAAATTGTTTATCTTCAGCTTTTCAGCACGTGGAATAGCTGCAGCTGAATCTTTTCCAAGCTTGAAATGACATATTTTACTTTCTCAAAGTCCCTGCTGTAGTAGTCAACTGCCTCTAACCAAGTGTCCCATCTTGTAACTACTGGTTGAGGAGATAAACATTACTCAGAACAAGTCTCTCTTAACTCCTTTATCCGGCTTGGAGTTCTTAGAAAAAATTTCACTGTCGAAAACAATAATTCACGTCTCACTGATTCTGCCACACGATGAAAGGAATGGGTGGCACAGGTGAAGTGAATCAGTTTTGGATAAAATACTCTGAGTACATTTCCTGCTTTTACCCGGTATCCCAGCATCGAGCAACAATAACAATTTTTTTTAAATGTAGTACGCCACTTGGCCAAAGAAGTTTCATAGAGTTTTTGAAAAATTGGGCTATGGCTTCATGGTTGCATTTTTCCAATACCTGGCAATAAAGAAATAATGGTTCGGAAAATGAATCACGGCACAATTTCACGACGATTACGTTTGCGATGTTCTTTCCTTCAACGTCCGTGACCTCCTCAATGGACACCCCCAATTGGTCCGGTCAAGAATTTTCTTTCCAGTATACTTTTCGAAATACTCCTTGAAATCAGGTTGGCTGATTTTGTGAAGGGGCCTTAACCCAAGCAGAGCAGAATGCTGTATAAATTCTGAGACTTGAACACTTGACGTTAACGCTGCTGTTATGAAACTTTGCTGCCAATTCTTTTTTCTCTTTTGTCTTCCTTGTGTGAGGTTGTGGTTATATGCTGGGTGATTTGGAAACGTGGAGTGGTTGAAACAGGGTTTTCGCAACTTGAACAGAATAAAATATTTCCATCACCTTTAAATTGGGAGATATTTGGCTACACGAGCTTGAACAGAAATCGCTGTTTTAGGCATCTTCGGCACTTACTTAACACTGCACTAGGTCTGCACGCTTAGCAACAATTGGCAGAAAATAAACAACCAACAATCACTGCTCATTCTTCAAGTGAGTGTGATGGTTGATGTATAACTGATAAATATTTATAAAAATATATATTCATTCGAAATATGCCTTCATATTTTTTTAGTAGAAAGTGTCCATAATGGTAAATCCACAAGTAAAACATTAGCTGCTACGGCACATAGGAAGTATTTTTGAAAAAGAATGTTGAAAATTCTAAACGAAATTGCTCATAGAGGTTTGTTCTACCCTCAGAGACAGTCGCGCGTTTGGTACGGTGGTGTATCCTTGAGTCGTTGACTTCTCAACTCCACTATTTCCAAACCTCGGCCTCTTCTATCGCAAGCCTTGAAATCTAGATACATTTCTCAATAAAGATTAACTTCTCAGTTTATTCAACCAAGCTATAAAATTAAACTGATAGTAGCATTTAAGTCATTACTTGATTTTTCCCGCAGCATCATCTCTTTGAATTCGTGTATCGTAAAAACATTAAACAGTAGATTCGTGGTAGATATTGAGTTCAGCAGTTTTAGATATTAATTTGATTCTATCGCAAAAGAAAACAACAACACAAACCTATCTTAATGTAAGTCTCCTAGAGCGTATCGCATAAAAATAATAACTAACTACAGTCGTATCACAAAATACGTGAAGTTTATTGAAATATGTAGAATGTGCTCATTAAATTCGTACTGTTAACATAAGACTATTTAATTCAATTAACACGAGCAAGGGAAAACATTATATGTTGCAATAAAACTATTTCTAAACATTAATAATTGCGGAGGATAGCTCGGATGACGAGAACACCTGAGTCAAGAGGACATGAAAACATCTGTAGTCCAGGGGAAAATAGACATTCCACAAAGCAAAAATTTGCACACAGACAAAATTTGATATACACCTGAAAGCCATCATTTCAAATGATTTTATTCAGGGTCAAAGGTTCCAAAAAACGGTTTCTCGAAAATATTTCTTCAGCTATACCTTTTATCGTAGAAATAGTTCTTATAAATTTTATAGATTATAAAATTGCCTGCAAAAAAGGTTCGAATATGTTTTCCTCCGAAACATCATTAGCGAGCTAGCGCGGTTTAAAGAACGATTAATAATGAGTTGCGCCCACAATGCGCGCTAGTGTGAGAACACGCCTACGGACGCGCGAGAACACGGACTAACACTCTGCAAACTTAATACGCACTCTTCTTTTCATATTTAGGCGCGTACTTATAGTACTTGTTTCGTAAATACTAAGAAGACTTTGTTTAGCAATTAAATATTAATTTTTAGAACTTGCATTTGTATGTTTATCGATAAATATATTTTAATGCAAAAATGTAATATAGTTGATGATTGTGATTATAATATATTTAAAAACAAACAATTTCAAAAGAAAATAAGCTTAAAAAGGAACAATAAAGTAAAGAAATAATAAAGAATTTTTTATAAAATATCTGCAAATCAGAACTTTTTAATTTACGCAGACAACCCGAGTTATACAATGAAACGTGGCATGGCAATACATCGTTCTATTATGGAATTATGAGTCTGGTAAGTCTGGTAAGTGTTGGTTCTGGTGTGAAATTTACATTACATTATTCAATAATCGTGATCCATTCCACGTTATCTACAAGGTTGAGTACTCGACACATTTTTTAACGTTGTGTCCCCTGAAGGGATAATCCTCGATCCGTCCAGATCATAGAAGTGTTTATTTTTTAAATTTACATAAAAATACTTAAAGATAATCATTTCAAAGATTAAAAAATTACGTTAAAAACATGCTCTGAGTACTCAACCTTGTAGGTGGCGTGCAAAGGAGCAGATTACTGAATACTTTTAATGTAAAAGTTACCCCAGGATAAGGCACCCAAAAGTGTCCCCGATCCGAACAACTTTGCTCCTTCATTTCTATATAGATACCCATAAAATATTACCAATCATTACATTTTTAACCCCCAGATGTTATACAGCGTTCTTTACCCTTAAAAATTGTTTTTTTTAGGTTTTTATTTTTTTCTTAATTTTTAACCAACATTAGCTGCCGAAACTAGCCTCTCTATTGAGAAAATTCTTTAATCTAACCAAATTTTTTCAAGTTCATCCAATGGTTTTTGGCTGAAAAAATCCCTCATAAATGTATATAAAATTTCCAAAAGATGCAAAAAATCTATCGTATATCCTGGACTTGTTGAGGTGCACGGTTACTTTTTGAAACATTCTTCTATTGCTTTTCTAAATGTTCCCAAAATGTCAAGTCTCTACGAGTGTTACTGATGGGAGTCTCACTGGTAACTGGTGCAAGCCCAAGAGACCACGGCACTAAAGCCCGTAAAATATTAGTATTCAGTGTGTATGAAGTTTGTCGGAGTGTTAGTCCGTACGCGTGATCTCGCATTTATACTCATTGTGGGCGCAACACATTATTAATCGTTCTTAGAACCACGCTAGCTCGCAAGTGATGATTCGGAGGAGAAAATATATAAGGATAGGAGAAAACATACAATAATCTTTCTTGTAGGCAATTTTTTATCATCTATACAATTTATAATAATTATTTTTACGATAAAACGTATCACTGAAGAAATATTTTCGAAAAACAAATTTCTGGATTTTTGACCTTGAATAAAAGTTTTAGCACACATTGGATCGATGGGGACTGTTGATATTTCTGAATAGATGACCTTAAGGTGTATACCAAATTTCATCTCTATGCGAATTTTTGCTGAACTTAGCCTATTCTCTATTTTCCCTATCTTGCTATCGGTAGCTATGGTACGTTGCAACTGCTCAGGTCTGTACATATTTTCCACAGAAAATACACGCGAAATTTTGTCATTTTCAACAATTAAAAAAAAAAGACTTCCGAAGGTCTTAGTAGCTAATATTTTACCAGTGTTCTTATCATTATGGACACTTTCTAACAAAAAATTATCAGGGTATGTATCTGCATGTCACCTCTGATCATTCAGTTGTGAGATGGTGAAGCAATCAGCAACTTTTTTACGGATCGCTTGAAATGAATTGATCCAACCGTTCTTGAGTTATTTTATTATCGAGTTCAACTAGTAGGCATTTTGCGATTTTTCTCTCCTTAGTGAAATTTTGTGTGTTGATGCATAACTGAAGTATAATAGGTTATGTAGAAAAAGTATAACTGAAGTTTGAAAATTTCTATCTTCAGTCAAAGAAAATGGTCAGGAGACACCCAAATAGTATGTGTACAATGTGTTATTTGACAGGTCAACAAAAATAGCATGCAAGAAAATCATCTCCATATTGAAACAAAGAGTTTTCACTAAAACAAAGGGTTTTCACTGAAACCCTCCATAAAAGATTTCAAATCTGATACACTCAGTACTCTTCATGACATAAAAATTTGTTTTGTTATTAAAATTACAAATGAATAAACTCAAAATTACTCAAAATCATTTATGAGGGAAAACAATAAAAATACAATAGATCAGTAAAAATTTCATTGATAATTATAAAATTTACTTTTATCATGATATATTTTGTATTAATGTCTTTATCCAGTGTTTTAACATGATATAAAGTGCATACCTCAGCTGGAAAAGCATAGCCGTTGATGGAATGCTCCGACCCAGAGTCGTCTTGGAGACCATAGTGCACGTGAATCTCGTGAAATTGGTATTTGTAAGACAATGGCCCGGCGGTTACATTCACATGATGCCGCGTTGTATTATCCACAGTAAATACAACGCTATGGCCCGTGTTGCTGATAGAGCCTCCGACCTTGAAAGAATAGCAAAACCAATGGAACGGGTTAAACATTTATCTTTTCTAATCAGTGAATTTACGCAACCAAATCTACCTTCGAAATATACTTAGGCCGGTATTACCCGATTATATTTCTATGTCATAGATCTACTATCAAAGATATGATCAATAGTTCTCTCAACGAGAACTTATTGTCATGCACACATGATCATATTTCAACTAATATCAAAACTTGTTCATAATGTAGTAGTAAGTTGAATCACAGATATTTGATAATAGATCTATGGCATAGAAATATGATCGGGTAATACCGGCCTTAGCAAGTTGTAAAAGTAATACATGGAAATGAAACGAATACATTTAACATCTGACCTTGTACACTACTGATAACATAAAAGGGCCCATTTATTTTTATAAGTCCCACGCTCTGACCAGTTTTGGATCTGTTAGGTTTGCAACGCGTTTCTCCTACTGCTTTTTGTTTGCAATTTCATTACACCACAAGAAGAGTTCATTATATTATTAAATACCTGAATTACTCACTTTCATTCAAGTTTCAATCTTAAGTTACATTAAAATTGCAATATACTTGAAGTCAACTTCAATAAAAACATATCAGTGACAGATCTTTCACCTTGAAGTAGACTTCAAGTATATTGCAATTTTAATATAACTTAAGATTGAAGCTTGAATGAAAGTGAATAATTGAGGTGTGCAATTGTATAATGAACTCTGATTGTAGTGTAATGAAACTGAAAAAATTGTGAAAAAATTATGAATCAAATATTATGAGTAAAATCCACTAATTATTCATGTACTAATGTAACTCGCACCTGTACATTAATTTATAGCTGCCCTGATGACGATGCTGATCAGCGTCGATACGTTGGCCATTTACAATGAATGTTAATAAAGTGAAGTTTGGTGAAATGATTGTCTATAATTTATAACCGCATAACCCAATTATATAATTTATTAAGAAGACAATCAGCAAATAGATAATTTTAGTAGATGTTCAGAAATGACTTGTCATTTTGTAAGTAAACAAATCATACAGGTTAATTCAGACTAGATGGAAAGAAAACGTGTAGAAAATTTTTCGCACCTTATTCATAATTAAAAACATACAATTATATTTTGTTTTCATTTCCCTTAAAGCGAATGTTTTAAAGATGGTATCTTGTTTTTCCGGTCATATTGTTTCATCATCCGAATCACACATTTCTCGTTATCTCTTCATCCCCCATCATTATTACTTTCCCACTTCACGGCGTAACTAATTTGAGAATCTCAAGTACTTATTGATGCAGAAATAAAAAACGTGCCCTGAGTGCTATAGAGAACGTTTCTAATTAAAGAAAAACAGGACGCTAAATTAAAGTAATATAATATTCAATTTCCTGTTTATCATAATAACGTTTCTTGTATTGATAAGACATTAAGGAACCTTTGATCAAAGACACGCCACGCCGTAAGCACGTACGTCTAACAGCACACATTAACCGGAGAGATTCATTAGCCAGATTGGCCGCTAAATTATTTCGAATTTACATTAGTTAACAGGAAGATGTGTCGCAGTGGCACAGAGACGCCCTGGAGCAAACTCAATCCAACACAAAAACATACTCACGCGCACCATCGAATCACCTATCTGTTACCTCTCCCACACTCCTCAAACAATATTTTGAGAATAGGCCTCGCGGTGTTAATTATTTTTAAAGAATTTAGGACAGGACAATTAAAGAAAGAAAAATCAGCCAAGGAGGGAATTGTCACGAAGTGTTAATTATATACTGTGATCATTTCTTGAATACATTTACTGCTAAAGTCATAATGGAACATAATCGCATGAAGCTGTCTTATAAACTTCCCACAAAATCCTTGAAATTCGCGATGATACTTTGGACCAAGATAGCTTGATGTTACGGGATCAAGATATTGCGACAAATTGTGACATTTAAAATGCCAAAAATTGCTTGCGTAAAATGTGAACGACCCTCTCAAATCATAACATATCAAAATTGTCATTTCACTAAATATATTTTAGCAATAAAACTAAAACTAAATTCAAAACTCAAATATCAAAATTAGGATTTCACAATAATTTTTTCTTTGCATTTCCAGCAGAGGTATTATACAAATATATAAAAATAATATTTTATTTGTTTATTTGTTCCCTATGAATGTGAAGACTCATAGGATAACAGGCTTCGGGAGTGTTTCCACACAAACAGAATGACTCATCTTAAAATATAGGCTAGGTTAAATTTTAATGCATTGTTTAACAAATTATTCATTAACAATTTGAAGAAATATTGAAGAACTCTCATATTAAGGTAATTATATTATTTTCTACGAAATCACATTGTATTATATTTCATGTTACATTATTTTCTAGGTGTACAACACGTTAAACGTAGTTATATAACACGTATCATCCTAATTATTTGGAAATTCAGCCAATGTTTAGAAGTATACGACTCATCAAAAATTTTATCTTCATATAAACCATATCATGCTAATATATAAAAATAAGATTTTCTTTGTATGTTTATTGCCGGTGATCGTGAAAACTAAAAGGGTTATTGATCGCATTATTAAACCTTCTGTAGACGTGACTAGGTGGTACACCGGAAGTTCTCAGGAATAAAAATATTTTTACCGATGTTCAAAGAATTGCTTTAAAAGTTATTATGAAACCTTTTTTATACTAACCATAAGTCTGATTTATTTGATAAAATCGATTAAATAAATCGATGAGAGCGTTCAAAAAGTGAATGAGTGTGATCCCAGGAATGCACGGTACGTGTAAAGAACCTGATAGCTTGTTACCCTTTCATTTGTTTTAGACTTTCTATTCTCCTATTCACGAACCCCAACTTATCATTATCTATAATTTGAAGAAGACTAAATACCAATTATCATAATTAATTGTAACTTTTTAAAATAATTTTTTTCGTCTAGTTCGCAGTTAGTTAAAAGTTTCTTTTATTGTACTTAAAAATATAATTTATACATGTTAGAAACACACATATGAAATACATTTTACAATAATTAGGAATGAACACGGGAAGTATAATTGACATGTTTCTACAAATAAACCCAGCAACGAGCACAGCCTATGTGCAATAAAATATGCATAATCGAATGTCTGTTTTGTATTTTATACATTACAGCTCAATCTTCCCTTATGAAATTAAATAATTTAAAATTAATGAATTATTTGCTTAATCGATAAAATCTATTAAAGGTTATTGAATGGATTGTATTCACGCGTGTAAAATGTCAAGAAAAAATATCATGGCGAAATGCTTAAAACAATAAATAGCATTTTTTGTATGGTAGTGAACATTAGGTTTGAGGTGATACAAAAATTGGAGAAATAGAATAACCGTGTTAGTGCGTATAATTTTGTTTCTGGGCGCGACATCAACACTAAAACAGAATGGATAGGATTGTAGATTGCTGTGATACAGCTTATCTACATGAAACGTACCAAGTAGGGGTGGAAAGGTATGGGGTTATAGCAAGAGATAAAGGTAGCTTACGTGCAAAGTTTACAGAGGTGGTAAAGGCTAAATACGTCTGTACAAACGTTCGAAGAATAAGTTCTCTCATAGTAATACATCTCTGCTTTTCGTAATTTGCTTCTGAGAATAAATATTTCAAGAAAAATTCATAGAAATTACACCGAAAAACAGCTTAGTGGAGTTGAACTGCACTCTTCACTCCGACGGAAGGGTTATATATAAGAAGGAATTGGCGCTAGAATTCTTTATACGCATTCAAGATATTTCAATTTTAAAAAGCTTGTATAAACCTCTAAAGTTTTCTTCTGAACTGAAAGACCCGTACACGTTCCGGCAGACCTGTCAGTTACGCCGGAAGACGATCAGCCCTATACCGTCGCCGACAAGCATCCGATACATGAGACGATAGCCCCCCACCCCCAGTGATGAAGATGTGTGCATGATTCTCGGTTTAATAGATGTATAATCAATAAAAACGAAGGAAAAAAATCTGAAGTGTGGTGTAAATAGTGGATGTTATATGAATCGAACGTATGCCGCCTCTTTTTTCACCCTACCGTGATAATCCGAATTTATCACTTTCTATAAACAAATTTTACTTCCATAAACATTTATAGTCCTCCAAGCACTTGTTTCCCTTTCACGAGTCATTTTAATACTAGCAAAACTCTCAGACGACGCTCAAAACCCACTGAACTGACAGGAACTCTTGCAAGACCCCACACACGATCCGGACTGCCTGAGCCGCTTTCAGTTCTGTCGGATGGACGAATGTGATTTTGTTCGACGTCCGGTCGCCTGTTCAGTCCAAACTGATAGGCAAGCCGGATTCCGCACAGGTTCCGGCCGCCATCTTCTGGCGGACTGTTCAGGTGAACTGATAGGCCTGCCGGGACGTGTATGGCCAGCTTTAGTGAATTTATAGAAAAGCTGGCTTCTAAATCCCCATCACTTGTTGTCATACTCTTCGCTCCAGTACATGAAAATATAGGAATACGAAAACATTGAGATAGGACATTCTTGCAGCTGAGCTCATATTAAGAAACAAACTCAAAATTTTTGTATCAAGATTTTTATTGGTGTGTATTTCGATCGTTTAGTTTCTGACTGATTACTAAGCTGTGCAGGGTACTGTACACTGGTTTATTTATGCTCCGCTAGGGTTCGGGAGTGATCGACGTTTTTCTCGTGCGTTCCAGCGATTCGTGTATCATCCGCTCGAGTTCTTGATCTTTCGGGACAGTTCCCTTGAGTTCGAAATTCTTCTAATCCAGACATGAATCGATCTATGTTAGGGATGTGCCACAATATTCTGCACAGCGAAATATTATGTAGCGAACCAAAAGAGTTTGAGAACCCCTGCTGTAAACTTAAGTGATAGTAGATTTTAGTTAACTTAAAATCCACGGTGATTCCCAAACAATTTTGAGAATTGGAATATTTGTAGGAACACAGTTTATCACTGTTCTATTTGTCATACAGGTCACTGAACTAGCTGTTCCAGATTGACTTATTGAGAATTAGAAAAAAAATAATTTGTCGATATCATTACATTGTAAATAATACATTGGAGAGCCTATAGTAGTGAAACCTGCTGGTTGTAATCTGGTGACAGCAATAGGGATCTAGGAGTATTCATGTGGTGTCTATTGAGTAGTTCAGAAATATGACAACAAATGCTAATTATTAATGTCACACTCCTTTCTAACTATCAACTTAGTTATGAAATTGAGGCTACAACAGGAAATGTTAAACATGGTCAAGAAATTAAGGACAAACAACAAGTGTAAACTACCGAATGCAACAATGACAAAGGCAAAATACCACACTTCATTTCGCTCAGTTTGAGAGAATAAGGAGCTGTCAATTAGAATGCCGTAAGATACGTAAGTGATAAGAAAGAGCATAAGAGTAAGGTACGGAACGAGGCAGGAAAGTGATCAATGAATAAAAGTCGTTACTTCAAAATTTCGCAATCAAATTGCAAATAACTAGAAAAGAGTGAAACAAATGCACTATAAAGAAATGCTTGACGTAATCGCCTGGCTTCGAACAGTTCCTCGGCCTGCCGCTGGACAGCACGTAAATATTTGGGATCCTCTGCATCAGGTGTAAGAAGTGACATGTTGATGCATGCTTGCGCGGTGCCATCTTGAAAAGTTGGGTTAAGGAGTTCTTGGAAAGAGGTTTCGACGGAAAGGATACAACCAAATAGTGCGTCTTCATCCGAACAGATTCCGGTTGCAAAATAATCTATTAAATAACAAAAAATCATTTTTTAATAAATGGCACTTTTTTAAAGAACTTTTTCTTTAAATCAATATGTCTGAAAAGACTATTAACGATCCAATGCCAATATCATGTATATTCATGAAAACTGGCACATTTCTTTTATGGTGTTATAACGAATAAAACTGAAATAAGAATAAAGTTAATTTGCTGCATTCATTGATGTTTAGGCAAATGACAGAACTGACGTTATTGACCACCAATTTGTAGTTATACGCGCGAAATGCTGCGTCATTTGGCGACGGGACGCAACGTGGTACTCAAAGATTATGAAGAGTCATAGAATGTGATACAAATGAAGAGACGAGAGAACAAACACCCTTACCAATTTCTGGCCTTAAATCCTACGACATAAGTCATAAGGGCTGTCGTTGCCTTCTGTATCGTTGCACGATCGACAGTACATTATTGATATATAATCCATGATCCTACCGAGACTGAGTAGTTAAGCTGCTTACTTGGATTTGGGAAGTCTCATCATCAAGTCAGTGCCGGTTTTCATTGGACATGATTGAATTTGTGTTCTATGTCACCTAATAAATCCAAGAAATTCCGCATATTATCAATACAATCAAGAATCATTTCTTTGACAGTATATTAAATAATTGCTACCTCCCTTTTATTTCTTCCGTCTGATCATTCAAGATGAAAGAATTGTCTGTGGAGCACTTTAAATTCTCTCCACAGCAAAAAAACAACAACAAACTATTCTACAAAAAATACTGTTATGTAGGGCAAATATATTTATAGGCTCTCGAAGCTCGGGCCTAGGAGCAGCAGTCTCATTAATACAATTGTTTTTATTAATCTCAAGTTTTGAGTTATGTAAATAGTTATGATCTATTAGCAATATTTTCCGAACAATTTAAAGATTTTTTAATCTATAAATAATTCCGAATAATTTAAAGATTAAATTATTTGATAAATACGATTTTTTGTGTTGTATTATATATACATTTGTTGATGTTCCGTAGGTATTATAACAAGTTCCTATGTATTTTTATTCTCATCTTTGGAGGGCACATGCCATGAATTTCTCTTGAAGTGTAGAAATGTTAAATCCGCCTCTGCCTTAGGGCCCTCGATCCGAATTAATGGTATGGTCGCTTGCCTACTTCTGGAAAGTAAATTACTTTATTGTCATCCGCGAGGTCATATGCTCTTTGTAACTTCTTTCTTGACAATAAATTTATTATTATTATTATTAAAATACCTCAACTTGACACACCCTAGGTGCTATAATATAATTCCTCCGGCGTAACATTTTTTTCAGTATTGCTTACGATGCACCGCACTGCGAGATTTGAGTGCCAGCAACAGTTTTCCCTCTCCTTTCCTCTTTTAGCCCTTTCCGCTTCACCACAGCCCTCGCCGTTCTCCCCAACTCCTCCCCTCCCACTACGGTGGATGAAATCCGTTAAAAATCCGTTGGCATCGCAGCCGTTACACTCGAGTGGCCGTTGACCGTCGTCAATCAGTCGAAACTAAACTCGGTCACTGCGAGACACTTCCTGCAAGCGAAAGGAGAAGTGAAGTTGAGGAAGCGAAACGGTGGCGTAATTATCCAAGTCGGGGCCTCCGGGTAAAATGTGGCTCGGGGTCCCTTAGTGGCCGTTGTTAAAGTGGTTTAATATAGTTAAGTTTAGAAATATATTTAATGAGTTTTAAGTAAGGAATGCAAATCTTAAAAACAATTTAGTTATTTTATTAAATACTATTTACATACCATATATTTTAAACGTGGTAATTGTGCAAAAAATCCAATGATAGATTTATATTTTCATGCGACGTACTTTCGTTTTAGAAAATGTTTTAACTAACTGATGTAATATACTATTTAAATCATTTTTCCACATATTCGATGGATAAAACTCTTAAACCGCTTAATTTGAATTTTTCAAGTAATTTTTGACGAGCTTCAGCTTCGAAAATAGCAGTTCTGCAGCCGCAACTGTAACTGGCATAGTTAAAATATCATGACAACTGTACACACATCCGGAAAACTGTCCGATAGCGTAAAATGATCAATAAGTAAAAATTGAACCTATGAAAAGATTTCGTTGATTAATTAAGTAAAATTCTTTTTAATAACCAAATTTTGTTTGAATAATAATTTTTTCTTCACATCGGTTAAAAACCATGAAGAAGGTCCCCTATAGCTTCCAGAAGGGGCCCCATGAGACTGGGGGTCCCCTGGTAATGTCCGGGTGTACAGGGTGCTAGTTACGCCACTGATGCGAAAATAAAGGCACAATTCAGAGAATGAGAAAGCAACTGGCAGAATAATGAATTACTTCTGGAAGAAAATGTACCAAATAAGAAATACCTAAGTGAAATTAATGTAAAAGAAAATAATATTTAAAATATTTAGCCAAATTTCTTACGGTATTTTGAATCAGTTGGAAATAAAACTATTTCAAAATACCAGTGCGAGAGAAAATAAAATGTCCATTCATAGGAAACTATACGACGTATATTTTTAAGTAATGGCAAAAGAGGTATAGGAAATACACAAAATTTTCATTGTGACAGAATAAGGTCAACTTTGCTCCTAAAGACAGATGCGTATCGAACACTCCCATAGCGCATCCACCATGACTATCTAACAAATAAAACGGTAAGAGAAGTTTAACCTTCGGTTGTAAAGGTAACAAAAAATGCTTAAATATGTAAAGTAATGAGTCAAATCTTAAGAGTTAAACATAACAAAATATTGCATCATTAACTAAAATAATACATTAATGAACCCTACACCTGAATGCGATATTTATCATCTTCACCCTTTTAGTAGTGATAGTAGAATATAAAGAATGGTTAAAGATATTTCTCCACTAAACGCTAAATGGAAACTCTTTTCAAGTCAGGAAATACTCCTGTTAATGGAAATCAAAGAAACCTCTATGATCATATTTTAATAATTTTGGGATACATTTACGTTTTCAGTATCCACGATTACACAGCCTATATACCAATTTACTGTAATTGCATGAAGGGTATGGTCTTCCCCTTGAGCACTGAGGGTTGTGGTCTTGATTTGTGATGTGTTCTTTCATGTATTTAACTCTGTGAATGCCTTTAGTAATTCCATCATTAACCATACCCTAAAAAAGATCATGTTTTCGTCAGCAAAGGCATTCGGTTGAAAAAAATTGCATAAAGCTAAAATGTCACCATTTACAAGATGAATCAATTTAAATTATTTCGTGATGGAGGTTGCTGTTACGCGTTCAGTAGTTTTCGTGTGGATTCATTTTCAGCGTAGTAATCGTTGCTGTGAGTAACGGCGTCTTCATAAATGAACGTGTTTGAACTGTTATTCCAATGGCAATAAATGCATAAACCAAAGGAATGTATTCTAATTCTTTGACAGTTGCCATTACCTGAACAGTCTTAGTTGCATTTGCGTCAGGTTATTTGATACGTTCCCAGGAACGACCGATGAAATCATTATCAGAATGCCTGAACTTATTTTACGGATCATGTGAAATAATTCACTTCAGACATAATTAATCAGATTACTTTTATGAACAATTATGTTCCATAGACACTGTTCCCACACAAATAGCGAGACACATTTTTTTCCCGCCATCTCACTGCTCGTCCTGCCAACAATGAATAAGAAAAAATTACTAATACGGTCAATAAAAAATATAAACTGATTGTTGGAATAGAAAATCTTTGATTGGATATTTAAAATGCTTCAATTTCCAGCTTAATTTTTAGAGTTTTTGGACAGAACCTGAACTAATGTATTCAACGTAAGATACATGCAATATACCAAATAAATGCAATATAAGAAACTTCACAACTTTTTCCAACACGGCACAGTATTTTTCTTCTATTTTCATATCTGATGACAGTTTTATTTCTCATCTTGAGAGTTTTTACTGATCCTTGTCACTTATACATCAAGACGTAGGAACAGACACAAACAAAACACTCATTTGTGCTCTGCTATTTCACTAGTGAGGCGATCTAGTAGAAAAAGAAACAACATTTGAAACATCTGAATAGTAAGTAATACGATGCGTTCTATGTGCGTGTCTTCCGGCGCGAACTAAAATCTTTAGTCAACTTTGAGCGCTACAAGCCTAGTTGTGGTGCTCAACGTTTGATATCCTTCAAAGTCTGTAAGTCTTAAGATACACGCCCGGGTTTTTGGTGGAGTAGAAATACATTGAGGGGCATGAGTCAGCACACCGAACGCCCGTCCGGGAGCTGGAAACGCCCATGCGTATTCTCTACTGGTATCTGAGACCCGGACGGGCATTCGCCCGGTGAAATAGGGATAGGAGCACTGTGGTATATTGACGCGCACACTCTGTAGGAGAGAACGACCGGATGGGAAGCCTCTCTTACAAAGCTTTTTCGAGTAATTTTTCCCACTTGCATGCTTTTGCAGATTGCTGCGGACATGCGTGAAGGGGGAACGCCCGGCCGGACAAATGTCCGGACGGGCAAACGAGCGAGTGCTGTGTAAACAAGCACTGAGAATTTTCGCCCGACGAGTGTTCGTCCGGACCGTGTATTCCTGGCCTTAGATCAGCGCATACTGGTGCAATGAGATCCATCTCACCTGAACATTTCAGCATGGAATGTCTATAAATTTCGAAACAGACACGATGCAGAATCTAAAGTCAAGGCAACACTTATGGTAAATGTCGCCGAATACCGTCCAAGGTTGGTCACTGGTGAGTAGTGTGCTATTCCACCCTAGGAAATGATCGTCAAATGTTCGAGGATAGGAGGTATTGGAACGCAGGTCGAATAGAACAAGGACCTTCCAACCGCCAGCCTAAGAGAAAGGATCCGGTTCCCTTCCCGATTTTCCTATACGAGTATACCGGTAACATATTGTAGAAAAAACATCATTAGTTACGCGTAAAATATCTCATTATATAGTAATTCAATCACATAAGTCTATAAACAAATGTTTAGAGAAGAGTCTTGCAGTAGTCTTCGTGGAGTGCGGATGTGTTTCATTCGAGATCTCCGATGATTGAGAATTTTACTGGTTAAAATACGAGTTAATCGATGGTTTTTGTGTGCGTGTTTCTCAAAGTAAAAACTAGTACCATGTTTTAGATTTTTATTGCTAGTGACGCTTGTGCATTAAATATTTCTAATTGAACATTTAAGTTTTATCTTTGTGACATAGTGCTACTATAGTTAGAGACTGCACTTTTGTATACTCATCGCCTCCGTTCTGATGTTTGCGTTTCCTGAGAGCTGAGCGCGAGTGTGCTGACGTTGGGGAACGATGGCCTCCAAGGCCGGCGTTGCAGATGACGGCGCAAAGACTCTGCGTAATGAAGAAACGCAAGAGACGAACACTCGAGTGACTAGACAAATGAAGAAACTACAGTCACTCAAAGAACTAGCTACGAATGCACAAAATGCAGTAGATTCTATTTATGAAAGCATTAAATTTAATCACCTAAATCAGAAAAAAATAACTTCAAGCATATTAGAGGATATCAATAATGAATTATCTACAATAAAAAGTACTTTAAATTTCCTCTTTACGAAAACAGAGTCATCTATAACATCTGAAGACACTATTGAGCAAATGGTGAAAAAAATAACTAGTTCGGTTATTGATTCCACTATAAAATTAACAATTCCGACAACAACCTATGCTAAGGCTGCAAGCACTGGTAAAAGAGTCGAAAGTCATTACTTGCCGCAAAACATTGTCCCTGTGATTGTGAAGCCAACAGGATCGCTTCAAAACAAAGGATTGGAAGCAATGAAGAAAGTCATCAAAGAAAAAATTCCCCCTAAAAATGCAATTAAGGTGAAATGGTTCAAGGAAACTGCCAATAAAAATGCAATTTTCTATGTGGCAATGAACGAGGACAGAAAGCTATTAGAGGACACCATAATGAACATTCCTGAATTACAAGTGGTAGAAAATAAAAAGAAGTCACCAAAAATCATAATTCACGGCATAACCAAAAAAATTGACGAACAAACCTTTCTGGAAGACCTATAAACACTAACTTTTCATCAATTGATGTCCAAGACTTCAGAGTAAGGTATAAAACTTGTGCCAAGACGACCTCAAAAAAACTGCTCTTGGATTTTGGAGTTACCACCTTCCTGTTGGCGAGCAGCTGTCAACATAGGATGTGTGTTCGTTGGTTGACAATCCTTTAAGATTGAAAACCACGTAAGTGTTGCACGTTGCTTTGCATGCCAGAAACTTGGACATTAGGCAGCTAATTGTAAGCAAAGTGTTGTCACCTGCCATAAGAGCCAAGGGGCTCATGATTCCCGTCAATACAGGTCCGAAAAAAAAGTAAATAACTGCATAAATTGTGTTTGAAAAGGTCTTACAGTACACAACCAAACCGTGAATGACAAAAACTGTCCTATGTATGCTAAGGCCCTCGACATCGAAATTGAAAGAACAAACTACTGCAATTGATTTTATTTTCAAATTATTTTCCCCCGAACCTGACTATAACGATTTGTTCCACTTGACGAAATTAATCCACAATACTGTAGAATATCTTAATATAACGTTATCCAATGAGGGAGAATTTATATTAATGCTACTGAATACCAGAAGTCTTAATAAAAATTTAAATTCTTTAAGACTTCTCATTGCTAGTTTGATCAAAAAACCTGATATAATAGCATGCTCGGAAACATGGGAACTAAAACATCCCTTATTTCTAAATATTCCGAGTTATGATTTGCATTACAATAAATGTTGTTTAAACCAATCTGATGGTCGTGTTATATATAAAGAAAGATATAGTCCCCGTCAGCGTGATTGCTCGTCACCAAGTCATCCCGTGTTCGATACCCGGGCGGGGTACGATAAAATTTGTAGCTTTTCATATCCATGTCTCAGTTTAAATATCTGTAACGTATGAAGAGTCCATCGTCTGCGGCTAACAACCGTAGTTGTAATACCTGGATACAGCAATCTAGATTCCGTCTGGACGCTGTTCCCCCAAAAAGGTTCGATGTGTCTAGTGAGTAAACTCGTACAGAAATGAGCCTTACTAACACTCGTCATCGTGGTCCTTCGTTGACCGAAACGAAAATACATACAAAGAAAAATATAATTGCAAATGTTGTCACGGTTTCATACAACAATCTAAACGTTTTAAATGCTGTAGTTATAATTAATGATATTGAACATATAAAAATAAGTGCTATGTATAGAAGTCACGAACTAAAGAGGAAAGAATTTATTGATGGTACTAGACTCCTTCTTCAAGAAAACTCGAAAACAGAAAATCATTTCATTGTAGGAGATTTCTATATTGATTTTTTTAATGGAGGATGAAGATTCCGAGAAATTTTATAACAAATTTCTTGGAATTTCAACATTTACCAAATTTCTCGTCAGTGATCAGAATTAACAATAATGGCGAAGTTCTTGTATTAATAATATACTCAGTAAGTCTAACAGTTTGCAAACAACAGCTCATAAGCTTGTTTATGGAATAACGCTGGAGTTAGAATCACGTGATATTCACGTTTTTAGTTTGCCGCGCGTCGACACATTTGCACCCAACGCTTCCCATGCAGAAATCGCCGATTTTGAGCCGACTTTCGACGTATTTCGGCGTCGATATCGAGTCAAAGGACGACGTCGAATGAACGACGCCGTCCCGACGTCGTATTTCCCAGAATTTGAAGTCGAGAAATCAACTACGTTCTTTCGACCTCGAGATCGCGTCAAAGATCGACGTTGAGATGACTCCGTTATAAGACGTTGAAACGTGTCAGTTAATAATAATAATAATAATAATAATAATAATAATAATAATAATAATAATAATAATAATAATAGCGATTGGGTCTCCGCTCCAGTTAATTGTGACCCATTTCTCTTTGGATGGTCGGAACCACATTCGCTTTTTTGACGTTCCGTCTTTCACTGCCATCTGGTAGTGGAAGTTAAAACTCTACTTGGGTGCATTTTTCACCAAGAATTAATTTTGCCCAGAAAATCCTATCTTTAACTTGTTTACGGAGATTACTATTTTACTAGATTATTCATAGCAATACCAATAGTAAGACAGGATGAAAACCAGCATTTATTACCATGCTGCAGTAGCTCTGTGCTAGCGTGCTCGCCTTAAGATGGAAAGGACCCTGGTTCTAATCAGTCGTAGTCGGATTTGAGAGACGTAGATCCTGTACGTATTACTTACAGAATGTGTGTCACAAGTCTTAGAAAATGATAAAACAAGGTTAGACGATGGATAATATCGATGAAAGTTGTAATAAGAATGATAATTGAACATTGTCAAGAAAGTCGTGTGACGACGTTGCTTTGGCGTCATTCTGCGACGTTGAATCGACGTTACATGCATACGCGTTGATAACGTCTTCACGACGTTGTTTTTCGACGTCGTTACGTCTCGAAATTTCTACGTGGGTTTTTCACCATTTGAGCTCGCCGACCAGGGTACGCGGGTTATCAAAACTGCCTGAAACTGTTGAGACGAACGAAACTACGTGGTGTTGTTTACTTTTGTCTAGCTGGTACTGTGTTCAGATTGTCCTTCTGTTGCTGTTGCCGCTGTGAGTTGTTTGTTGCGCTCATTCTGTTCGTTAGTTGAGCTGTTGTGTTTTAGTATGGAAGAGAAAGTACTAGTAACGACTATGCTGTGGCGTAAGCATCGCGCGTTATTATGTTGATTTGAGGTTAACATCGTAATGCGTAGATAGTGTTTGCATTTTACCAAGAACCATCTATTTCGTTCGGCACTTACCTCACAATAATAAAAAAGTTACTTATTTATGTTACTGTCAAGCGACTAAAATATAATACTAGATCTGGTTTCCTCCTAGAAGAACGGGGGTTAGTTTCAAGTTTTTCACGAACTGCAATTGCTGTTTTCAGGAATGTTGCTATTGCGTTTTTCTCAAACGTTATATTCGCGTCGGTGAAAGACTGAAGAGAATAGGAAACAAATTCCAATTGAGGACCGTGTTCAGCTCCAGAACAACATTAAGGAGCATCCTCACAAAAACGAAGCCAACGGATGAAAACTATGCATTGGAATGCATATACAGTATTCCAATGTGAATGCGGCCAAGAGTACATCGGCGAAACACGAAGGCCCTTACCCGTGCGATTAAAAGAAGACCAAAAAGCTGTACGCCAAGCAGAAACCTTCAAGTCAAGGTTAGCTGACAACGCCTGGGAAAACGGACATCCGTTCCTATGGGAAAAGGCCGCCCCCATCGCCAGAAAAATTGACTTAAAAATACGAAAAATCAAGGAGGCCGTGTACATCTGCCTGACTAGTAATCCAATAAGTCAACCTTCAATCGACATACATCCCCTATGGGTGCCACTAATAAGGGGTACTAATACTAGAGCAGCACAACACAAGAGGATAAACATATCATCTTCACAGGCGGGTCGCCCAATGGTAACCTCCTCGCCTTTAAGGACGAAGGTACTCTGGTTCGAATACCGGTGCAACCGGAGGACCTAAGTACGCGTTACACAACATATGTACAACTAATGTGAAGATATAAACAGGTAAGGACGATGGTTAATATCCAAAAAGATTGTGATAAAAATGATAATATAACATCGTCAAGAATTGCACACTGAGAACTAAAAGGTAGACTTTTAAAAAGAAAACCTCTTATATATGTTTAGTTTTGTATGTACTCAACCTTGGCACGGTTGTGTACATTAATTATGTAGCCCCATCCTGACCCGGGTTTTTCTCCGGTTTTCCCTCGAATAGAGGCGGATTTTTTAAATACAGAATCATGCCTAGGGGCGGCACCTAGTGAAATAATGAATCTCGAATTTAGTGTCCTTTAATAGTTACGATTCATCATCAATACTTTGCGAACAATCTATTGTTTGATAATAATACGTAGTTGTGAAATTATTTTCTTGTTCTTTACTAAAAACAAATTTGTTGCTTATCTTAATGTTATAACACGTACCAATATTTTTATTGTTAGGAGTGAGTTGAAATGTTAAATCCGCCTCTACCTTAGGGCCGTTGATCGGAATTGTTGGGATGGAAGAGTAAATTAGTTCATTGTTCTTCACGTGGTCATAAGCAGTTTGTAGCTGCTTCTTTTACTATAAATTTTAATCAATTATCGATCTACTATATTATATGTGTGTTAATAATTTATAGCAATTTTAAATTTTATAACAAAAATCAATTTTATTTAGAAATTGTTATAAATAGTTTTAAATGTCATAGCAATTTAATTATTTGTAACTATTACAATTATTTACACAATTTGAATTATTTATTACAAATTTATTAATTTTAAAAAAATTATTAAATTACAACAATTTTATTGTTTGTCACAAATTGAATTGATTTTTAAATTGTTTATGGTGATCCTTTTACAGTAGAAAAGAGTAGAGCTCAAAATAATTGTACGCGGTATTTTCACAAACATCGTATGTTCTGTACAGTCTTCGAATATATCTTTAAATTTGCATTTCAGCTATAAATACAAATATTAATGAAATCGCAGGGTCGGTTATATCAAATGCGTGATAAAATATACTCGGAATAAAAACTTTTCTGTCGATTCGAGCACAAGAAACATTATAAAGTGAGAAATTGTCACTACGTAATGCTTCATACATGAAGACGAACATTTTAACCGTACCAAATATTCATAGGTTTCAAGTATAAGAAACTTCATTATTGTTGTGATGACATAATGACCGATACTACGACTCGTACTACGGACATGATGACGATATTCGTACTTCTGGTCTTCAAAATGACAAACGTTAGCTTTTGAAACAGCGTACTATCCAACACTAGTACAGTCATTTTGAAAACGTCCAGAATTAGTTCCGACAAATCGCGTATTCCATCGCTTGGTCGTATTTTTCGTTCAACTGCTGAATTAAGGTTTTGGACATAACATGTGTGCGAGTGAAAGTATTTTGGTTTCCTCCATATCTCACAAAGGAAACAACAGACCGAAACTAAACTTGAGAATTGAATTTTATTACATTAGGAATAGAAGACTTTATGGGCAGCTCATTTCGACTTCACTAACGCGTACCACTTCCGGTTTCAAAAGCGTAAATATTTTTGACAATGAATTAATTTTTTGTGTATATTATAATATACATTAAGATTGCCAAACACTATTGTCGTGCGACCTAAAATTTTCAGATTCAACATAAAAGAAGATCGCAAAAAAGGTTATTATATAAGTTAATAAAATGTCAACAATACAATGTTGAAAATACAGTATTTTATAACAATTTTGTGGCAAATGTTTTGAACTATTATTAAGGTGCTTAACTGTTATTAACTGGAAACTTAAGTGGGTTACAATCCAGATGTTAAATTTTTGTGTAGATAGGTTCCATCATTGGGAATATTATAAATAATGAAAGGATTTATTTCATTACTACAAAATATTTCATTTACGCAAACTGACTTTTGTGTAAGACAAAGCAAAACAGTGTCAGCCGGGCGGGTCTCCGTTCTAGTCTCCCTTGGATGCAAATACCCTAGCTTTCAAATCATAATTCTTATTTTATTTAATTACTGTAGAACCTCGACTAACCGTGTCGCGATTAACCGTAGTGCTCACTCTTCCGACGAAAAAAAGAATTTCAACTACAATTTTTTACTATAGAGTAAATTAGTTAATTGTCCTTCACGTCGTCATACGCAGTTTGTACTGCTGTTTTGGTAATAAATGTATTAACACAAATCAATTCAACTACTTCCTACTATTTCCACAATCGTACGTAGGTTCCTCGAAACTTAGAGACAGGTACCAATAAAATTTTGACTTCCAGGACGTAATGAATTTGAGAAATATTAGAAATGAAGTAAGGCAAATAATTTCAAACTGCAAAAAACGAAGACTGATTACTTCATTTTTTAACCGCTGATAACGTAACATCCGACGAGTATGTCTGCATGTTTATGTATGCATTGATTTGTCCAATTCGATTTGCCATGTCGAGAAAAGGGAAGTGGAAAACGGTAGTAATAAGAAAATGCTCCATATTCTCTTAAATTAAAAAAAAAAAGGAAAAAAGTAATCTATTTGCGTTTAGTGATTTAAAATGAATTTGAAAAAAAATTACTCTGTAAGAAAGTGTAAGCAATGCGAGTCATATAAAACAGTTATTTTTCATGGAGTAGTGAAAACATGTATCGAAACCAAATTTTTGGGTACTTATGTATCCAAAAACTGACTGCTGCCAGAAATCATCTCTCAATGACGTAATGAGAACTGCCCTACATGTAGCAAAGTGCTGTATAAAATTTGCTTCATGTAGCAAATGCTACGTAGAGCAAAATGTTACATATAGATAATGTTATATGACACTTTGCTACGTAGCGTAAATGCGCCTTCAGTTCGAGTTTGTCCAGAAAGTGGTTCACATGAAAGCTACATGTACGAAATAAAGCTTATTACATTCTCCGTTGACCGAAAAGGGGATAAAAATTTCACGGAAATGTCGCGCAGATAAAACGTCGGCAACGATAAATTACTATGTTGGTGCAATTGATCGTGGAACGCGACACTAGTTTGTCACGAGCAACGACAGGTGAAAATATGTTAAATGGGATATCCTTACTAAGAAATCTCTGTCAATGGGTTCTGAAAAAATACGAACAATCAGTGGAGGTTGTATTATGAAATAATTCAAATTAGTATTTGCAAATTTATGATCAAAATCGATTATTTAAGTAGATGTTCTTTCTTTCTTGAGTTTTATTGCATGGTTTCCCCTCCACATCGAGGAGATGGTATTCGGAAAATTGACTCACCTGTTAGGAGCTGGATACGTCAATGGGGTATAGAATATTAGAAAAGAAACCCTTGCTTAAGAAATTCGGGTTCACAGAAACTAGTTTTAAATTATATCAGAACAAATTGCCTGTTTTACTGCATTATGGAAAACCGTTCCGTATGATACTTTCCTCGATTTAGCTTAACAATGAGAACATATAACATTCAAATGAAGCGAATAAGTCTTTTTTGTAAGTTCATGGGTCTTGGGTCGTTTCATGAACCCGTATTTTTGAGTTCTTTGCAATGAAAATGTTGAGAGTTGCAATCGTTAATTAAGCCAGAGACACATCCTTGAATGCCACACCGGTATAATGTTTCTTTCAATTTGTCGAATGATGGTAGTCATTGTAAAGTTAAATGCAAGTTTACCAAGCCAAAGAGACGCTGGAGTCGATAATGAACGCAGTAAAATCTATCTACCATAAAGCAATTTAACTCTTCTGATTTCCCAGTGATGTATTAAATTCTAATATTTTTCCTTCAATTAATTCTGAGTGATACTATCAAAAACTGTATACATTAAACATATTTAATCAGCTAATCTGGCACAATAATTTTTTTTAATTTGCTCGTACATTGTCTTATTCCTATTTGGGAACTTTTCATTTAGAATCACAGTTGGAAAGGATTTCTCCCGAAAATGAGTGATATTTAAAAAAGTAGCATCTGAAGTAAAACGTTTCAACTATCAACTATCACAAATGAAACAGTTATGTGAAAAACAATCGCATAGATTGATCAAGGAGATTACACAGGAAATATTTAATGAGCAATGAGGTCAATTTTGTATCCAATGTATCGTCGGAAATATATTATTCTATTTGAAAAATAATAAATAATTATTAAGTAGAGGGAATATTGATGTGTCGATTTTAAAGTTATTCATTTTTAGGATATTTTATATACCTTGCAATCCTCGTAAACGAGAATGTCTATGTGAAGCACCACTTCCAGTGTCAAAGCTCCATTCTAGATAAGCCACTACCAAGTAGGGTGTGAATCAACATTCTGTGACTTTGTCCGACCGAGTGAAACGAATGGAGAATTTCAAACTTGAAAGTGCGTTTTACGCTAATGAACCGTTTGTACAATAGAAACAGAATGCAAAGAGGTCAGCTTCAGTACGTAAAATTTGTCAATTTCGTAATGAAACAAGCATTACACGTTGGATTACGGTCCTGTATATGCCAGAATACGTGGGCTCATGTATGTTTGTTGCAAACATATAATACTAATATTAATGAGTTTGCAAGTGAGTATAGCTCGGTGCCTTTGAATATCAACTTTTATTTTGAGTAACCTGTATAACTGTCCTTAACGCTCTGGAACGAATTCTATTGTATCATAATCCAACATAACTCAACGGTATGACGTGACATGATCAATACGTGTGAAAGTGAAATGCAGGTCCATGTAATAAATAATTGAAATCTCCGTTCGAATTTGCAACTCTAAATAAGCCTTGTACATTAAAAGAACTCATCACAACTCTCTTGTTTATTGTAAAATATCATACTATACTTCTGTAAACTGCAATTTTGGTGAGTATATATATATATAATGAGTAAGAGATAATCAAAGATGGGAGAATACTTTATCTCTGATGTATCTTTTTTTCCCTTTTATATATATATATAAAAGGGGGAAATTATTTAAGTTTCGGTGCTCAGATTGAAAAAAAGATACATCAGAGATAAAGTATTCTCCCATCTTTGATTATCTCTTACTATCATTGATAACTTCATATGACCATGTGGGGGACAATAAAGTAATTTACCACCGATAGCATGCGCGTCACCATTCTAAACCAGACGCATCATTCGAGGACAGTTGCCCCGCTCCCCCAAAAATTTTGGAATTGAAAAACGTCAGATCTGTTGTAACTTGTTATATTAGCTCCACATACTCTACCATATAATGGTAGAATTATTTAATACTGAGTCCTAATAATTAGTATTGTACCAAATGGATTAATAGTAATTCATTCCGTTGTCGAATGTAAACTACATAAAATTACGCAAGTCCATTCAAACAGTAGTAATTATTTCTTAAAGGACCTATTGCGACAGGTTAGTTATATGAGTAAATTAAAATAAATAATTGGATGCGACGTTATTACATTCTACTGTGAAATCAGAGGCAATATATTTATGAGAGATGCATATTACCTGTTTCTGTTACAAGGACAGATTGAAGTGCAGTAATATTGCAGTATGCCTTCGGTAATTTACAAGAAAATTATATTAGGAGTGAGACTCCAAATTAAATAAAAATAATACACAAATAACATAAAATGATAATTAAATAGATATGCGGTTAAGGTTCTGTCATCAAATAAGCTACCAATTAAGTTTTATTTTCTGAAAATACAAAACATGATATAAATATATTGTTGGTCTTGGTGCTTACCACCTCTACCAAAAATTTGAAATGACACCACTATCCCATATATTCCAATCAAAGGGGGTTCAGGATGAAATATACAATATAACAGAGGATGAAATATTCTCAGTTTTTTGTAAAGATATGTTTTAGAATTCTCCTTCAAGTGTAATTTCTGTAATATTCTCGTACTAGCTCCTGTCTGAAACAGATATTACTTTACTCTCGGCGCCGACGGCTGAGTGGTTATCGTAGTGGCCTCCAAAACCCTATTGAGCAAGTTCGATCTCGGTCGGGATCGACGGTCAAAAATCCACTCACGACGTGTAATACGATTATGCAGTACGTAAACGGTCCCTTGAGTATCATTAATTCTCGGCGAAATATTCACCCTAGTAGCGGCTTTCACTATAATCTGGTATTGGAAGACGGAACGACGAATTTCGGGCCGGCGAATGTAGAGCTGGCTCGAGATTTCAGGATTTTTCGAGGCTCATTATTTAGAGCTTGGCCCAATATTTCGAGCCGCGAAAGACCTGAAATTCCCGGCGTAGGGTTTGAGACACTCACGTCATGGTACTTGTGGTAAATCAGGACATTTATTTCTAATTTGCTCCATTATATTGTACAGAAGAGAGTCATGTAAACACTTTTCTATATAACATAATAATAATGCTTCTCAAAACACTTCGGAATCGCTACATTTTGGAAACCAATAATCTGGAAAGAAAGAAAACCATTGCAATACATCTTTGAGCGGTAGTTTTATCAATATCCTTGTTTTGTTATTCTAACTAGAGGACTTGAGGTAGTTCATGGCAATAGTATCTCATTTGTCTCATTAGAGGCATACTGGGCCGCATGTGCTTCTCCCTGCTTATCGCATACGTGTTTTAACTCTCTCCTGCGAACTAGGCGGAAGTGAAAAAAATATTGACCAAATTTCATGTAATTGAGGAAAATTTGCAACAATTTGTAACAATGTACATATTTCATCCGTGTACCCTACACGTGGAGACGATATGTGATAACTTTCGGTCAGGTGAAAATGGCGACGAACCGGACCTGACCGAAAGTTATCACATATCTTCTCCACGTGTAGGGTACACGGAAGAAATATGCACATAACGAACCTTAACACGTAGATACGTGTGAAACCGGTAAATAAGTGCACACAGCACAGTGTGCCACCTGGTTCACTTATCTCCTCTATGGGGATGTCTCTCAGGTCTTCCGGGGTTTAGGTCTGGGTGGTAATGGTGTACAGTTGTGGAAGGCGAACGGGTGGTGTAGCGGTTAACACCCCTGCGATCAAAGCAGGGGTCCCGGATTCGATTCCCGACTCGTCGCCATTTTCACCTGACCGAAAGTTATCAAATTTGGAACAATTTTATTTTAATTTGTGACCTCGAAGTACCTTATTATAAACGAGATAACTTCCGTTACATAGCACCGCAAAAAGTATTATCTTCTCCAAAAAGTGGGAAAAATGATAGAAATACGAATAGTTTTAATGTCCATTTCACGTTGCAAAAAGAAGTATTAGTTTACACTGTATATTTCGGTTGACATTAATTTTGAAAAAAATACAAATACTGACTGTTTCTCTTCACGACGAACTACACCACAGGATATAAAAAAACAACTTATTATTACAAAGTAAAATTTTGAATTTGCTAAGAACTACAACGCAGATTATATTTTTAACCTTCACATTACACAAACAAGGATATTCTTGCGTTTGGGCTAAGTAAAACAATTTTTTGTTATGCCAACGTTTCTATATGTTTTATATCTGCTTCAGGGCTACATTATCGTGAACAAAGATATAATTTTAGAATTGTTAGGTATGTATCACGTTTATATATTTGGTGTGGTTTGAGTGTTCTGTATTTTATTGCATAAATTAAAAACGAAAATATCATTTGTTGATTATATAATATATCGAAACGTTGGCATAATAAAAAAATTGTTTTACTTAGCTTAAACGCAAGAATATCCTTATCTGTAAGAACTACAACAACATAAAATTAAGTTATTAACACCAATAAAAATTGAACCCATTTGGAAATAGTTCTTTATTTTTTTCAAAAATATACAGCTACAATCATGCGTATTATTAGAAGCCATGTTGTACCAAGAAAACAAGTGATTGGAACATAATTCATACATATTCCATTTCAACAGACTACAAACTAAATTCAACATTCCATAAAAAAATTATAACCAATATATTTCTATATATGTAATTACGATGCCGACACATAATGCCTCAACAACCAGGAATCAAACAGTTTGAACAAAATACTTCCACGAATGTATTCAATTAACTAAGGATTGATTCCAACATCCCAAAAAAATGAACACATTCGATGATACTTGTTTTTTAATTTTAACAACATAGAGTTACAAGAACATGTTTGTTCCCAAAGGCTAGAAAATAATGAATTTGGTATTATTTTTGTTCAAATCATTCTCTCTCTGGCATTTAGATGTAGACGTGCCATTATAAGTTCATATTTTTTAATTCGAAACAAAAAGTTTTTTCCGAAATGGTTCAATTTTTTTGTGGTGTTGGAACTAGTCCTTCGTTAGTTGAATACTATTTAATACTGAAATCGTTCGAATCGTATGCATCCCGGTTGCTCGGACATGACTAGTCATCAACCTAGTTGTATGTTTTTTAAAACAAAAATACCATTCCCGAAAAGGCTCAAAACTTTTTCGGGTCGTTGAATATACTTCTTAGTTTTTAGAATTTGATACTGAATAAATTTTGTTCAATTCATTTGTTTTCTGGTATTGGCAATAGATGTGTCGTCATCGTTTATCTTTTTGAAATTAAAAAACTATTTCCTAATTGATTCAAATTTCATTGATCGTTGGAAATATTTGTTAATAAGCACAAAATTGTGGCATACTTGCTTTGTAATAAAAATAATAACAATAATAATAATAAGTAGAAGAAGATATTATTCATTTCATATTCATTTGTAATAGTTCATTGGTCACAAACAGCCCTTGAAAATTTAAAGAGGATGGTACGTACAACTCTCACAAACTACAGAATGCATCACCCTAAAGCCGCAGTTGAACGCATTTACATTCCTAGGAAAGCAGGTGGTCGTGGTTTGTTGGACCTGAAAGTGTCGTGTAATCGTCAAGTAACAGGACTCAAGAGGTACTTTTCTGCAAAATCTGAAATGTCTCCACTACACAAAACAGTAGTATCGAGTGACAAAGGTTACGTCCATATGAACCACAGTAACAGAGAAAACTATCCTACTATCACCACGTTAATAATAATAATAATAATAATAATAATAATAATATTCAAGGACAGGTTGAATGTGTGGAAGACCAAACCTCTCCATGGCAGATTTCCCTATGCTCTTGAAAACGCCGATCACGATGGGGCTCTATTTGGAGAGACGGAGGGATTCATGCAAGCAATCAAGGATCAAGTCATCGCAACCAACAACTATAAAAAGTACATTGAAAAGCAAGATATTAACGAGAAATGTAGAATCTGTCACCAGTCATCAGAAACAATAGATCACATTACCACTGGATGTACAAATTTAGCACAGTATCTACACTGGCATAACTTGACTGCTAAAATTATACACAAATCTATCACAACAAGATTCGGACTTCTAACAGAAGAAGCTGAAATGATCACTCCGTATGAATACCAAGTAAGACCAACAATAGAAAACAAAGACTTTAAACTATATTACAACCTTCCAATAAACACAGATAAAACAGTCTCAGCTAATAGACCAGATATTATACTACATAATATCAGGGAACGAAAAGCACTCATCACTGATGTCACCTATCCAGCAGAAGCAATATGGACAAAGCAGAAATGGATACGTTTTCAAAATACATCCCACTTTCAATAGAATATAAGGACATTTAAAAACTCGAAACTGAAGAAATTCTAACAATCGTTGTTACAGCAAATGGCCTCATAAATAAGAACCTGAAATACGATTTGGAAAAACTAAATTTGCATCCCAAAAAACTAATTCCCAAGATCCAAAAATCTGTTATCTTAAAAACTTGTTCGCACCGTGCTTAACTTACCAAGCCAGGAATGAGGCATGCTAGTCACCCCCTCAAACCTTTTTAAAAACCGGGTGAATAATCCCCGAGAAGAAATTGTGTAATAATAATAATAATAATAATGTATTTTGTGATTTCTATGATATATTTAGTTCTGAAGATAGGTGATCATTATTTATATTATTTACGTTCATTAAAAATTCAAAATTAATATTATGTAGAGTCCAACTAACACCGTAAAATAAATTTAACTATATTCAACATTTATAGTTATATTCTTTTATTTTTCATCCCAAATACATGATGTAGGCCAATACTTCTTTTTGCAACGAGTGTTTGAAATCCAAATTGTTCGTGTTTGAATAATCCCCCCCCCCTATTTTGAAATAAAGTTATGGAGTTGTTTACAACCAAATTTTCGAGAAGCTGTAGCGTCAACAAAAATCACAAAAACTCGTAAATTTGAACAGAAAAATACTCCAATTTTTTTTAACCGTAAAGAAGTTTATAACAGTAAAGAAAAGTTGGGATTGTTATAAAATTAGAAATTATTGTTATAAAATTATATATTATTACTATAAAATTATATATTATTGTTGAAATTATATATTATTGTTGAAATTATATATTATTGTTGAAATTATATAATTCCAATATTTTAAAAATTGGTATGCGCTTGTTGTTAAGCAAACATGTTTGTGTATAATTCGAAGATGGGGGCTTTCTAAAAGACTTCCATCCCGGGCCTCATTAGTTGTAGGAACGTTACTGCTGTAGGATGTATGGAAACATTTATTAATGACGCGGTCATCCAAAATTCAACCAGAAGTGTTTAAATGGGTAATGCGAAAAGTTAGGCCAACGTCAGTTCTGTTAATGAATGGAGTAACTGATACGTTAAGTGATACAACACGTTGATATGATAACCCAGCAATTGGCAAGAAGAATTCATCCTTTTAGAAGGTAGCAAAACTGTGATGACCTTTACAGTTCCGCTTTTGAGTCGTTTTACGTTGGGTGTTGACACTCGTATTCAGTAGAAAATGAGATGGGAGTGAAATACGAAGTCGTGGCTTTCCTGTTTGTGTTTCAATGAGTTTGATAGGTTTATTGATGTTGGAATACGTTTTTTGTACTAAATGGTGGTGCTGAAAGCTCTCTATCTGATTGATTTCACCATATTGCAAAAAATCGCAACTTTTGAACTGTGAACTGGACTATTACAGTTTTTATTTGCAAGTATATACAATGCTATCGTCTCATTTCTTCTGTTGCATTGGCACGTGTTCCCTACCTATTTGATATCATTTATTATTATAAAGTTTTTTCTCTTTTGATACAATAATTTTTCAGAATTAAAAACGCAAAGAACCTCGGAATTTACCTTTTGTTCTCCATAGTAACTTCAATTTGTCATGAAATGACACACCACAAAAAAGTTTTTGTTTAGTGTTTGCTCCAGGTTATGAGAGTAGGGTTCAAAATACATTTTACAAAAAACTGCGAAATATGGCCTAATGTATTAAGTTTTTGCAACATTTCATAAATAACTCGATTTTGCATTTTGAGGATATGCGGGTATCCTTCGGGCATCGGGTCCATAGTTATTGAAATTATAATTTAGTTGCTTCCTTTATCAAGGATATTATTATGAGTCATAATAGAACAAAGGTAATTGTATTTAACAACCTAGATTGTTAAGAAAAGGACTACTAAAATTTATCAGAAGTGTTGCAGTGTTTCTAGTATATTTAGAAGAGGAATTGAATGCAAATTTTCTGTGAAAGTTTTCAACTTAATTTACACCTCATACTGAAGCTGCCCTGAAATAAAAAAATAACTATCCTTCAGCCCCAATAAAAAAACTTGTCATCAACGGTTGAATTTATTGTGATGTCACTTTTAGAAGTCAACAGATTATTTATTTGTTAGCTAGAAATGCAGATTATCGTCTTTTGAGCAACTGAAATATGTTATCTCATTTACTCAGAACTCAGCTTACGTCTGCAATGTTAATTTTTAACTTACCCTATGCTTGTCGATATGTAGAGGACGTAAGTTGGGGTCGTACAGCAGTTTGTTTGGTTCTAAGTTGACTGGGGATTGCCTTCGACCTTTATTGCACAAACTCCATTCTGGATTTATCAAACCCCAAAACGCAGGACCTGAAAAACAGAACATTAGCAGTGCATTTATGAATTAAATTAAAACATATCGTGTTTCAGTACTGGCTAACATGCGAATTAATTTGTTAAAGAAGGAGGGATTTTTCAGTATTAAAAATATAGACACCATATAGGTTTACAATACAAATCTCAGTTAAATATTAATTTCTTTCTTGAATTAATATCATATATATATTTATTGTCCCCTCCGTGGCTAAGCTGTTAGTGTGATCGCTCGTCACCAAGTCATACCGGGTTCAATTCCCAGGTGGAGCAAGATAAAATTTGTAGCTTTACATTTTCATGTCTCAGTTTAAATAACTGTGATGTATGAAAAGTTCACCCTCTGAGGCTAACAACCGCAGTTGTAATACTCGGATACAGCAATCTGGATCCTATCTAGACGCTGTTCCTCCGATCTCGGTAAAATTCACGATGTGTGTCTAGTGAGTAAACTCACACAAAAACTGATCCTTAATGGCACTCGTCATTCGTGGTCCTTAGCTGGCCGAAACGATACACNTATATATATATATATATATATATATATATATATATGAATTAGACAACGTTTCAGCCCTATTCAATACACAGTGTTAAACGCAAGTCTGGGTTGAATAACTTGTATCCCAGCAATGATCAAATCGCAACCCTCAACACCACGTGGTTTAATAGTAATGAACACTTTATAACTAACACATACAGAAAGGAATCATTTCCTCGAAAATTTCATGATGCAATTGGCGTATGTGACATTGTTACTGCGAGAGACAACTACGCCAGGGAAAGAGGTTGTCACTTTGGGTTAGTGTTACGGTGCAACGACAGGTAGCAGATTAGCGAGACGCTGTTAAAATGAAACAATTTCTTTTGCATGATATAGAAAGTCTTCGCCAAATTGAACTTCTGATGCATGAAAATTTTCTATACAAACTGACTGAACTACAGAAGGGTTCTGTGTCTATACATACGACCAATGAATAAGTGTACATGTTACAGGGTTAAATATAGTTCAATTTGGCTGCTAGTAGAAAGAAGAATAAACGTCATTCGAAATTACGATTTTGGTTAAAGGGTTAGTGAGGGTTCGGGAAAGATTCAATTCAACAAAATCTAGAAAGTTTTTTAATAAAACAAGGAAAGTATTGCTACCGAACCAACTGAAAGGAAAATGAGAAAATAAATTATTTTTGCTCACGAACTAATATCAAGGCATACTGTGAGACAATGGATGTTTATTTATCCCTGACAGCTGAGAGAACACTTATCATATATATTTTGAATTATTATGAACTGTATTAAATAGCGTAGCCAATTTAATATGGATCGCTAGAATATATCTCGTATTTTGTCGTTGAATATACGAGTATAAAACAATTTAATGACAGGTTTTCAAATCCTCGTTCCCACTTCCAAGATTTGGAAAAAATTATAATGTTATTCCTCAGAATGTTTGAGTTAGACAAAAAAGTGCTGATGGTACACCTGAATCGAAACGCCTTAATTGTTTATGAGTGATTAAATTTATATGAAAGAGCAGGATTATACATTTTTGTTGTATTATATTGAAATAAATACTACCTGCAGGAGGGAAAGTTTCAGAAATACACTGGACAATGAATTCATTAATAAGCCACAATAAATTACAAACTTAATAACATCTATAGAAACTTTCAGTTAGATTAGATACTTGATCATACAGGAAACTGAAAATATACGTTTCATTACAGAAAATGGAGCGAACGATAAAAAGCAGAACGAACCAGAACAATCACATATTTTACAGACCGACCTTTCTTAAGTTCTTGCAAAATCAACTTGAATACATTTGGATGCACTTATAGTTGGTAGATGCCTTCGAGGTCGTTTGACTTTCAGACGTTTTGTGATTTCTTAGAAGTAATATAGATAAATAAATGAATGCACAAGTTAAACTTTTCAATAAAATAAATACAATAATTTTCGTATTTGAGTATCTAAGTGATGATGATGGTTTTGCTTTAAACGCGTCCCGTGAAATTCAATATGAAGAAAAATGAAAATATCCAGTCAACTGTTCGCATAAAATCATCAACACCATAATCTTGTGGGTCCAAATTGTGAAGGAATGTTCCCGGTAGTGATGGGGAGAGAAAAGAATCAGTAATTCAGGAAAGTTGTTTCACACGATCACACCATGCTGCTACTGCGAAAACGGAATAAAACGATGCGAAAACGTCTCCCATCTGCATTCATGAGTTGTCGTGTTGGGAAAATAGAACTGAGGATGCTTCCTTTCCACTGAGAAGATCTCGTGTGGAGTCCGACATCCAGGTTGCTTCAATATGAAAAGTATCAACGTTATCTGACAAAGGAAACAATACGGAAGTTACGATCAATTAGATTATGCGGTGAACTCAGAAAAGTCTCACTATTTAGCAGTATCGTCACGTCGGTGGGTTTTCAACTGAAACCATGGAATGACATACCACTGGTTAACAATTAGTCTTCGAATTTATCTCAATGTTTCCAGCTTGTGCCGTTGAAGGCATGAAATATAGGGGAATCGAAAGAGATGGCATCCCTGAAAATAATCAGAGGATATTTCCCAGACCGTAGTCGAATGAAAGGGTGCCTTCCGAGAAGGGATCAATCATTTTTGCAAATAAATGAGAAAAATTATTCTGGGATTTGGATGGTTGTAGAAGTAAAATAAATAGTGACATGAAGAAAAAAAAGAACCTGTCAAAAATTCATTGTGAAAAACACAAGTAGTGTTTTCACGTCAAAACATTTGATAATTGTAAAAAGTATCAAATAAACAGTGGGGTGATATACAAATGACTTGAATTGCCAAATTAATTCAAGGGAGAACCCAACCTTCTGGCATTAAATTGATACATTCTTTATTAGCAAATGAAAATCCAACGAAACCAACAAAGGGAAAAATACGCCATTGTCTCTAACTTACAACGCATTTTGTAATCAGCCTAAATTATGCATTGAATTCAAACTCTTGGGTGATACTTTTCCAATTTTGAGTAGATCTTCAGAAATGAATTTCTCCGGTCTACATATTAAAAGTCTACCAGTGTTATGCAAGGTCCTATTTACTATTCTACTCTTAAATCCACATTTATGTACCTTATTATATTACGGATTTTAAATTGAATAATAATTGAAACCAGTGTAAGTAATTAATAGGCTTGCATCTTGGAAGGCTAAATTCTGCGTCTGATGTGTTTACATTTCGTAATGTGTCGTCTACCTATTGGCTGGAAGAATTACTCTCCAGGGAAACAAATGACGTGGTATCCGACTGCTACTACTAACGGTTTTTACGACCTCTCTTATTACAGCTAGATAAAAACCATAGGCAAGTGCACTGAGGACAAAAAGTAACATTTGTTCTTACTAAATCAATTCCTCGGGAACTATCAGGCAACAAGTCGGAAGTTTATTAAAAATAGAATAATTAAGGTTTGACGTCGCATGCATACTGGGTGAATGAACCAGGTTTTTTCAACAAACATTCTTTAATAATAATGACTGCCTCTGAATCATTATCAATTGATTTCACACAGTATCTCACGGTTCCGTATATTTTTCTCTGCCTCTAATTTTGTATATTCCAAGCTGTTTTGGTCTATGTTGTTTCTGGGGCGTCCTTCATGAGTAATCTGTTAGCAGTGCCAGCTGTGCCCATCAAAGTTTTGCTACCCTAGTGGTCCAGGTGGCACTATTGAACAACGGCTGGTGGTAGCAGAGGCATTGATCGAACTAAAAAAGTGCCGAGTTTGGAAAGATGAATTCTCCTTTCACTGGACTTCCGAGTGTTCTGAAGACAAAATATTCAGCAAGGACACGAACAACAGATCTTAATACACTTGAAAAAGACAAATATGCACCATTCACACTTCTATAAATCTACGAAAATATTTTATTGGACGTCATGAAGTAATTTTGATTGAATTGAAGAAAGAAAAGTTCCCTGTGAACATCTTTGAAAACAAAAATGGGAGATATATATCACTTGAAACCCTGGGTATTGTTAATNTATATATATATATATATATATATATATATATATATATATATATATATATATATATATCGTAAATATCACAATATTCAAATTATTTTGTCGGTATTTGTTAGCAGCACCCAAGAGGGAGATTAGAAGTGCCATAAAAGAACTGAAGAAAGGAAAGGCAGCAGGGAAAGATAGGATCCCTGCAGAAATATTGAAGGCGGACATTCCCTCTACAGTGGATATGTTATATCCATTATTTCAAGGTATATGGAGAGAGGAGAGATTACCTGATGAATGATTGGAGGGCATAATCGTTAAAATCCCTAAGAAGGGAAATTTAAGTGTACGCGATAATTGGGGAAGAATCAATTTACTTTGTCTTTGCAGTAAGACCTTTAGTAGAATAATACTCCATCGCATATCAGCAGCTGTAGAGAATATCCGCAACGAACAAGCTGGATTTAGAGTCAATAGATCGTGTATAGCTCAGATATGCTCACTGCGAATTATTGTTGAACAGTCCCTGGAATGGAGATCTCCACTTTACGCCTTGTTTACAGATTTTGAAAAGGCATTTGACTCCGTTAAACGAGAAGGAATCTGGAGAATCTTAGAGACAAGAAGAGTGTCAATTAAAATCATTAACCTCATAAAAGCGTTCTATCTACATTTTTGATGTCAAGTTCTTCACAACGGTGCCCTTTCTGAATAATTTGAGACAGTGTCTGGAGTAAGGCACGGATGTTTGTTACCCCCTTTTCTTTTCATACTAGTGACGGATGAGGTCATGAGAAATATCATCCGCGACAGAAGAAGAGTAGTAGTGTGAAAATTAAATGATAGAGTAGAGGACTTCGACTTCGCTGACGACATATGCCTTCTTTCACTCTCCTGGGAACATATGCAAGAGAAAGCTGAAGCCCTAGAGATCGAGTCCGCAAAATACAATTTAAAGATAAATACGAGAAAAACAAAAGAGCTGCGGGTCCAAGCTAGAAACCAAACGCCTATATCACTGGGAGGTGAAACAATAGAAAGTTTTGAATATTTTACCTATCTTTATAGCTGTATCTCCAAAGATGGTGGTACAAAAGACGTTTGCGCAAGAGTTCATAAAACCAGAGGTGCCTTTTCCAAGCTAAGAAACGTCTGGCAAGCAACAAACATTAGCATTAACACAAATATCAAAATTTTTAATGCATGTATTAAGACTGTCCTTCTTTATGAATGTGAAACGTGGGTGTTCTCGGTGGAAATCAAAAAGAAATTACAGACATTCATTAATAGATGCTTTTGGTTCATATTGAAAATCTGGTAGCCCAACTTAATCAGCAATGAAAAACTGTGGAGAAAAACAAAACAAATGGATGTAAATACCGAAATCAAAAGAAGGAAATTCAACTGGATTGGACATACCCTGAGAAAAGGACAGGATGAAATCCCCCCCCCTCAATGTTTTGGAATGGAACCCGCAAGGATCCAGACCACGTAGGAAAAATTGAACGTATTATTATTATTATTATTATTATTATTATTATTATTATTTGTTAGCTGAAAGAGGAATGGCCGTATCAAATTATATACAATAACTCTCTCTTTTGTTGTAATGGGTGATTGGAATGAAAGCTATAGTCTGTGGGAGCAAGTTGATTTTTGAAACCAATTAAAATGAATTTTGTTAAAATTACGATGTACTGTTATACCCAGAAATGTAAAATCCTCCTCTTCTTCAGAAGAAAAGTTATAATTTAGAGTAATATGAATTGAATACTTTTTTTTATTTGAAGGGGCAATAGAACAAATGTCATCAACATATCTAGCGTAGATAGAAAGGTCCGAGTCCAAAATGGCAATACCCATTGGTGACCCTTGTGATTGATGGTACACTTTGTTATTAAAAGTAAAAAACGTATTCTCCTCGCAGCGAAAGAAAGCTAATGAGGGAGGAGCCTAAAGACCACGTGAAAGTTGAGAAGCCAATGTCAGCATTGCGAGATTGCCGAATCTTCCTTACGTGGGCGTTGTACTCGTGTTAGCAGAATCTTGTTTGGACGCTGCCGCCCACATTAGTCCCTTCCTACACAATCGGGGAAAGAGGATGAACATGCTACACGTGTCGGTTTTCCATCGAGGATTGCAAGGAAAGGCATATTGTTTGGGGGTTGTTCGTTCTTTTAAAAATTGTTAATAATAAGGTAGTAGTTGAATTCTATACTAATCCTAATTTAGAATTAAGTTAATTTAAATTCACGAGTTGAATTAATGAATAAATACCGGGTGAATATTACAATTTACTGTAAAATGTTGTAGATTTTTATGGGGAACTAAGTTTCATAAATTAATGTCTTTTCTCCATACATAGTGGAACTGAATTTTAACACAATAAAGTGTTTTGATCATCGTCAGATGTCAGAGGTCTAACATTGCTTTTTTTCATGCGAAAGCAAACCTGCATCGCGGTATTTCTGAGTACATGTCTCTAAAATGTGTTTCAACATTTTCATTAAATGTTTGTAAGTAATGCAGCTCAAATAACTCTTTTCCACAAGTCACCAAACGTAAAAATTCAAATAAAAGCTAAATTATCTGTATCTGAGTTTTTGACAATAAAATCATTATTATTATTAACTACCCCATTTGCCCCCGTCCCCTCAGTTTCTGTTCCATCAATATTTTGACATATCTTCTTACGTGTTACGTTTGGAGATTGACATTTTGCCAAGAGTACTGATTGAAATAAATAAAAGTTGAATCATTTTTCATGGAATCTCTTAGTTTTCTGATTAAAATAATTAAGAAGCAAGTTTGTCATAAATTTTTTATTTCATCACTTATTTGATAAGCATATATACTTTTACTAGTAACTAATAAGTAAGTACATTTTATTTTTCAAAACTAGCTACGAACACATGTTAACTTTGCAGAAAATTATAGTGGTACCACGCTATGTTAATGTTAAATACGTTTACAGCTTCTATGTCGTGAACAAAAATTTTTTTCAAAGCATGCAGATGAGCGTTTGTGGGAATGAACCTAATTTTGAACGTAAATTATTGTATTATTATATTATAATAAAGTCAAATAATTTTATAACCTTTAATTTGTGTAAAAGTTGTCCGATTAAAATGAGACAAAAACTGAAGCATTTATAAAATTACAACCATTTACATGGATATTATTTTGTTTGTTTAAAATATTGATAAATACATTTTCCATAAATGAAGTAGGCCATCGCTGAACCGGCAGAATTTGATATACCAGCTGGGACGGCGGGCTTTTTTTACCTTTGACCTAAAGGACACACGATATTCCGGAGATAAGCTTTTCCACGGGTTATAGCAGCATATATGTGGGTGTTGCGGCGTGCAGTCTGGAATGGGTGGAGCTACTATAGGCTACCCCCCGCAGAAGGCAAATGACAACACCGCGTTTTCGCTCAATTGGTTACATCTCATTATCCTTCTTTGGCTACGGGGACAATAGAGCCCTTGGCTGATACGACAGATGGAGTAAATCAATTCTTCTTTGCGTAAGATACAATTTATCTTCATGTTTTCCCTCCTTTCTTAAATGCTCTCAATAACTAGTTGATAGAAAGAAATCAGAAACTGAATGAAGCATTTATTTTTCAGGGAAAAGCTAGTGGAGTAAATCCATTGCACATACTTTCTCATATACGTTTCTCCATCTGCAGCGTAATGACAAAAATATCGTAAAAGTTAGGGAAATGTAATTTCGTTGTAGACAGAAATTGATGTATTTTCGTATCTGCAGTGCGTTTTCTGTCCTCTTATGTATTTTATCATTATCATATCTTTCATTTCTTTTTACGAAAAGTGTATTCTACGTATGCTTGGTCTATTTACACTGCTAAATATTATACAACCACAAAGGGCACAGAGCTAGTGACCCTCGCCGCACCGCACCGGTCAGCTGTCCTGGCGCGCAACCACGGGTTAGACCTTACCCGTCATTTTTCTTCATTTAATTTATTTTAAAGATTTTAATACATTTCACACAGATTAATACATTCATGTACATTCTCATTTAGCCAATATATGCTGAATATTATTCAAGCTTCTTGAAACAGTAAACTAATGTGTAAGTGTAGCAGACAGAAATTATTTTACTCCGTTTATACCAAACTTTCAAGCGAAATACCGCTAAAACGAATGTAATGCATACTCCTTGTACCTTACGCACAGCAAATTTAAGCAAAATCTTTGTAGCCGTTTCTGAGAAATATTCAAAAGAGTTCTTTGACCTTCATGTGATGTGCCCTTTGTTTTAAAGTAAAAAAAAAGTATAGCACGTGCATCGACAACAAGTAAATTCTACCGCAAATACGAAATATCTATAAAATTGATTCAACCATTTTCTCAGAATAGCTGCGCACAGACGGCCAGACGGAAAGACGTTACGCCAAAAACCACTTTTTCTGAATCAGAGATAACCAAAACGAATAGTTCAGTCGAAATCTCGCTTTCGAATATTTTCACGACTACAAAACTTTATATATACTACGTATATGAGAAAGTGAAAAGAAATAGGTTTATACGTTACCCTGGTAATAACTTTGTGTTAACGTGCAGGGGAATGATGAATTATTGTACTTGATAGTAAATAAATAAATAAATAACTAGTTGATTGGGCACATTAGTAAGCTACACCTAAGGAAATCATTTTATGTTTATTGGGTACTACACATTTCTTATATTTATTTATAAAGTCTAAGCTGTTTTTAACTGAAAAACTAGGTTCTTTTAACATCGGAGATGAAACACTAAGGATAAACTTTGAAACTGACTGTTGATAGAAAATGCAATAATTCAATGGGGTATATCAAGAATATGTATTTTTGGCAACTCGTACACCCTAGATAAATTTGCTGAAGCGCGAAATAATTCGTTAAATATGTTTCTAAGAGCATTATTTTGTAGTTAGTGGAATCTTTTTCACTAATGCCTGCTGTAATTGGTCGCTTTTAAGTACTCACATTAAGTTATAACCATGCTGTGTGCCTTAAATGCACAGTGATTTAAATAATATGAAACGGATAATAACGTCGAATAAAAATATGTTGAATATTTTTTTCCGAGTTAGGGTATATTTACGTTGAGTTACATCGATGTGCATCTCATGAAATACGCTTTGCGTTAGAAATGTTATTGGACTAAGAGAAAAAAGAAATCAAATCCGAAATTTCTCAATTTATCGAAACCATAATTCTTGATAGACTGTATTTAACCGGAAAAATAGAATTGTCAACGCATGTTTAGTGTATTATTTTCACATTTATAAATAAAAGGCATGATTTAATTTAGATTAATAGTTGGTCTGTATTTCAAGCATTCCAACATCAAATTTTTTTAGAACTTATTTTGAAAAGAGAACAGTATTTTCTCATTGATGCAGTTCACAGCGCTGCGGTTTTACCTTCCGTAGAGTGAGTTGTGTTTTTGATGCGGCATGCGTTCCAACCAGATGCGGTTTGGTGGAAAAGAATAAGGAAACATGAGCGTCATTGGACATTTCAATTTGTTCTAGATGCTTGGTAAATGCAAGTACAATTCGCTAATTAATACGTCGGTTGATAAGTAACGCTGCATGAGTATTTTTATATTCTCTTTCAAATAAATGGGGATTTCTACAGACTCTAACTTTCGATGAAGCCGGTACCATCTCAGAAGAAAATAATAGTTTGTAGGTGCATTCCCTTACATTTTGAGAGTTCGAATCTAATCATAAAAATAAATTAAATTCTCCGTTTTTCAAATGTCAACTTTTGGTCCCTCAAAACATAAGGGCTTGTGACCACAATATATCATTTCTTTCTGATATGGTCAAACAACTAGTGCGGAACCGCGGAAAATGGATGGACCCTGATATAAAATAGTGCCGGATCTATTTTTAGGGTCTGCCGGTGGAAGCGTGCCGAGGCCATAAAATCCGAAAGATCTACCCTCTTGTAAAGGAAACAGTGTCACTTTTTTTCAAGACATAGTTTCTGTTACTCATGTGCTCCAAAAGCTGTGGATAAGAAAGGCATGTTTTCATCGTAATATCTCTGATAGAAGCCAAGGAACGGAACCATGTTTTTCATAGTATGATTTCATCCTTCTTAATTCTCGCTCCGAAAAGTCTATCGGTTAAAAGAGGACCCAGGCATGGCACTTGATATGACAAAAATCAAGTTTGTTAGAGTTTCCAACATCTAGGAGGAATATCGAACTTTTGCAAGAATGTTTATAGAGTAGAATTCGTAATTCAATTTTAGCTATTACGTGCTCAAGAATACGTTTCTGTTACATTTAAAAGTTTGTAGATGCTTTCTAACGCGTTTTATCAGTTATGAGGCTATGAAAAGGTAATTTAATAAAATTCAAGGATATGTTTATTTCTGTCTATTCTTAGAAAAGCTTTAAGTATGAATTCCGTTCCATCAGTTTTACAACACTGATGACACTTAGATCAATAATACTTAGACAATGTAAAGATACAATCAAATATTTCTCACCTGATATGCCATCGTACGTCCACCATTGCTCCCAACTTACTCCAGTCGTCACTGAAACAGACAGGTATATATTAAAAGTAGATAAAAATGGTGGATAGATTGATGGAGACATTGACAGTCGAATCTAAATTTGTTCAGTTTTATCTGTATCACAATACAGAGAGTTTATTTCACGAGAAAAAAATAATATTTACGACAAAAGAGTACTGGTAGAGAAGTGAACCGAAATTAGAACATCTATGTCAGACACAAATATGCTAGTTCTATAAGCTTCAGAGAACTAAAGGGATTACTTATATCCTATCCATCTACATCTACACAATAAAACAGATGGTTTCTGTGTCTATAGTACGGATAAGCCAAAAGCTTCGAAATTTTGCACACGCGTTTTCCGGTGTGGGTCTAAGTGCATCCTCAAGAGATTATTTCGAAATTCGATTTAGATATTTTTTATTGAACGTTAAACATATTTTTTAGTTTCTTGTCTATCACAGAGATTTTAAGGTCCAGAGCTTCGAAGTTTGACACAAGTATTCTCCACTGATTGCCTCTGGACCTCCGATCGATTTTGCGATACTCAAATACATTTTTATATTATTTCTAAGTGGTTTTGGTGTCAGTAGCATAACGACGAGACCGAAAGACTTCGAGATTTGGTACACGCCTTTCTCAGAGTGGGTCCAAGTGTACTTCACCACGATTTTTCAAAATTCAATTTATATATTCTTTAAATGAACGCAATTTTTTTGTTTTTTGTTTTCGCCTAGTGTAGTGAGTAAGGTCCAGGACGCGCGCATTTTCTCAGGTGGATCCAAGTATATTTTTTCCGAAATTCGAGTTAAATTTTTTCTTACGTCAATTGAAATTTAGAAAGAATCGTTGTAGAAAAGTCCGTATTTCCACGCTTGCAAAGAAGTGGGTAGTCGGTTACTTAAGACAAGAATTACACAGGTAGGTAAATAAAAGTCGCACGTTACTGAAACGAAATTTTAAACAGCCGTTAAGCAAAATATTGTGAAATAACCTCTCCAATTGAAGTTCATTTATATATATATATGGTTGACTTTCTGGGGCCAATGCGTTCCGAACACCGCAACTTGGCCACCCTCAGCTTACACCGGCTTTTATGTTTTCTGACACATTGAAGGCTTGTGTGTCGGAATAAACGCATCGTGGTAGTCTTTACGTGGTATTGAAAACAAGGCAAAGTGTTTCGTGGAATATCGTGAAACCTGATATTCATCATTTACAACGTTAAATACCAAAGTTTCAGTTGCGTTCGTGAACATTGTTACAATGCAGCTTTAACAAGTTTCAGGAACGAGACAGAATAACCCACATCCCACGAGAGGTGTTGGGGAGAAAAGGGGGAGCTATGTTAAGACAGACGAGCACTACCAGGCAACACTGCAATCAGGTTTCTGCGCTCCAGAAGAGCCAATTCTTCCATTCATTTTGCCTCATAAACAGCATGGAATGGTGCGAAAAGAAGCGTAGTGCAGAACAATTTTATTAAATAAGTAAAATAAATATATACATTTATTGTCAAAAATGCAGTTACAAACTGCGTATAATAATAAATTTATTGTCAAAAAACAGTACAAACTGCGTATGACCACGTGGAGGATAATAAACTAATTTACTCTCCGGAAGCAAGCAAGAGACCATCCCATCAATTCCGATCAAGGGCCCTAAGGCAGAGGCGGATTCAAAAATTTCAGCAAAAGTTCCTAGATAAGATAAAAAGTTAGCTGCGAGTTATAATACATATATAATGTCAATATGTTTGTAATTTAACGCAAATATGTTTGTAAATTTACATGTACAAGTTATTATCGAACTATAGATTATTCTGAGTATAGTGTTTAAAAATCATAAGAGTTGAAAAAACACTAAATTCACGATTTATTGTTACAATAAACACGCCCCTAGACAAAGCCTAGAGAACCTGTATAAGAAATCCGCCTCTACCCGAAGGAAAAACGGAGAAAAACCCGGGCCAGGATGGGGCTACAGAATTTATGTACACAACCGTGCCAAAGTTGAGTACACATAAAACTAAATTAATATGAGCCATAAGACAACACAATCATGCAAGAAAATAGTTTTTGAAATTGTTATAAGTTATTTAAAAAGTACTTCAGCAATGGCGTGATAAAGTACAAGACGAATTTAACTTTTATTAAAATCAATAAATTCTTTTACAGAGTAGAAGCACTGGTGCAGGAGGTAGTTTTTAACCGAGGATTTGAACAGATTCAATTTCATAATATCTTTTATATTCTTGGGCAGGGAATTATATAGAACGATTCCCAAATGATAAGGTCCTTTTTGAGCAAAGACTGGTTGACACTCTAGAGCGATGAATATTACTACTATTGCTAGTATTGTGATCGTGAACGAGACTGTTTCGTATAATCGTGTTTCGTATATCCCAGCGTCAGACAACAAACAATATTGACACATTCATATTTTTTTGCAATTAATTTCTTTCTTTCCAGTAAGAAGTCTTTTGAGCTTTGTGTACAACTTATAAATCACTTCAAGTTTCTTATTTTATTTTATACTCTTTTGGCAAAACGTTATAGTCCATTTTGTAATCTTCTGTTACTGCAGAAGTTTCGTTGGTGGCGCACATCTTTCGTCTACCGCAATGTTGATCGTATCGTTACTATTTCCATCGTACATTGGTCGCTTTTGTCTAATTTCTCCTAGGTCTCTATTAAATGTAGCATTTTTTGTGATGTCTAGTGTGCCTATTGCACGTAATGCCTTCGTAACTCTCCCGCGTTCCTGTTCCTACAAATGGTTAAACTATATCCATACCTTTTAGATTTATAGAGCGTTCACATTACGTTGTATTTGAAACAAATAAAATCCTCTGAATTTGAATGACCACTATTGATGAATGTACACAGTAGGAATATCATACCTAATAAGTCTCTAGTAATTTTTTATGATGTAATATGAAATAAATAGTGGGAATAAGGGAATTGGACTGTCGAATTCTAAAATATGTAAAATTTAAATTGTTCTTTTTATTTAAGTTAACACTTTCTAAATTTTGACGGATAAAACATCTCAATTTTTGTTTATTTCCCTTCTCTTGTTTCCCTTTAAAGCTATTTGGTTAATCCAGGAAACTTAATGTGAAAACGTCCCGGATAATACAATCGCTGATGAGTAAAATAAATATTTGAAGGCAGCAGTTATGTCAGTTCGCCCATAGTTTTCTCTTTTTCCAGAGTATGAATACTACAATTCTCACAAAACACACGAGATGTATTTTCTTACATATAAGATAGGTTGCATAGATATGGAGCAATGTTCACTACTTCCCACCTTCCCGTTACATTAGTGAATAAGATGCCACAGCAATCCAACTGAGGCATGACTAGATACTATAGGAGGGTTTAACGAGAAAAAAAATTACATTTACGTTTTATTTAGTGAACCGAGAGGTAAACGTTCCTGGATATTTTATCAATTTCAGTCTGTCTGCTAAGTGAACTGTGAATATAGGACGATAGAGTTTTTTGGGATATGGTTACAATCATCCGTAAAGCTTTTGACCAACAAGATGAGCAACACAGGCTCAGAATGAGATGACTAACAAGCGCATAAGAAAGCCAAAGAAAATTATTTTGTTAAGAATATAGATGAGAACCATATTCCAATTCTATCGCAAGAGATATAAATCAAGAGTAAGACAGATATTTACGTTACCACCTCGTGATCGGAGTGTTGTTCAATATGATATCGACTAAATGTGTGCCTGTAGGTTTTGTGGTTGATTGTTTGGAAAATAGATAAATACATCGAGATTAAGGGGGATTTGAGAAAATACCTAAAGATGTAACCCTCTCTAATTTTATTTCTGAATCTAGACCACAATCTAGTTGACTTCTAATAAGCAACTTATTATTCAGTGATACATGACTATATCTGATGGATATCACACGAAGCAGATGCGGTGGTGAGATTTGTAAAGAATTAGGAAGTATCATAAAAAGAATGTGTTTTAAGTTTTCTGTTCACCTCAAACGCCGCAGGTTTTTCTACAAATCTCAAAAGTCTATAAGGTTGTCTTATCAACGAGGACGCGGATTGTCTTATCAACGTAACAAACCACGCGGATCGTTGTGGTTCAGAAAATAGAACTTGATATGAATCCTCTAGTTTGTTTTGTGTTATGTGCAATTCATTTTGTAAACCGTGTCTCATGCACTACTGATGCTTCTCCCTGATGCGCTTTCTAGTACTGTGGACTGTCCTCAAAGAGTTACGTTTTTGCCCAGCATTTTGGTGAGCTAGTTTAGACCCTCATCTTGGTGTCAAAGTGTCCCCAGATTAAGTGCGCACAAAACTGTGAAAAGCGTGTAGACTGTGCTGCTTCCACTTTGCTCGTACGAGAAGTCCACGAATTGTAGAGTAACGATGATATCCAGCGGAATCGGTGCATTTGCCCTGAAGAAGACTGCAATATGGTAGTTGAAACGTCGGCTCTTCGATTCATGACGCGGCAGACACCCGGATGCCAAGAAACCACGGATACCTGCCGCGGAAACACTTACGGTAGACCCCTTGGTTGCTTACAACACAACGCGGTCAACATAACGTCGAAAAGTAACGTCAATTTATTCGGACCGAGTCGGTCCTAGTCCATCCGAATAATACAGAATAGAGCATCTGCACTCCGAGGTTTTGTTTCTATGCGTCAATGCTTGCCTACACACGGCTAATCGTATCCGAGAGTTCTTAGATGGTTTTGGATGAATGGTGTTTGATCACCCGACGTACGTCCAGATCTGGCGTCAATGAGGACCTCGCAACACAGCGCTTTGACGCTGACGTATAACTTCATGTAAGTATGAACCAGATTTCTACTCGTGCGGAATTGGAAACTCTCCCCAAATTCCCAATCCATAGATGTAAAAACACGTGAATTAGGTTTCGTCTGGTCCCTAGGCGCCCGGTTTAATTAGACTCATACCCGTCTGTTCATCCCGATTTAAAAAGACAACACTAAATTCCTCGTCTTCAAAATTCATGTTCAAATTTCCGTCCTACTTTCATCTCAAGGTCGGTCAACGTATAGCGAAATGAGAAGAATCGCTTCATTATCTACGTGACTGAGGAATGCAAATGCCGAAACCGTTTCGTTCAATACGTGAGTGACTTTTCTGTACCCCGTAGAAAATTTACGGGGCTGAGGAACGCTGGACGCCAAAACTGTTCCGTCAAATTTGTAAGCGATTTTTTTGTTTTTCTTTCTAATTCTCATTAACTTGTGACTTTTTAAATTATACTCCTCGTGGTTGAGTCCTCGTGGCATTCGCGAGTATTTTTTTCATATGTTTGCAACTTTATCGTTTCTCACATTCCCAATGATATTCATTGAGAATGTTATCTATTAATGTTGGTGGTTTGATAGAATTGGTGTTTGAGAAAGAGTTTTTAGAAAATAGCAACTTCTCATTTCACTCCGTTAGGGGTGAGTTTTCGTAAAATCCTTCCTTAGTGAACATTTTCGATCATTTTTTGTGTCATGCTCTTTCCCTCCCCCCTCTAGGTGTTTCGTGCGACCCATGTGGTTTGAAGGGTACATAATGTCATTGGAAACACAACTATTCATCTCAGAATACATAAATACAATGGACACGACTTTAATATCGATCTCTTAACGTCATTCTTACGTCTCGCCCTACCCACCCCAGCTCTAAGAATACCGTGCCCCTATGTGATCTCAACCTGAATTTAACGGCATCGGTAGTTTAAAATCTCATCAACCCTAAAACTATGTGTTCAATGCAATTATCATTTTTTCATATTTCAAAATTAGTTTTCAATAATTTTTACCCATAAACCATTTCCACACACCCCAAAGGGTGAAGAGGTGTCTTTCTTCTATGAGGGCTCAATTTAAATTTACACGATATCGGGATTTCACTCTTAACTCAGCGACGTCAAAAATGTGAACTCGGCACTGGTATCTGTCATGTTCGATAATTTTCTCATGACATCCTCTTCCTAGGGGTGCTAGGGATTACACGGGCTGATTGTGGACTCCGGCATCTTTGGGAATGTCACTACTAATTTCAACGGCCCAGAAAAGTATGATTTCGAATAGAATATGGGATGTTTTCATTAATATTACGGGTGTCAGGAATGTCTCACCCCCACAGTGGTTGTTTTCAGATAGCTGTATATCAAATTTTGTTGAAATTGCTCCAGGCACTCCAGAATTATGGTGGGATACACATAGCAATTTAACCCCTGTTTCAACACAATCAATAACACATGTTACTCTGAGTAACACCGAGTACTCCCCGAGCATAAAGCGGTCCAAATTTGATTGTAATATGTGTACGATTTTGGACTGTGGAATTGGTGGAGGTTTTTAAAATATATTTTTAAGGTTTATTTAGCTCTGATGATGACCAAAATTAAAGGTCGAAACGTCGACATAATTTAAAAAACTCTTTGTTTTATATGGTCTAAATGCAAAAACCAACATCCCTATTTACAAGTTTTGATTTCTTTTAAAACATCCCATATTTTTCGATGGTCCTGTACTATAATCCTTTACATCTTATTTTAAAGAGGTCTACCATTTTATTACGAACTTAACAAAATTTTACCCAATTTTTCATATAATTTTCTTCTTAAAAAACGAGAAATGTATTTAAAAAAATTATGTGATTAAAAAGAACACCCTCATTTCCTTTTCCTACTCCTCCACGCAGAATTTTGGATCTTCCTGATGAAATGTTGTACACTTGACGTTCACAATATGAGGAAGGTAATGTCTAGATCTGATTTCGAAATAAAGTAATCCCCTCTTCATTGACCTTCCAACGAATTACTCTTTTAATTTGTTGCATTAGATTTGTTAAGTGTTAATGATACGTAGGGTAAATTCATACTTTATGATAACTGAATTATGGAACCGAAAATTTATCATTAAAATGTCATCGTAAGGCTGTAATATATTTATAAGACTTATTCAAAGAAGTTATTTTTCATTTAAAACAATATTTTGACTCTCTTTTCATTTTCGTATATTTTAACTCTCTTCCACCTACAATATAGTAAAAAGTTATGAATGTCTTTGGAGCTAACAAGTCAAAATAAATATAAACCTCGAGGTTTCAACGCCCAAATACACTAATTGACAGATTCTGATTCTTTCGTGAGAAGATACTAGCTGAAATGTTGCTCTAAGAAACCCACGCCTGAAATCACATCTCGTGTCCTTACAGTAGATGGTAATAAATTTCATTTATCTCCACGTTACACAGTCCTTAATGTCACGCTGAAGTTTTGTGTGAGAGTCGAGAGGTTTCTTATTCTCCCGAAAAACAACATAAAAGCTGAGAATGTTGCTCAAAGTACTAATATTTTTGCTGGCTACGGCATGTTCTGATTCATGAATATAAGGATTTCATACTCCTTAACCATATCTTTTTCCTATTTTTTTCTATTTCATTGTGTCTAGATTGTATAAAACATATGCTGGTTTGTATTTACATAATATTATGATGGTTTCAAATTTTTTCTTTACCAATATGGTTTGTTCGCGATTGAGATTGTGAGTTGAAGTTGCAGTGAGTTGGGAGAACTTGGACTTCCCTGCGAACAGATCTGAGTCTATTTAAGAAGTTAGTGTGTCGGTGGGATGTTAGGTAACATATTTAATTTCTCGAAATTCTATACTCTCTTTTACACAAATTATTTCTCTAAAAATTGTCTCAAGGAATGCCACTCTTAGTAAAGACATAAAATCATCATAAGGAAATAGATATTTATAACATACGATACTTCTCTGAAAATAATGTACCTTTGGCAACATATTTTAGGGAATTGTTTGCCTATCATCACCCTTCTTGACTGATCCTTCTTTCTGCAAATAAATTCATGGGAAACGGACAAATGTTTTAATTACGTAATCCTTCTTTGGAATTTCACAATTTAATAGTCTGGGTTATTTTTTTAAAATTAAATCTTTCCCAAAAATTTAATTCAGATGAAGTTAATAAAGTGTTTGTTTTGAATTTTGAAGACTTTGAAGAAGTGATATTGGAGAATCAACCGAATGACTGCTTATATCAACCTAATAACAAGCTAATGACTGCTTAAATTTAAAAATCTAAGCATACAAAATTCTTTGTATCTGACTGAATAGAATTAAGAGAAGAAAATAGTTTGGTTTCGTTTGATGTTTGCTGACTATTACAGTTTCATTCAATGATTATTATTAAAATATTTTATTCATTTTCAATTATATGTTATCAGTGTTTATGTATACCTGGAAGTACATAATATATTTGTTCTGATAAAAAGACAAAACAATCCTCAACAAAGATTTACGTACATTTCTTTATAGCTTTACTGTGCACCAAGTTGTTGATAAAATCGACTAATTGGCTCACGCCCCTTACCATAGCTCCTCACCTCCTATCTCTTTGCCCGCAACTCGTATTCCTACTTGCCGTGAACAAAGAGGTATTAGGAAATATTACCCTTCTACACCCCCCTTTCTTGAGGCAATTCCAACTCGCCACTGCAGTCGCAAGGCTTAACTGCTCTGCTTGGCCTTTCTGTGTATTATTTTTCGAATATAAAATCGTGGAAATATTCCCGGAGTGAATAACTTTTCTTAGGATTTCTCACAATTTGAGCCTAACGCATATATTAGGAATACAGTCCAGATCAAAATTGTGGGCAGGTGTAGTAATGTAGGAGGAATCCGTCCGATTTTCCAGATAACGATTTCTGTGATTATTGTTCGTGGTTACAGTTTCTGATGAAAATAGTAATCATGTTGAATTTATTGGTTGAAGCGAACTATTGTTTTGCTACCAACAATTTGATCATTTATTTACTGGATGAATGATGTGGTTTTTATTCTTTCCATCATTCATGAGTACCTCAGTCCCCACAATTTTCGAAAAATGATTATCCACAAAATATTTCTTGTAATTGATCACAATAAAACAAAAAGGTGACGTTATCCAATTTGATTTCTCTTTCAGAAGAATTTTGTAATGGATGCTACAAAAGCGATTTAAAAGAATATAATCCTAGGCGTATGCATGGACACTTCGGTAAACATTTTGGCTCTTGTCAAAAACTTACCCACAGGTTTTAGGAAATTTTCAGAGTTTTAATTTTTTTAAATGTTAGTACGTGCGTAATTTGAGCAATACATTTTAGCGGACACAACATCCTAACTCCGCATCACATTATAAATGACGTTTTCCTTCATTCAATAACGCGCTCAGCTCGGTGACACTGGTGCTATAATCGTAAAAGTTATTCTTCCTTCACGGTTCTAAGTGTATTTCAGTTTTTCAACAGTTCATCGTTGAATTAAATATATTTTGTTGGACCATGTTATTTCCGCATATTTCTTTCGTATCATTTACGTCTGAAACTCATGTTACTAATGAATTTTCGAAGAAAACGTTAACTATGCTTTCTGCATCTATACTTCCGTAACATATATTGCTCAATGCTTCATTCAAGTTTTTTCCATAAGCTTTAGCATTTACCTATTAAAATAAAAATTTATGTTGACAAAAAAACTTTTTGTATCTTTTTGTTCGATAAAATGGAAAAAATTCGATAATAAAATTCATAACATAAATGAATTTACAGCTTATTTGTAATACTTCATTCATTTTATCATTTTTCTTTTTCATAAAGGAATTATGGCGTGTGTATCACTCAACTATACCCATTGAACGCTATCTTCTACATGATATCTCTTCTCTCATTATTCGACATCCACTACTTTCAGACAGTAGTTGGTTTATTTTATTTTTTCAACATTTTACCCAAGTATTTTTCATCTTCAGTTCTGTAAATTACGAAGCATTTTGTCACAAAACATTTTACTATTTATGAAAATTACTCTTTTATGAAGATCCGAATCATAGATTTCTGCCATATACCTTCATTTCTCTCTCTATTGTAATCCATAATTTTAAAGGTTTCAAAATAAATTTATCGCTTAATCGATTGATGTTTCTTTACAGCAAATACGCCAAGGTATGGGAATAATAACTGTATTTAACAACACGTTTGCATTGTTTGACAATATATTTCTTCTTATCTTCTACCGTCTGCCATAAATACGGCATCCTTTTTCAATCGATTTTTTTTTAATTTCTAGTCTGCTTTGCTATTTTAAGTGAAACTAGAATCGTTAATTACTTAGTGCACTCTTGATCACAGATGAGTCAGCAAATATTATTTACATATCAGAGAGAAAATTGTTTCTTAAATACGTTAACACATGATTGTTTTCCAGATATCATTTTAAACTTTTTCGAGGCTATTGCTCAATCGCTTCTCAAATGGACGTAACCAGCCCCATTTTGCAGGAGAACAGCATTCTCCTGCATTGAGTTAGGCATTTTTCTGCCCTCACTAAAGCATGCAAATGCGACGTCTTTTACATGTTGTGCAAGGACTCTTCACACTTTAACAATACCAGGAGCGTACTTTGGATTCTATTTCGGGGGAAATGACATATATATTATACTTGAGCGGTGGCGGATCCAGAGCGTAAATAAGAGGGGGGCTAACCGAGGAGCATTTTTGTTCAAAAATTATGATTTTACAACACAAATTCTATAAATATTACTTTTAAATAAAATGCATAAAATAAATAATTTAAATTAACAATCTGGTATTATTAATAACAATAACCATTATTTATTAAAGTTATTAATATCTTATTATTAATTTTATTAATAAGATATTATTAATTTTATTAATAAGATATTATTAATAACAATAACATTGATATTAATAACAATAACATTAATATTATTAATAACAATAACAATTATATTATTAATAACAACAAAAATATAACTAATAGCAATTATTACACTGGTAACACTTTTACANCACCCCATAGATCCGCCACTGTACTTGAGTACTTATATGTGTGTGCGTTTATATATTATATATGTACGTACATGTATTTATGTTCGTGTGCATACGCATACAAACATTAGGAGAATAAAATAACAATTATTTTGTAATTTTAGTTATTTCCTAAGTGCGCCCCTATATTGTGCAAGGACGCTTTTCGCTTTCTCCAGGGCTTCACTTGTAGACTTTTCTTCCCACTCTTGATCTTTTTGAAACTCTTAGGTGTTACTGCGAACCGAATTCGCAGAGTATACTTCATCCCCGCCGAGATGATGGTCGTGAGGTCCTTACACTCGTCAACTGTAGAGGCTCCCAGCGCGCGTCTTTTCCCCTGGTCTCGCGCCTTCGGAGCGACGCATGTAGCGCGAGCGGCGCAGCCAAGTAAATGCGCTGCAAGGTTGAGCGCGTCTGGGCGTCCGACGAGATGCGGCTCGCGGAGCGCTCGTGTTTCCTGTGACATGCGCAGTAACTTCGCAAACGTCGAACGATGCTTTAATGACTGTACTTGTGTAAATTTTTCTTGACTTTGTTACTCATGGAAATTGTTTCAAAGCGTACGATATAGAAAAGCCAGAAGTAAATTGACGATACAAACTTCTTCAAACTATTGGTAATTAATTGACCGATATTATCTTCGCGATACAACCATATAGGTTGAATTTGAGCTACTGTTGAGAAAATTACTTTATTTGGTATAAATTTACTTTCAATAAACGAGTCAGGAACATAGTTGGGTCAGAAACATTACTTTTCCAAGTCGTGATGTAAACGCCATAGCACCCGAAGAAAAACGAACAAATAAAATGACTTTCCATCAACTCATATAATTCTCGTTGGGTGGTGTGCTTGCATACTATTCCAAGTTCTTTTATATTTCGCTTTCAAAGATTTCTTTTTGAAAATTGAACAGTTTTGGTGTAACATTCTGTTGTAAGGAATTTTTTGCCATTGCATTTCGCTGATGCGAGTCATAACACGAACGAAACGGATTCCGATTAGTATTTCTTTCTATACGTTGTATTTTTAGCATTGTTTTTGAAAACAAGTTTAAATTATTTCAGTTGAATACATTTTTGATAACCATTATAAATTATTTGAATTGGTTCCAAAATATTTTTAATAATAAGTTCTATGATATTTTTAATCCGTCATATTTTTTAAAATAATATTTTACGATGTTCATCTGAGAATGTTTATTACTCATTTGAAAACTTACATATGAAGTAGTATGACTGGTGGTCACGAGAAGTGTAGAGTGAAAGAAGATGCACCGCTGCATCACTGTCTCTGTTCTTTATAGTCCAATTCTTTTCCATTGCCTTTCCGTTTAATTCACTTCTTCATAATATTTTAACTAAAAATTGAATATATTTTTGGAGTATATAACTTTTATTTTTAAGAAACAACTTCCGCTTTGCTTTCCTTCCTATTTCTTCTCGTATCCTTTGAGTTCCTGAGTGGTCGAATAATTAAAAAATCAATTGAATAAATTTGTATCCGAATCAATCAAATATTTGTTGATGTCACATGATGACACGTAACGCAAAACGTGAATTTCAATGACCGGGTCAGATTTTACTCAGTAAATATTTTACAAATAGTTCTGAATAAATTTGCTAACTATCTAATGCTTCAATGTACGCTTAATATAATGATTTTTTAAAGTGATTGACGTTCAAATACCACTATTTCTACTTGATTACTTAATCCAATTTGTTGTCGTTCTCAGTATCTATTAAGAACAGGAATTAAAATTTGTAAATTTTGTTATCTTCTCCGAACATATTCTATTAAGATTTCAGATCGTATATTTTACCACGAAAAAAAACATGAAAATGACAAATCCGAAGCTCATGATATTCAGCAATTAACCTGTAAGTGATGCCTACCATTTGCGTAAAGAGTTCAGCAAATTCCAGAAATCTTTGCACGTTTGAATAGTTTTGAGTTCAGCATATTTATATGTAGTTTTTCGGCGAATAGTATCAGGTGTATTTTTTTCTTTCTTTTTATCCCCGTTCCTCGACCGTATTACCACTTTCTGGGGTTTTCTCCCTGCCTTTAGTTTCGCTATCATTGTCTCTATTTTAATTTTTCCATTAGTATCAGATGTTTTGTAGAATAATGACGAATACATCGGTGACATGTTCCTTGCTTGTTCTACGAAAGGAGAATCGATGAAAATGTGTTCGCTTTTGTAGGATATGAGGCCTCGAGGTTATTTTTCGTAAGATGCAGATGGAGGGAAAGCCGCCGACTCCGTCTTTTCTAGATGAGAGAAGGAGACTGTGTGCAACCTACGGCTGTGCGCGCCGTTGTCGTGCGGAAGAAAACGTGGCCTGTGGCGTGGGCACTCTGACGGAAGGATCAATAGGATGAAGGGCATGAGAGTCGCGGAGGTGGAGAATAGGCTGGCAGGCGAGCGAGTGGTGGTGGTGGACGTTGCTGAATGAATGTGTACGTCCGATGGAGATATGTGCAAGAGAAAACTGTCGCGGGAAGCGGATAAGCTCTTATGCATTATGTCGTGGTGGCCTTTGACTCCAGTAATGAGTCGAGTGGTTGAATCGACGGTCTGGATTTGTTCTCTAAATTAAGAATTGAAATAAGAATAATTGAATCTCGAGGTATTCGCGAGTTTTCAGCTACATTTCAACTCATACGAACTGTAGAACAAATTACTCAAAGTCTATTTACCGGTAATTAAGAAAATACTAGAGCTTGATATTTTCTTTAACTGCACTACATTAGCGAATAAAAACTTCCGATAAATATCATGCAGAGGACCATCTCCTGCGACTCCTTCATTTTTAACGTTTGTGATTGTAAAACGATTTTAATGTTTGCATCTCAGTAAATTTATTCCACAATAACTGTCGTTTCTTCCCATCACTCGTGAAATAATCTCTACATCCCAGTAGGATTTCGAAACAACAAAACAGTCTTGGAACAACTCGTTGATCCAGACCGACGTTTTTCTTTTCTTTTGCCGCCACTACGACGGTTCTCCAGTCGTACTCCTCCAGTTCCTATCCTTTCGCGTCCCTCTCCACTGTGCACCCGCCCCCTTGTCCGCGCCGGCAGCCGTGTCCGTCCTCCCCTGTCTAAATCTTCATCGACCTCTGGAGTTACGTTTACTTAAGGGAAAGAATAAGGAGAGTCGGGTAACAAGGGTTTAGTTTTAGGATATTTGACAGAAGAAGCCGAACTTTTACGTGAAGAATAGCGACACATTACTACCAAATTAATATTTGTATATCGGTTCTAAAATTACATGTTGACTCCAGCTTAATCGGTACAAATCAAATTCTTGATTATTTTCGTTTTGATTTTGGGGTTTCCCCGCGTTTAGTACATCCGTTGCTTTTTGTATGTGTCTTTGATTTCAACTATATACGGAGCAGCCTAAAAATCATAGTCGCCCAAATATTCTATTTTACTCATTAAAATTACTATTCTTATTTAAAATATTTTGTTTGAGGTTCGCGTAACGGCTGACGATAATATATATTTTTATAAGACAACTTCAGACTCACTTCTTTGATACTGTTGCATTAGCTGTCATGTGCTGGAAATATTTGATTAATTTTCAGGATTAATCTAAAGCAATGAAGCAGGTTCTACATTAGATAATAATAAACCTCAAATAATTGTATCTTATGAGTAGGGTTAATATGAGTAGTGTAGCGTGTTGCAAGATTCGTCGTTGTAACATTGAAGTGATTTTATCAGCATTTTCACTATATGGTTCCTCAAGGCAAATATCCGAATGCAAACGTTCGCCCCACGATACGGACCACTATACAGACCAGTTCCTCTTGGCTATACTTTCTCCCTCATTTTCTTCTATCGTTTCAAATCGGTAATAGACAATTCTCTTTTTTATAATAAACATTCTGGAGTACGTGATAATTTTCAGTCAGGTGAAAATGGCGACGAGCCGGAAATCGAACCCGGAACTCTGCTTTGATCACAGGGGTGTTAACCACTACACCGCCCGTTGGCCTTGCACAACTGTACACTATTTCCGCCCAGACCTAAACCCCGGAAGACCTGAGACACATCCCCATACAGGAGATAAGTGAACCAGGCGGCACACTACCTGCGTGTTAAGGTTCGTTATGTGAATATTTCTACCGTGTACCCTACACGTGGAGATGATATGTGATAACTTCATACCTAATCTCCATATTTTTATTTTCCTAACTGAATTAGTGCCTCACATATAACGTCAACAATAGAATTAAGAAACTAATCTATGTAAGCATTTCGAGTTTTTGTTTTGATTACAAGCGCCTATCAAGAAACTATTACTTTCTCATTGTGGTTCTTGTAAAAGAAACCAAAAAGTATTTTAAAAAGCACGAAAGATGCTATTTTCTATCGAAAATCGAAACTAAAAATTCACGCCAAAGAAGTGCCCGAACTCTACGTATTCTTTCATTTCGGTTTTCATTAATCACTTTTGCGTGAGAAACTGTATGAGTAAATTTCATAATATGATAGAATTTCTACGTTGGAAGTTTTATTTTTATGGCTTTCCTGTGCAAACAAACCTTTTTTTTAATTACAACAAATTAAAATTTGTTATTGTAAAAATCCTTTTCTTCCTTAGAGGGGGATGATGCGTGGTATTAAAGCAAAGATGCACACATGCCATTTGATGGGGTAAAGGTCCGGAAAATTATGTTTACAAAAGTTTGAAAATATGAAGTGCAAGGCAAAACGCAATATTTTTCTTTTGTATAGGCATGGACAAATGGAATATACTGTATAAATGTACAGTCGTATTGGAGCTCTCCAACAATTTTAAAACCTCATACCACTGAAAATCTAGAAAGTGCTTCTATTTGGCCCACACCACCGTATGTTTTATTTTTTTAAATTTGAGTGAAGCGATTGAAAAGCTCATCGTTGTCTAGCTGAGGCCTACCAGACATATACAAGCGAAGAATCTCCTGAATAATTCTAACATATTCAATAAATTGAACCAATCAGTGTTATTTGTTATCTTTCCCGAAAACCTTTTCGCTTTGGAGATAACATTATTTGCCATATACCGTTTGTGTCAACAGCAATAAATGTATTAGAAACGGATTTTGTAATGTCTCTTAATTTTCTGTATGTTCTGAGTATCAAGGTTATGGCCTGGACATCTCAGTTTAAAGTATCGTGTTTCAAAATGAATGCCGCGGCAGGATAAACAACACATCTATGGCTGAATGGAAGTTAGTAGTAGGTTAATGACGTGAACGGTAGTTGATCGGTTCCGATTTCAATAAGACGGTAATTATAAAATTGTATGCTCTCTAGCTTCTTCTCTCGATAGTTGCTGATGAAAACTGAATTTTATTTGACGTTTGGTACGTAATATTTCAAGTGTTCACATCCGATGCACACAGTAAAAATACATGCGATGAAAATAGGGTTGTATTTTATTTCGTCACAGATTTCGTATTTTGTATCCTGTATTTGGGCTGAATATGATAAAATCATTTGTTCTTCATGCAACTGAATCTTTTTCACACTCGAATATAATTTTTATTATATCTATTGTTCGAATGTTTGACTACTATTACTACATTTGTATTTTTTCTGCGTTAAAAGCCAAGAGTTTGATTCAATTCATTAATGTACTATTCAAAATCGGCAATCTATTAATGTGTAATTGTTCATTCTGTAACATAATTTGTCGGAAAATCTAAACATGTGATGCTATGTAAACTGCGTTATTAAGGCTATTTCAAATATACTTACACAACTTAAAATATTAACTAAGTTTTATATTCTAACGACCCGGATTCGTTAGAGAATATTATGAGTTTGTGTAGAAATATATATGAGTAAGAATAGCTTAAATAGAGACAAAAAACCCATTAATACCGATTTGAACGAAGCGCCAAGAAAAGCGCGTTCTGCGAGTTGTAAGACACAGACGAAAGATTTTGAAATCCAATTGTAAGAACTAAGTAAGTGTGAATACACCTTATGAAGTTAGTGACGCGAAACCATCGGAAGAGACGATTGATTGGCGGAATGCGCTGTGCATGAATTTTAGGAGTGGGGATTAGTACTGAGAAGGTGGAAACACGACAGGTATGTCTCATTATTACGCGGAACATCGGAAGAGGCGGTTGATCCACTCTCATTATTACGCGGGACATCGAAAGAGGCTGTTGATCTAGTCTCGTTATCACGCGGACCATCAGCGGTGAGAATCCAGTTTCAATCGTACGCAAACTATCGAGAGGGGACGAGTCGGTCCGGATTTCTAGTAAATTATCAAAACATTGATTTTGAATTCGATAATTTCGAGAGGGCGTAAAGACGCAAGTTACGAAATTCAAGTTTTGTGGTATTTATCACAGTCGAAGTTATTAAGGAACGGCCGAGTAAAACGCAAGTTGAACGCGTAAGAAATAGTTTATCAAGGGCTCCAAGTGAAGCTAGTTACGTATTGGATAAGTTGTCCGAGTTACAAATCGTACGAATCCGAAAACAATCGCACGTCAGTGATTGAAAGAATTTGCCGCAAAGCCGATCGCAAACGAGGTAGCACGCGGAAAGCCGCGTTGGAAGCAGTCGTCGAGTCAAGTACACTGTACGAGCCTAGTAGCAGCTGTTGCAGCCTGTGTTGGAGGAAAAGGGGTGTATCTAGCCGTGGTGGTTGGACAGGATTTCGAAGAAAATACGCTGGTTGTGAGTATACGTCTCTGTGAGGCGGACATTATGCGAAGTGATTACGTTAATTAAGGATTTGCATTAATTTTGTAATTCAGTGAAAGCAAGTATCTTGCAAAAGAGAAAGTTTCATTGGAATCGAGTCTGTCGCAGTTATTGTAAAATTTGGGGTTGTTTCAAGAAGAAAGAAGAGAGGAAAAGGTGTTAAAAGAACTGTTAATTGAATATCAGAAAAAAATATTTAATTATTGCTCATTTCGTGCTTGCTTTGATATTTTTTTGACCATAATTTATTGTATAAGTGATAAATGTAAATGCACGGATCCAGAGAATGAGCCCAATGTAATATTGCGCAATCAATTGCAAGGGATTTTTTTTAATTTTTATATTGTATTGTGTGGGTAGTAGAGTTGTGTGTTCCTGTACATGTTCTGTATATTTTTGTGCCAAACAATTTTCAGAATAAATTGTGGTAATCGCATCAGAAGTACCGAATCCTTATTTTATAACTATCATAATGCACGTTGTTGTTCACAACCAACGATAAAAGGGTGCATTAGAATATACATACATTTCGTACTTCCGTACAATTATATTAGAGAAGTTAAATAAAATGAAGGAAGAGGATGGTTGTGAATGAAATGTAAAAAAACGCGATAAAAGGAAATTTGTTTTCTTTTCTTACTCAAAATATTATTTGGGATGAATGATTCTTCTGCCTCTTGCAAGTGATTTAAGAAGGCAGAAAAGTCCAAGAATTTTATAAAGTGTGCTTCACAATTTTGCACCAGTTGTCCAATGGCTCCAAAGAAGAAATTGAGTACGCGAAAATTTGGAAGTAAATAGCTCCCCGAATTATTGTTAACTCTCTGTACATCTCAAAGAACTGAGAGTGAACTATCCTGCCACCGACCCATAGAATACTTCTAAAGGACTCGCGTCGAATCAAAACATGTGTATGGCACCGTTATTCTAGATTTACACAAATGTGTTCGGACATGAACGCCACTCCGAAAATAACAAAAAAATTGCTTCGATTCTAAAATATACTATTTACAGAATTACAGTGTTAATATTTTAGTTACAATTATTAAATATTGTGCAATCAATGTTAAAAAGAATTTAATGTAAAATATTAATTTCATCTTTTATCAGCTATATTGCTGAAATGGAACTGCACTATAAAATGCTCTCCTACATAATTTCATTCAATCCCATTTATAGTTTCATTATTCCAAAAATATAAATTTGTAGTTGAAAACCAATAATCAAACACGTGCCTTCATTGCAGAAATTCTGAAAAGACACGATTTATATCTAAATAATGTCTGATAATCATATAAATATTATATGATATAAATATGATATCACATAAATCTTTATATCATATAAGTTGAATATTCACATCAGATCTGAAACTGCAGAACCCAAATATCTGTACTGGTGCCGGTACCGGTTCTGGTATTTTAAATAAGATTCGAGTCTCAGGAAAATAAAGGTTCTGAATGAGTCCTCGGTTTCGGTTCGAACTAAATCGCTTTGACATACATAAAGCAGCAAACAAAGGACGAAAGCAAGTAAAACAAATGAATGGAGAATTTTTAGCAAATTTATTTTCGGTGATTGTGCAATATTGAAAGTTTGTACAAACAGAACTTCAACTAGTCACTCAGAATTTGTAGCTTGTCCAGTGCAAACAGACGAATTAATTTTGAATGATATTTTCTTTACTCAGATAACAAAAAGCGCTAATATAGTCCTCAAACGATGAGGCAGTATCACATATGACACCTTTTTAAATTAAATTCACAATGAAAAAGAATGGCACTATGATTCATTTATGATGTAGTCATCGATTTTGTTCCGCTCAGATGTCTTGTTTGAAGGTTAATAAAAACATCGTTCTCCATGGTGATTTCATGAAAAGCAGATTTGCAACACGACTATTTGTGTACTTTTTGGCTCCAACAGTGCGAACTTATGAAAAAGTATTTGTTTTCACTTATTTCTTTCGGTGATAAATATAGTGAATTTAATTAATTCTTCCATTACCAATTCGTATTGAATAAGCAACAAAAATAGAGTCATTAAATGATGTTTGAAATGTTCAAGTATTCATGGCATCGAAGTGGATAGCTAAGGTATAACCATTTTGATTATTCTGGTAACAACCGAAATTAGAAAATTAATTCTTATGCAACAAATCCGGAATAAATAAGCTAATTATTTTTATATGGAGGTTTTCAAATAGAGGTGGACAGTTGTTTAGGTTGCTGTTTTCATCGATAATCATAAAAGTGAACTATTTTCCACAACAAAATAGCAATAAATGCTCTGATATTCGGTTTTTCGCAATTCCGTTTCTGGTTAGCTAACTTAACATCCCTTTTACCATAATGAAGCAGGATTTTTTGAACTGGCGAAACGGAGAAATGTGAGGGACCTTCTACTTCTTTTCCTATGTTGTGTATTTAATGGAAATATATAATCAGGGCCGGATTTAGGATATGTAGGACCCTAGGCTCAACCTGGAGTGCGAGTCCTCCGGTGGGGGGGGGGGGAGGCGGAAATATTTTTAAACATTAACTTTGAAAAATCGCGTTTTAAAGCACTTATTTTAATCACTCATCTTTAAGATAAACACATAAAAGTTTCCAATACTTTATAACAAAAATTTGTATTGTACAGTATTAGAAGAAGTGAGTAACAAATAATAAAATTGACAATCTTTAAAGTTTTCAAAACAATTTATTGACATGTGGTGCGGGCCCCTGTGCGCGCGCCTATAGCATGTGCTTAAATCCGCTTCTGTATATAATATTTCAAAGTCAAACATGTCATGGCGGAGTTTGTTAAATTTTGACAATTAAAAGAAGTGCACAGAAAACGTTTCGCATGTTTTCTAATTTCCATGTTGTTGTTTTTTTTCTTTGTATTGCCTCGGAAGTGTAGAACTTAAACTCCAATTTTCTCGTTCCTTTGATGAGATTGGATGCACCCCTGTTCCTCCATCGGTAGAGCGATCCGTGGCATTCGGTACTCTGGCCGAGTGCGTAGCTTCGACGACAGTAGGGAGCGCGCGCCGCGAGGTGACTGCGCAGTTCTGTGCCCTCCGCCAGACAGCGCGGCTCCCGCGACGCTTCGGTTCGTGCGAGCGGAAGGGAGGGGGAGGGGCGGGACGCAAGTGGCGGGGTGCGCACTACAACACAAGACGCCGTTGCGTCGCTGCGTTGCGTTGGACTCGCTACACCAGGGACAGGGAAAGCTATTTCAACACGTACAAACTAAGACTATTTTTTACATAAATTATATTTATAATTTGTTTATATCTGACGACGAATCCAATCTCGAGTCGAAACGTAGTATATTAATAAAACAAAATAAAAATATATTGTGAACCTCCAAAAATGGTCGTAAGTTATAATTTCTTGATAACTTGAACGTACTTAGTGGAATTAAATTTTTACATCCAGAGCTAGGTAATTTTTACACGAAATAAAAAAAATACTGTAGGCTATTGTCCTGTGACAAACTTAAAAAATAAAATATACATTTATTGTAGGTCTGAACATGGTGCTCAAATCGGTCATGCTTTGTTGTAAAGAAGAACGAAAAATTGCCCTAACAATGGAAAAAATATCACAAGCGTACATATTTAGAATGATGAAAGTAAAGTATAAATTTATTTTTATTTTATTAATCACTCCACTATGTATTGTAAAAAAGCCCACATTGTACTAACACTGATTTTTAATAATGATTTTATAATTAATTTTCGTTGATAGTTTAATATTCTGGGTACTAAATATTTTTACCAATCACCCAAAAGTTCGATTCTCAGTTCAGGAAATACCATCAGATGCATAATTTCTTTTGGAAAAATATTTTCTTTTTTATATTAATCCATCCTACAGCAATTACAAGCTACTTAATAAATAATAATGAATGCTTCAATATTTGCAGTTTTAGACAGAATGCAAAATCTTTACAGTTTTATGCATTACTGTAAAATTTGGAGAAATTGTGTGAAACGACCAAGACAAACCCGTGCGATGTTTTAAAATTTTGTTCTTCACTGGCAAACAGATTTAATATTATTCCGTACTCGTATTATTTTGCATTTTCTTTATTTTTCTTTTATTGTTCGTTTCCTTATGGTCGTGATTTTGGGTCAAAATGGGAAGCTGAAATGCATCGATGATGAATTGTAACTACGGTACGGTGTTGTGGGAGTTATTTGCACTGACATTATTGGGGGAAACCTGGAATAAGTGCGCATCGATTTTTCTCTAGTGTTCCCATGATGTGACTTTCTTTTGAATAGCTAATGCGGTTTACTTTTAGCAAACTTCTTTTCTATTGAGCCAACAACTGTGTCAATCTACATTTCCATCTATCACGCTTGCAAGATTACCTTCATTTGCCAACAATTCCTGTGTTGCAACCTATGAACTCCTTAAAATTACGAACTGTAAGCAAAGCAATTATTTAAAAATCTTCTCAACTTTTTCACGTGTGTATACATTTCCTATGTTCTGCGCCGACGTAACCTAACACTCGTACCTGTTAGGACATTGTGCTCCACAGTAAGTATGTGAAGTTAGCGTTCGATTTACAAATTTAAATTTTATATAATAGATGATTCTCACTAGCGCAGAACGACAACGCAATAAAAGCACATTCTCTTTTTTTAAGTATATTTGTTTGATATTTTTCCAAACATTCCTTAAACTAATTTCTCTTTCGCGGTAATATAAATAAGAAAGTTACTCTAGAATAAGTACATAATGAAATATGTATTTATACATATAACTATATCAGTGGATCTAAATGTCTATACAGTGAGTTTGTAGCTCATATCCAAGAAATATTGGCACCTCTCATTTAATCTCAGCAATTACCGAAATATTAGCTAGAATATACAGTCTGATAACGCTTGAAATATTCTTAATTTTTATGATGCCAGCTATTCATTACTTCAATACAATTGCTAACTGAAATTTTGACCTATTGGTCTTTAATTGTTCAAATATTTTTAGAAGTGAGGGAAAATTTCTCTAAAATGAATATAACAAGTGAATTATTATTTTTCAATAAAAAAAATCAGCTCATTTACTTTAAAGAACTATTTCTGGAGTTTGATTGGATTAAGTTTAATAGATTTCTCATTTTTTTGACTATAACTACACTTCAAGCAATTGGTCAAACGACATAAACTACGACTACTTACAAAAATTGCCAGTTATTTTAAAATGTCGAATACACTTTCGTGTAAATTTTTGTGATAAGCAATTCACTCAGGAAAATAATTTGTTATGCCCACTACTACAATTTAAAGTTCTTTAGAGCGTACCTTTATTGTTCTACGAAAAATGTGTGACCTTTCATTGGATCATCAAATACAGAAAAATAATTTCATGGTACCGTATTTGTGGGAAATGATGAAAAATATCGGTTTTTCTTATTTCAACGAGTCTATCTGTATTGAGACAGACAACTTGTTCTTTCAAAACGGACGCATACCAATCTTCCACGCAATATATCTAGTGTCAACATGCCGCTTACAATCGTTTGTGTGTCACTTGAACATGAATGGCATAGCTATTTCTGTCGAATATCAAAATTTCTTACATTTTACACGAATACGGAGGCACATTGATCTGAGTTTGTTCTGATACTTTGATCGAGAGACGATTTGTGTGCCTATGGTTTGCAGCCAAACAATTCCGTGAAGTCATACATCATATTCCGATTCATATCGATCCAGACATAATACAGATTCGCTTTCGACTGTTGTTGAACATGGAAACCAACCCTCGTTCAATTGACTTCACTGAATCGCGGAGCATTCTCCTTCAAATACACACAATAAATCGCTTTGACATTTTAACTGCGACATTTTTTGAAATTTTCACTGCTACGCGATAGAGAGAACATGATTTACTTTCTTTCTAGGCGTTAGAAAGAGCTAGACCCACAGTAGGATAACAGTATAATGTGGAATAACTGTAACATCAACACGGATTATTTAGAATAACTGTATTATAATAACAAAGTAGAATAACAGTAATATTTGAGCGAAAGAACGGTGCGCAATGGAGAAGTTAGTGAAAACAGTAAGCGAAGAACGAACTATGCTGTCAAATGGAGCAGGACAACACTACTGCACTCTCTCGCACCGAACAGTAAGCTCTACGCTTTTACGTTGTTGACTACCGTTCTTTCACTGAAATATACGACTTTTAAAGCGCGACAACCGTGATTCTTTACTGATTTTGTGTAGGTACCCTAATATCCTCAGTAAAATTATCTTCATTTTAGTGTATATTTCAATGAGAAAACAGATGAGTATAGAAATTGAAGAAAAATAATTACAATATTCTAATTAACGGCAGCATTGACCTGATATAATTTGACAACCCATTCGCGATTTTGTTGTTTTTTCATATTATGTTTAATAAAAAAATACCTTTCATTACGAAAACAAATGGGTGAAGGTCGACTTTATTTGAGATCTTATACTATAAGCATTGTTCGTTATGGATGAAAATGGACTAGACTTTAAAGAAATCTACCTCAGACCAAGCAGTAGAAACTGAGTATGGACGAAACTTCAAACTGCACTGTTTCTTCCTCTAACTGTTAACACAGACTTTCATACATAATAATTAGTAATCAGAAATTAATAGATATGTTCAGAAAATCAGCTGTAATCCAACCCTTAATCTGAAGAAAAGAGAAGTTTGGGTCTAGAGAAGAATAATCAAGACGCCAAAATGAGAGAGTAATGAGTGCAAAATTAATAGTTACAAATATGAGTGCATCTGGTAATGATTTATGCATTTCTCTACTGGAACATATATATTATGTTGCGTATTTTGTACATTTATATTTCTTTTCAAAATTTATCGTCAGATTTATGTTTGTTTCAATGACTGAGGAAGCCCGTTTCATTTTCAGAGTGCATTTTTGATTTTCTAACGTTTTTGTTCATAATTATTCTTTGTAGGTTCAACTACTATGCTTCTGTTGGAAAAATAGAATTGAAATAGTGAAGCGCTAAGAAGTATTTAAAATTCGTTTGGAATCAGTGATAAACGTTTTCATCATTTTATTTGAACTATTTCGTCGATTTGATCGAAGCTCCCGAGAAAATAACCATCTAAGATTATCACAATTTTCATGAAAAGGAGAAATGTTCTGTATTATTTTAATAGTAAAAAATGCAGTTTTGGTGCTTACAGGTAACAATAAGATATGCGGAAAAGTATTATGTTTCTCTTCTCAGGAATATAATCACTTTGGAAAATCTTTAAGATTAAAAAATAAAGAAGTCATCAAGAAAGTACGATGGTGAGAGGCAGTTCGTTCTTCCTGCCAAGTGTTGAGAACTTGAGGAAGGTTCAAGTTTCACAGCAGTAAGGACTATTGGAAGAAGTTTTTGATGTGTTGACTGGCAGGTGAAGGTTTTGTTTCCATGGGGAATTCTTGGAACTGTCAAATTTACTTTTAAAGAATTATTATATTTGCATTTTGAGAAGTCAACTTCTCCTGTAAAATCTACTGAGTATTTCAAATTGATTGAAATTATTTTAGAACAAAAAATTTTAAAATATAAGGCAAAATTTGTCCCGTTCGAGGAAATAAAAATATTCGAGCATATCATCTCAGACTACGCGATCGTTCCTTACAATCATTATTCTCTCACATGACGAACTTCAATACGTAGAAACGATTAAGTCTAGAAGAGCTCATCAATATATTAAATTACTCAAAGATATAAGGTCCTACTTGAACACGAATCGAGATTTCTTAAAACATTCATCATGATCCTCACATGGATGTAAGAATGTGCATGGGTGAAGTATTTGAAATTGTTTTTCGTGGTTTCTAAATGTCCACATACATATCACCGGAATTGAATAAACTTTAAATTTTTTGAATAAACTTTAAATAATTGAATAAACTTTAAAATTTTCAAATAATGAGTGACCGGGAAGAAATAATTTGAAACTCTAACTGACATTATTAATAGTCATGGACGGATTCGTCACTTATGAGGCATTTTTACGAGGGAATATTAGTCTCGTGTTAGTTACATTTCAGTGCTCGTTCATTAATTTCACCATCCAGCGAGGTACTGTACAGAGTGCATGCACTGTCATTTGCTGGTCATTGAACATAAATAAAGATCCAATTGAAATTTAATTTTATGTTATTTTATTTTCGATAACATTTCCTGAAATCATTACTATTCATTGCATACAAGCATGGAAGTGAGTTCACTAGTGTAAATGTCTGATGTTTTATGGACAATGTTTCCGATATTCCCCCGCCCCCCAAATTAACCTGAATCGTCTAATAATAAAGACATCAAACTATTTAATTCATTTCCGATTATTTCAATCGCTATCTATATAAGTGTCGTGGTTTTCATTCCACTAAATAGAGAGGTTTGCTGAAAATAATTTGGTACATATAATACATAAAATTTAACATATTCAAAACATAAATTAATGCATTATTTAATACATTTCTATTTGAATATTGAGCTATTTTTCATATGTCTTATGAATAGTGTTTGTTAGTGGGATACACAGCACCAGATAATTGAATAAATAGTGAGCACCTCAGTAGCTCAATTAGTATTCAATTACCAAGTCGTAGTGACAAGCAAGTGTACATTACTGTTCGAAGTGAATAATGGCATCTGAATTTAGGATTAAAAGGTAAGAAAATGCGAGTCAACGTATAAGTAATGTAACAAATTTTAGTGTAAAAACGTTTCATTATTGTTGGACAACAGTACTGTTTTTGGGATTACGACTTTCTCGTAAACATGAAAATTTTACTGGTATGAGAGATTCCTATGTCAGTCAACAAGTCTCGATTTTGGACAAAATAACGTTTATGTAAGAAAATGTCATTCGACTCCTGGAAATAACCATTGGGTTTCACAAGAAAACATAATCGAGTGATGAAATGTCTCTCTTAAATGAAAGGAAAGATCAATATAAGGAAATGCATAGAAGTTGGTGATGCTACCCAAGAATGAAGAGCACAATGAGATAGATTTTGAGAACTTTGAAAATAAAAATTTCCAAACAGTTCATAAAATGCTCTTTTGAATGTTAAAATTAGAAAATGGGCTTCCTTAATTCACAAAACTAAGTTAAGAAAATAACTTTTGCATTATTAAACATCATTCATCACAGATACCGTTCACATGAACCAACTACAATGTGCGCTTACGTAAACAAATACTCGATTTTTTTCTGTAAGCTCAATAAGATCCATACCTTGAAAAACTCTAAAAATTAAAGTCATTTATGATTTTACTGTTGTGTGTTCCAATTATTTTATTGGTTCTTAAAATAAAGTATTTCGATATATTAAAATTTTATACTTAAATATAGAACAGTGAGTCCAAAAAGTATTTCAAATCAATTTATAATTTATAAGAAAATAAATAAAATGTAAATACATAAACCTGGATGTGGTTGTGTATGAGCGAATGTATGGGTGTATATGCGCACAATAGTTCCAGTTATCCATAACTCTAGAATGCCAGGAGCAATTTCAAGCAAACTTGGTACACATGTGACAGACGACCAGGCAAAAAGCACTGTCGGAGACAACAAGCAAATTATCCCTCACACTCCTAAAGAAGAGGTGAGCAGGGGTTGAAATGTACAAATAATCGAAAAAAAACCGATATTACATTTGAAACCATAGTTTTCGGTGCCCCCGATGACGCGTAAGTCCGTCCCCATGGGAGATAATACTTCCCTAGCATCCCTGGGGTACAGGGGAGGGAATGAAGTACCAGGTAAAAATAATGGAAAACGACTGATATTGGTGATGAATATGAGTAATCATACATCGTTTTTTAAGACCGCTGAAATGTCGAGTGACACTCTTAATAGCAATTAAGTCCACAATGGCACCCACGAGGAAAATACACCCTTTGAGTGTGTGTGTGTGAGAAAGTGATGAAGTGGGGAAATGACAGTTATTAGTGTTGAGACCATAGTTTTCAGGACCACTGAAATGAGTAGTGACATTCCCCAAAATGCTTAAGTCCACAATCTTCCCCAGTTCAGTACACCCCTAGTATCCCTAGGGGAGAAGATGACATGTAATAATTATCCAAAATGACATAACTCAGAGACGAATCCAAAGTCTGGTATCAGAGTTGAATTGTGACATCTTGAAATACTATACGTCTTAATTCAGTCCCTATGGGAAATGAAACACCGTGGGCACCTCTCAGGTAGAGGACGATATTGGTGTTGAATACATTATTCTGGTGACCGCTGAATTGAATAATGACATCCCCGATAACGCGTTCACGATCAGCTCTTATATACACAAGCACCCCCAGAGAAGGGGACGACATATAAGAAATATCGAAAACGAGATTCTGAGACAAATTCAATTTTTGGTATCGCTGAGATGAAAGGTGTCACCCCTGGTGTCGATTAAGTCTGCATTCAGTCTCCATGTGGAATTATACACCCCTCGACCCCTAAAGGGGGGTGGAAAGCTGATGATACGGAAAATTTTTGGAAAACGACCGATTTAAATAGGATTAATAGTTTTCAGAGTTGCTAAGATAAACAATTATACAATAAATGCCATTAAGTTCAAGTTTACATAACTCGGGGGCACTGTACCCTAGGAGTAAGAAGGGCTACCACTAATGTAAAACGACAGGTATTAGAGTAATCCTTAGTTTTCGATGTTTCTGAGATATATAATCACACTACCGATGCCGTAAGTAACCGTTCAGACCACTTGAAGTGAACAACAATCCTAGAGGAGGAGGTTAGAAGACACGCACGAATATCGAAAATGTGCAATATTAATGTCAAGTCCACAGTGTAAGGGGTTGCTGAGATGGAATATTAAAATCACATATGGGATAGGGAACTGCGTGACTCGTAAAAATTATCGACATTGACCGATATTAGCGTTGAACCATAGTTTTTGGGGCCGTTGAAATGAGTAGTGACGTTTCCAGCGACGCTTAAGTCCAAGATTAGACTCAAACATCGTCAGCACCCTTAGGGAAGTTTTCGGATAGCAGTGAGTTGAATAGTGGTATCCTACTATTGAACCAGTAGCAGTGGTCCAGTAGCAGCGTCTTCGCTTCTTTGATCCCGCTGAACGGCAGAGTGTGGGTTCAAACCCTGCTCGGCCGAACTAAGTGAGGTTTTCAGCTGGGATTTCCCTCACCTACTCCAGACAAATGTCGATTCGGTACTATACGTTCCCCGTCTACCCAACATCTCTCCTTCCCGGGGATTGGGAAGGATTATGCTAATTATGCTAACAATGTCGTTATGTTATATTACGTAGGTAGGGTTCCGAAGAGTGTAATGTAAAAATTATCGGAAACAACTGATAATGTAGTCCAATTGTCCTCCCTCGGGTTTCCTCGGGCTATTGCGAAGACACGCTCCGAAAATCTAATGCTCAACTCTTACACGGACAAACATTCGACGAAAAACTTCAAGAAAATAGGAAGAGAGGTGAAAATAATAACTCGGATTATCAATTAACAAAAATAATAATTTACTTTTCGTAAAATTAATACACAAAAGAGTAAATCTCTTAGGAAACCAGGGACCTACTGGGGTTCCACCAATGATAACATCGCTTGTAACTACTAAAATGCTTATTATACCCACTTAATATCAAATATGTTTTTCAAATATTCCCAAAAAATTGTAATTAATGAACACATAAACCAAATAATTTTTTAAAATATTCACCAAAATGATATTTATGAGACACACAAACCAATTATTATTACAAAATATTCCCCCAAAACGATATTTATAATACACAATGAACAATGTTATTTATCCTCCAAACCACGTGCACAATGTGTGAGATATTACCACAATCAGAATACATCTTTAAAAGCATTTAAGGAATACACATTGCTCGTATGATCTCGCATTTTACTAAGTCGAGGTTTGGTCGTGATACACACACTTCGAAGGGTTTGTGCACTTACTTACAGTTCATGTCTTTCTTCTTTGATCCTCCAGGAGTACAATGATTGCCGCCAGTGACTAGTTGTAGACGCTAATAAAGCACGTCTTCAACCGCCACCGCTACCTCGCCTCCGTAGCAGCACTCCCGCTGCGAAGTTTACCCCTATCTTTTCTATCTTTTCTGCTAATCACTTCGATGTCAAACACATTTTCTGTTTTAAGTGTTTCGATCGGATAAAGAATGTTAATGAAGTGAACACTCGCAAACAAGAAATCTAAATAGCACTCTTATCACTATCCTCCCTCCCCCGGCATATCTCTTTTGTCAGTTCTGTCACCTCCGAGCCACCGTGGCGGCGTCGGCAGTAGCGGCTCTGTTCCCGATTGGTGAGCAGTGGCGCGCGCTCTCTTTACGCAGTTCCTCGAGTTTTACTATCTATCCCGAAGTCAAGAGTTCAACCACCACGGGTTGAGGATTAAACAAATCAAAAACCCCTATGGATGTAAAGGGTGTCATGTAAAAATAATTGAAAATGACCGGTATTTATGTCAAGTCCATAGTTTTTGGAGCTGTTTAGATGAATGGAGCTATGATACCGATTCAACAATTCATCACTTAAACACTTATCCCTTCTAGGGAAGTAATTGGTGACAATCTCGGTGGTATTTAACCCTATGTATAGTCGAATAGAATACTGCAAATCTGTAGAAATATCAGGAACTTTTTATAAAAATTATACAGTCAATTGCAATATGGTGTCAACCTTGTATATTATAGTTGCCAAATTTGGATGTCTAACAACAGCTATATTGTGAAGGTGTGTCTATGACCATGACGCCAGATTCCGAGAGTTGTTTTTTCAGTCATCTCTTTGTTAATCCTATGTTTTTTCAACCCTAAACAATTTAATACTCAACTATAATAAAATGAGAAAACAAAAGATATCGCCTTTGTGTGTATTACCAATTAATGCCGCCGAGCAACGCCGGGTTCATTCAGCTTGCAATTCATAATATTATAATCCATTAAAATAGGGTAAAATGTGGTTCGAAAATAAACTTCTCCTGAATATTGATAGTATGAAACTCTTCCAATGATGCATGAACCTTGTTCTCCTTCAATAGTGAATATAATACTTCGTACTAAAATAATGATAATGTAAATTGACATAATGTTCCATATAAACCAACAAGCCTCTCTAAAAAAATATATAAAATTCAAAATAATGCCTCCAATTTATTCTCAAGATTGAATTTACTATTAGATATCACAGAAAATACCAAAGTTCGAGTGAGTCCGTCATTACGCAGCTCACTTCTTCCAATACTTAATAATATGTAATAGCAAGTGAGCGTGCTTTCCCTTGCGAAATGAGTCGAGACGCAGAGCTGAAAGGACGTGTTCGCTGAACTGTATTCCTCGGAGATCCAAAGGGAATACTGTGTTACTGACTAGGAAGATATAGTTCATATATATTATATCGTGAGTGCTACGCACATAGGGATTCTGTAAATCGTAGGTGGAATTGAGTCCAACCTGTGTTCCAACAAAATCGACTCTGTAAAAGGACGACCTTGAGGAACTCCAAGTCGGAATGAAGGAGATTTTGGAGTGTCTGGAGGCAACCTTCGCTATCTGACAGAGAAACGAGTCGGAAACGCCAAGTTGTCTCTGGAGACAGAATAGAGCTCTCTTGCTAAGACAGACTAACTAATGAATCAAGAATAATAATATCGTTTTCTGTTTGGAGAACATGGAAAAGCATGAAGGGATTCGGAGTACGTATTTGGGTTAGATTTCAAGGCGCAGGTAACACTGAAGGTTGACAATTATGACATCGAGCGAACACACAGCGTGGAACAAAGGAGAATGAAGAGGCTAACTGTTGTGAGATTGACCTCTAAAAAGAAGCGTGAGAATCTCTTGGTGGGAGCTTCCCATTACCTGCATTACACGACCGAAGAATCTTTCCAGAGTACGCGTTACGATGGTTTTCATTAACCACAGGCACGCGTTACGGATATTGTGCTTTTTTAGTGTTTATTAGTTTTAGTGTTTATAGAGAATGGCAAGCACTACACTTTGGAAGTCCTAAAAAACGTAAGTCAATAACAGAAACATGAGCCGTTTTGGATGCAGATATAGAGACGCAGAAAGCTTTACAAGGCAAGCCCTCGACAATTCAACAGGTCAAAGTGCATTTATTTGATGTATTGTTTTGAAACATCGAAATATTGATAAGGAAACTAACTCGGCGAGGTTTTCGCGATTTCCTTGAGAAAATCACTGAAATGGGTTAGTAGAAACGTAATGTAAATCTGACCAGTTTATTAACTTAAACGGATATACTTCAACAAACGTGAATACAAATATTGTCGGTAGAAATGAAAATAATCCAGTAAAATACTTCAAAAGTTCCCTAAAGTATAGTTATTAAGAAACATACAACACTTTGTAAAAATATGTCCGACCATATTCTTCGTGTGTAAACAAATAAAGCTAGGGAGACGTGGTTTGGTGAACGTTTGTAGACGATCATAATGCATAAGCTTTGATTATTTCCTACCTGCAGAAGATATCGGTGGTCTGCGAACGACTGACGAGTTAGAAAGTCTAAAAGAGGTCCGGATTTTTCTTTTTGATAAAATTGAAGAAAATCTTAAACAACGCCTCGACCTTAAATTCTGGATTAAATACTTAGCATTTCCCAAATCGAAACAATTTACAAGATCAAATAGGTCCTCTGAGGACGGAATAATGGGTGCCGCATAGAATAAGGAATGGTACACCAACTTCAAAGGTGACGGAAGCATATTCTGATAGGCAACCAGCATCCACAAATAAGATTGTCAATTACCAAGTGAGGTCAAATAACGTGAGGACCGAAGTGAAGACCATTAAATATCATAATTCTTGAACATCGATCAGAAAACTTAGAGCCGAGATTCAGAATTACTTCAGTTAGCTTCACTTGGACCGAGGGTTTGAGCTTCAAGATAATCTCAGCGACATTCGTGCCAAAGATGTAAACGTTCGAGTAGAAGCAACTCCAATGGGAGATCACATAGGGGATTCTGGGGATTTTAAACGTTGGTCCCAATTTCCTTAACACTGCTAGTACTGCTACGTGTGAAATCTGACTTTCCATCAAGCTGAAAATTCTTCTGAATTGGATCATATTTCAGTCCTGAAAAGACTAAAATTGTAGAAAGTGACAGAACAGCTGCACACCGTCTCAAAACAGGTGATATAGCGCTGCTTCCAATTGTAGTAGATAATCTGGAGAATGTGTGAGGAAGACCAAGGAAACTATTTTGATATTAGCGTAGGATTCCTGTACCTAAATACAAATATATTTTATGAATAAAGCAAGATATTTCTTAACATAGAGGTATAAATTTACAAAACTGAAACTAGGATGTAGAGGCATGGAACTATTAATTAAAATTGTTCATAGAAATCCTCAAGGAGTCAAGAATCACATTAGGTCCTTTTGTCAGGAACACGATAACTATAAAACAGTAACGAGAAATAGATATCTCTATGCAAGACCAAAATCAATGAAAAAATGCAACGCAGGAATTGTGGAAGACACTCTAGATTTGGATGTAAATCTACATCCCAATGGTAATGTAACAAGAAGCAAATATAGTTAGATGAATTGTTGACGTCAAACTTGATTTAAAGATTCTAACGATATCTGTGGGGATGAGTGTCCGGTAATTTTACGTAATACATCAACTGGCAAGGGTAAACCGTAATCGTCTATGGCCCAGCATATCTTATAACATTGCACTAATCGACAATTTTCGTATCGATCGAAGAATAGAGTCCATCAACTTGTCATTTTGTTTAACGTTAAATAAACGATTAAATAAATAAACATATTTATTGGAATAAAATTCCAAATATAGTACAACAATCCAATAGCTGGTCAAGAACAATGGTGTTTCAACTGGAACCAAGACTTTAAATTAGAATACACAGCATTCCCTGATAGAACATCAGAAAATTGCTCACATATATTTGAAATAAGTGAAATTAAAAAACTACAATGTCGAAGTAGATTCTCTACGAAATACAGTATACAAAGCGTATGCACGCCTGAAAGTATACAAAAAGGGAAACACAAAATTAGAGATACAATGTACGTAGTGGAAATGCAACAAAAGATGCTGAAAGTGCTGCAAATTTTATATCTTATTAGAAAGAGAGACCACCACGAAAAAGAGACCACCACGAAAAAAATACGTGTTAAGTCACTTGCGGAAATATATAAAAGCACAATGAACTTAAAGAAACAAGAGTGGAAGGATTCAGAAGTGAAAAGAATGAGAAATATCATCCAGATTGAGAAAGTTGCGGATATTTGGTGTCCATTAATAAAGAAGACATATGTACAGTTGAACGAACAGTATAGAAATGAAATGTTGGGAAATAAATTTCGTGGAACTACTTGTAATTTCACAGAGTTAGAGTATATGAACAGTGGACTACGTTATCATAAACTAAATAACGGTGGTAGAATTAGATAGTAATGAGGAAACTCGAGTAGTGATGCGAAATTCAGGAATAGCCACGTGATACGATCGTTTTCAAGTAAAATTCATCCATTGCACCAACTTTTGTGGAATTTCTCAATAGATTGGTGAATACAGAGCGAGTGCTGGGCGCGTTTGCCACGTTTTCTTGTCTGGAGGAAGGTAATATACAGTGTTGTAATTTTAGATTTCTGAAGATGACAGCTATGCAGTCGCAAGTTGACTCTAGTATTACATAGGCGAGACAAAGAAAATTAATTTCATTTTGAATTACGCCAACAAAACTTCACCAATGTCATTTATATTTAATTGTATTTTAATTAACCCTGCGTTAGTGTGACCTCTCACCGCGTCATTATTTTTCTTTATTTCTTAGCTGCTAGAAAGTAAAATTTAACACGAATATAGAACGTACGCTATAATTCATATGAAGATATAAACCACACTATTACATCCATAATGAATTTGATTAACGTTATACGCAATGTGGATAAAGATGTGGTTAACCTGGAACAGATGTAAGTTATACTCAATGTGATAATCGTCACTAACTCAACAATAAACGTTATTTTTCCATGATGAAAATGCTCCTTTAATATTTGTATAATAATTTAATCAAGTTACTTTCAGTGTTCGAGACAAAAAAAATTTGTCACTCGACTACATTCGTTAGTTTATTACTAACAAAACTCAATTATTCAGACTGCTTTGCTTACGGTGTGGCCGGTCTCAGGATAATTTTCACTATTTTTTCTTCGAATTATGTCTTTAATACAACTCTTCACGCGGTGTAACTATTAAGAAATATAGTTCAAGAAGATACAACAATGTAGTGCTTACAAACCTCCGCAGTGGGAAAAATACCGGTCAACCTGTCTGAGAGACTGTGCTACACCGATGAAGGGTTATTTAATGTTCTAATTTGATGAAGTGTTAATTTTCTGAAAACTTTTTCACTTAAAATTAAAGAGGGGAATATAAAATGAACGAAAAGAAAATAATTTTGAAATAACCATAATAAAAAATTTGAAGAAGCATTGGATATTTTAAGGGAAATACGTACACCTCTCCAAGAAGAGAAATCCATTTCAACAAAAGTTCTACAACTATCAATGTATGAGTCAGATAATGTGAGACTGGAGCTTGAAAGTGAGTCGGTTAGAAACACATTTTCTGCTTCAAGAGGTGTAAAGCAAGGTTGTGTACTTTCCCCACCTCTCTTTGTTCTGTTTATAGATGAACTCTTGGAAAGACTAGCTGCGGTAAACGCAAACGCTCCCAGTATAGGCGAGGAAACTTTTTTTAACACCAGCACTCCTATTTGCCGATAACTATGTATATTTATCGGAAACACAAGCAGGACTACAACTAAATTCGGGTAAATGTTTCTGCTAGAATTTGTTAAACAATTACCACAATGGTGGCAGTGGCGTCATGGATGCTAAGTTTCATAATTTTCTCTAAAAATGACAAAACGTGATTTGAATATAACTTTAAATACTCTGGTTGTCATGAACTATGGTAAAAGATTAATAACTTTACCGTTGTATGTATGCGCAATACCTACCAATTCAAACGTATGAGAATTCGTGACTATGAAGTTTATAAATGCAAAATAGCTGAAAAGACCTTCAGATATGTATCAATTATGGTTGTTGAAAAATCGCATTTTACCTAAGTTACGGAAATTCTTTACTCTAGTATATGACAACCACAATTCTTTTGTCAATTATGGACTGTCCATAAATTTCGAAAAGCGCCCTCGGTGAGAGAAGGGGTCGATATCGTTGCACTGCGTTACGGCAGGATAGGACATACCTTGATGTTGCGTAACGGTAAATTCCAAAGGGCGCATTTAATCTTAAATTTTATCACTGTAATGTGAACTCATCCTCCAATGGAGCAGAGAGCAATACGCAACGAACTCAACGTATCAAATTGGCTCTCCAAAAGCAACAATACCCTTTTAAGAGGGGGGGGGGCTTGCGTTACGTGATATTTGAACGGAATAAGATGGTTACATGAGTGCCATAGATGGGAGGGGGTGTTAACAAAAGGTTTTTTTTTTACATAATTTATATGTAGCACCAAATGATGGATTATTCGAATTTGAGAGGAAAAGTAAAATTATTATTCTTAGTTATTCTACCGAAAAGGAAACCTAATAATTACGTAAGACATAATGTTACTCTTGTGACCAGTTTTACCCCTTCATCCTTGAGGTAACTTTAGTTGATTTTCTCAGGACCACCCTCTAAGGACAATATGGGAGGAAGTTTCTTTTTTCTTTTATTGATTTTCGTGACATTGATTCTATTTTCCTATGAAAAATCTATGTATCTACATATAAACTCCCTTTAAAAATCATTTCATTGACTTTCAAAAATGGAATTCGAAAATTATAAGTTGTACCTATTTTGCCGTATTATTTGTCTGAAACTGAGCTAAAACGTCAAAACGTTGATTGAAGAACTTCATCATTATGATTAATGAATCTAGTGCAAATAATATTCATTGAATATGAGGTAAAATTGAGAAGAAAATATGTTGTTACATCTTTGCGAGTTAAGCCCTCATTGCAACTTCGAAGTTCCAAAAGACTGTTCATAATTACAAGAATGGTTAAAATCACATAAATGTAAGAAATTTCATGTAATAAATTACACGACATATCAACCTTCCACGATTTTGTTTCAGATAACTATAAGCAAAAACACTTCAGAAGAATTCTGTTTACTATATCTTCATTATTTTGATGAAACGCTAGTGAATTCTAAAATATAAAATGGGTTCTCGAAAATGGGAAATTCAAAGTGTCAGGCAGTATAGAAATGAGCTTTCAAAGAGGTATTTTTCTGCCAACTTGCTTTAGGAAATATTTAACAAGTTTCAGAGACAGCAACGTCGGACAACTTGTGATACGAAACTGGCCTTTTTGCAAGCGTCAAGTTGACGTTTCCAACGCGTGTAATATTATAAAGGCGAGAAAGGATGTTACAAAGTCAAAGCGTTATTATTTATAGATGAAAATACATATTGTGTGCGTGCGCACGTGTAAAAACGTGCTCGTAAATTAAATTCAATTTTTGGAAACTCATCGATGCAAAAGAACATATAATCTTTACCTACACGGTTGAAATCAGTAAAATGATCAGTACAATCGCTTCTGATGCCGCCAGACTACGAGTGGCGTACTCATCAATATAACAAACACTTTGCAGGAATGAGATGTATGAGAAGTAGGAAACGTTTTCTCAGATTACCAGACATAACTAAAGAAACGACTAACCAAGTAGAGATTTTAAAAAAATATGACTGAAGACTAGTACCATTCGAAAAATTATGTATGTCCAATTAAATTATACTTTCAATCAATTGAAAACTATTTTGATGTTGAATGTAACTTACAAACAGTTTCTAATATTGTATCCATAAAAATTAGAATCAGCCTTCAATGACTGCAATCAGCCTTCATCTTTTTGCTAGACATTGAAGGCCGTATCCCGTGGAGAAGCCAGAACTCATCACTTGTATACGAGAAGCGTGATATTGTGGTCCAAGATGAACTAGTACTGTGCACGCAGAGCTTCCAAGGAGGAATATGGATGACGTATAGATAACGAGGAAGAAGCTCCGAGAGTAGAATTGCAGATAAGAAATCGGACATCCTGGAAGAGAAATAGCGCCTGCGAAATGCTTTTCGCCCAAGGGCACGGACTTGTATGCGTGATACAGGAGAATATTCAAAAGGTACGTGTTCGTCCTTCTTTCTATCATGTCGTAAAATTAACTCAAATTTTCTACATATCAATGACACCATTACCAAAAAAGCAAAATTTATTCTCGAAATCAACCAACACACACAGAAATGGAATATAGCACCTTTTGAGATTTAGAGTTATTCTACTCAACATATTATTGATTACGAAATTTTATGCACGTATTTTTTGGAGTTGGGTTTTGCAAAGAATTAAGATTGCACGAAAGACTAACGAAAAGGAAAATATGAATGAAGAAATATGATGCATGTCAAGAAAACATAGACCATTCACTTTCTGTTGAAGAACGCTTTAGCAATAATTTCCCATAAGATGTGTTTTCTTTGAAAATGATGAAGCATAAAAAAGCCGTATTCACGTTCAAGGGGTCATACTTTCAACGAATAATAATTCCCTTGTTAAAGATACAAATAGGAAGACGAAGAGTAACCACATCATTGTACTTTTAATTAAACGATTACTCGGAGGCAGCAAAAATTTATCGAGGGGTCAGGAAATATTAGACATATTCTTGAGAAGAGGAAACTACCATATCGTGAACAAATCTCTACAATTTGTTCTTAAATTCGTGGAAATAATCTTTGAACAAATCTCATACTCACGTAGCTTCCTTGATCCTCACCCAACCGTTATTTTATAAACTAGATAGAACTAGGAACTGCAAAATATAAAGATAACCCCAATTAGTAGAATAGCTGTAGTATTTGAGAAATGCATATCCTCTCCCATTGCCTTCAACTCCTATGGTTTACTTGAACGCTAATTATTGAGAGAGGATTGAACTGACAGATTGGGACTGATCTGCAAAAGCTATTTATTGATCAAAGCTGAAATATTTTCAAAAACCTTCCGAGACAAGAATTCATGGCCACGTCAAAGGGAGGGATAACTACGTTATAAATATTGCAAGTTGATTTTGAGAGGGAATGTTGAAGGGGTAAAAAGAATGGAAGAAATGAATGCCTAGAGATACTCCCTCCCCGAGAGAATTTGGAAGAAGACAATCCTATGTAGACTGGAGTGGATGTCCAATATTGAACAGAAAATGGTACTAAATGCACCATTAATGTAGGAAGCTTGTGGAGATTCCAATTCCAACTGAAACTCTTATCATTGAGATTTTTCAAAACAAAAATGCGTGGTACCACACAAATTCATATTATGTGACGGTGTTCTATAATTTCTTCATGAAAACTTAATGAGATCATGCAGAGGACATACATATCCAATATCAATTTAGCATTAGTCTGTCATACGCTCATGATGATCTATGCATTAACTGGAATACCTTCTTATTTTTTATTTGTGGCTCACTTGCACAGACAAAAAGATTGAAAGCACGACTTAGAGGAGTATTTCCTAATTAAATGGTCAATTCAACAGAAGAGCGAACAAAACCAATGAGCGTTCATTTAATGGTTTATTATGTTTACAGCGTGAAAACTACCTTAGCAAATATATGTATTGATATGATATTGCAAAATAACGACGTAGAATAAGAGAGAAACAAGCAAAATCTTTGTAGATGCACCCGTTACTGGGAGGGAAGCCAAGCGTAGAGAGAAAATTGTGAGGATTATATCTTTTCATTGAAGCAAATATCAGCATCACCCTCACAGACAATGCCAAACACTATTGATCACCTTATGGGGGAGTAGGTGCGAACATAATATATTCCAAATTGAATTTTTCAGATCCAAAGAAATCACAATCACTATGCATGTTATTACTCGGAACGTTCACCTATGTGGACAGAAGAAACATTTACTGTTCATTTACATACTATAACACACAACAATTTGTACGCGCTATGAAACCAGGGACCGTAATCCAAACACGAGATTGCGAGCAGTTATGTTAATATTTGCATGGGATATACCAGTTAAAGATACTACGATCGCTTGATGCGGTATAGAGAAACCATTGAAAATTTATGCCAGGTGGTTACCTACATACTATTGCAGGAAAATCTACTACGGCATTTATTTGTAGTCTTACGTGAAGACAGTGTAACTGATGAAGTTCAGTTTTGTTGGATTTGAAAAACAAGAAAAATGTGTTAAGGAATATTTGAAATTACTCGTAAGTTAAAGCAAGGCTGATTTCCGATTTTTTAACGCACGCGTTAAATTTGATACGTACGTAAACTACCCTTTAATTTGAGGCTCTTAGGGCTCTAATGACCTTGGCGTTGACGAGCCCTAAAGCACCCCAAAAAAAAAATTAATAAAGTTGAGGCTCAGAGAAGAAATTTGTAAAATGGTAGCTGTCAATGCAAGCATATAATTTCATACTCTAGTAACATTGTGAGAAAAATATAGCAGATTCAAGTCAAATTATTTAACATGATATTTAATTGGTTTTAATAATTAGCTGAAAATAGCAGTATTTGATATTCAGTATCACATTATAAGAGATAGAAATCGGGTTAGTGTTCAGTAAAATGAATCCCATCTAAGTCTCAGTAAGTAGCCATTATAACACAATGTAAGTAGAATGACACGTAACTGCAGTTGGAGCTGAGAAATTCAAGTTACGTCATTTGTTCTTTTATTTTCTTGTGCTACAGGGAGGTTGCGCTGTTAAATATACTAATAAGCCCTCTGTATCTCCAATTTAATTATGAAATTGTACCGGTTTCTTTGACAAAAAAATTATTTATGCTAAACAGAATGTCTAAATTTTATACCACCAACATTTACTGACCTTTTCAACTATGAGTCTATACATTATAACGCAATCCAATCTTATAAAAAGCTGTGAGAGAAAATTCAGGTATGCGAAAATAAAATATTAAATATCTACTCTTGTTTTAAAGCCTGAATACTTGTAATCTAGTTAAATATTATTATAGCAATTTGAAAGAAAAATAACTCTTTATGCAAATATAAATCAGCAATCAAGGTAATTTTGTTGAAATACAAGAACCAATAAACAGGTTTGCAATTTCTGTTGCGTTTTTCAATGTTATCTGCAAGTGTTTAGAGGCAAATTAAGAGGAACATTATATTTTAAAGACTTGTACAGATATATCGTATTTGTGAAGGTTAAACAACAAGTACACATTTCAAGCTAATATTGAATATTAATATTTGCGAGTACTTTATCTACTTTCCTAAATATTTTTAGTTTCGTTTTTGTTTGCTTTTCTTTTTTCACGGATACTGAAATCACAACATTAAAATTAACATTTTTATAAGGTTTTGTTTAGGTTAGGTAAGTTACTAAAAGTTCTCATTGTATATTATGACCATACAAAAAGATAGTTACAGTTCGTTTCTATCGCAACACATGTTTTACCTTAAAACGCATTTCGATAATACACGCAATATGTAAACCATTAACTATCATGCTCATCGGAAATTTTTCTCCGCAAATAATGGGTGTTAGTGAACACGATTATTGAAAACGCTCTACTGTTAAATGACAGCGCAAGTGGGAACGCTTTGTACAATAGAAAACGACCAGAAAGAACCTCGCTCGATTCCCGACCAAGGTCTCTCTCCTCTCATCAGGTTATAGCGTGCTCGGGAATTCCGCAAACAAAGAGCATGTAGCGACGTGTGAGACTCCTCTATCCGACGCGAAAACATGCACTGTTTTGATTGCCAACTGTTGAATCGTAAACACATTACTCTCGGAAATGACAGTGGACGAATACAAACAGCGGCGCAACTCTCTCGCTCTCTCTGTCGACCCGAGAGGTTGGAGCCGGCGACGCGACGGCCGCTCCCCCTCCCCCCTCTTCATCCGCAGGCGTGAGAACGCCGCGAGAGGTTCACGTGAGCCGCAAATTGAATCCAGAGCCCGGGACGATCTGAACACCCCACAGTGGCAGTGTTCTATGCAGAATCGCCAACTGGTGCGTGACCCGTCGAAGCGCGCCCTCCTTTTTTCCGCAGCGACGTCCTCTGTGTCTGAATGATCCCGTTTCGCGCTTCGCAGCACTCCGTGCTTACCAACAATTCGAATATCCTGAGTAAACAAGTTGACGGAGGATGCGGTGCCCCGCTGGAAGGCGTGGTAATAACTTTCATGTAAAAGGGTCCACCGGGGTTACAGTTTAGATATGAAGGTGCTACATTGACAGCGTTGTTCGAAAAACCAGTTTTAGTTCTGTCTACAGAAGAATCGAACAATTTTTATGGATTATTTTACTAAAAAGAGAACAATCTGAGTTTATCCGTTCGTTTTGTTATTCAGCATAATTTTCATTTATATTTCATTTTCTGTATTGATTGCATATTTATATAATATCATGGAAGTATTTGAGCTCTTTAGAAAATAAATTATCCTGTGAAAAAACTACTGAAAATATCCATAGCATTTAAAATAAGCTCTTCAATGTGTTCCTAAAAATATTTTTAAATTATTGGATCATTAGCATCGTTTAGACTAATCTTATGTTATACCGAAAAATTAATTTTTAGTGTTTTGGGTTTTATAAAATGTGCTTTGATGTACAGATTTTATAAAAAATCTCTAATTAGGTGTCACAGGCTTCGCAACTATTTACCTTTAGAAGGAAGGTTATTTAGGATGATCTTTATCGTGTACATTTATAATGCGTCGACAAGGTTAGTATTCTGATCTGACATTAAACCCCATCATTAGTACCCATATGAAGAAACAACTTAGAGATATTACAAGGGTCAAAAGATACATAAATACATTAACTCCACTGATAAAAAAGAGAATTTATTTCAACAGTATTTCATAAACACCTTCTCTTCATTAATTTATAACGTTATCGACAACAAAATTTGAATACTGAACAAATAAATATAAGACAACCAATACAAGTTGATCGACATGAATGGAACGTAGAGTAGGAAAATTGAAGAAGGAAGATGGAGCAACCCGAATAAAAAAACTTAAACCAGTAAACAACGAGTAATTCATGAATAGCTATTGTTTCAAAATCTGGATTTGGTAATGTGGTTTGAAGATGCAAGAATTTCACATTAACTCTCACAAAAATACAATGTCAAATTTATGTCTTAAATTGTTTTAAATCCTTAAAATGTCTTGCAAGGACACTTGCTGAATCAGTTGTTGCATTGCCACTAATCCTACAATTATAGTGTGGAAACAAATTCAGAGTAATGAAATTGAAACTAGAAGGTACGGTATCACAGAATTTCGTTTGAGAATTTGATCGAAAAATTAGATTCGCTATATTCAGTTATTTTGAGTAGATTGTTCTTAAGTTGAGAATCACGCAATAAATTTTGTAACGGAACAGATTAATCATGTTACGTCGAATGAAAATGGGAGATGGGACCGGGGTTCGAACCCGGGACCTGGAGCTCTGCGCGCTCATGCGCCTACCGACTGCGCCATCCCGTTCACCACCCGGTCCCGTCTACCATTCTCATTCAACTTGTGAAACCCAAAGACCTCTGAGGTGGTCTCGTAGAGACTAAACTCCTCATCTGAGGCGACTCCCTTAGGAAGTACTTTATTTGGGTAGTATTTTTCCATTTCTGGTTCACAAACATAGAAATCTCTTAGATTGCGGTGAATCTTCGAACCCCGGTCCCGTCTCCCATTTTCATTCGACGTAACATGATTAATCTATTACCTGGCAGTGAGGTTCACCGCAATCTAAGAGATTTCTAACGGAACAGAGTTCATTCACTCAGCTTTCACCAACTCTTTCACACACAACAGTTAATTTTACATTGGTCACTCCGTCGTTGTGAAAGCTGATTGCTTTGAAAATTTAAGTTCAAAATAAGGAGGTAGGAAAAGAAGATGTAAGTTCTACATTTGTGTAAGATATGTGTAGGGTGTGTTAAGTCAATGAAAATATCATGAAGAGGATGAAACGAAAATTTGGTAAATCCAAATTAAATATTAATTTAATTTACCAAAAGTTCACTAATTTTTACAAAGAAAAAGTGATTATACCTCCCAATAATAATGTTGACATTTTCACATTTCAAAAAAATAATCAATTATTCCTTATTTTTTAAAATATCATTTTATCTGAACTGTCAAGATATCTAAAAAAAAAGCTTTATTCAAATATTTAAACGGATCTAATAGTAGGATGCCAAAGTATAATTTAAGATTGAGTGATTGAGTTAATACGTGGATAATTTTTTATTGTCTTGTCGTCTAGTCATTGTTGTAGCCCTAAATGATTTATTATGTTGCAGTGTTTCAGTTTAGATTAGGAATCAAATATAACATCCCTCTCCTAATGCACGAGCAATGTTTACATGGTGAAAGACATTTATGTGAAACAATTTGCTTGAAATTTCATTCCTACAGCGTTTTATAATATGCTCGTGGATGTTAAAGACACAATTACTACCTAAGTAAATTCAAATCTGGATTACTCAGGAAATGGGAAAGAAAAATGATTGCATCGTAGTATACTACCTTCGTGAGAAAATATTAATGTGGCATGCTCGTAGGAGAAGATTTACACAAGTGGGATTGCTAAACCGAGAGTTTAATGCTGACCCTGGGGATAGAAAGAATGGGGTAACTCTTGGGTTCGCGTGAGTAAGTATGTATAATAAGCGTCTACGAAACTCCGAGTCCTATATCTCTTACATTTCCCATTTAAGCATTCAAATAAGAAGAAGGAAAACATGGTGAAGTTGATTAAAAAGAGTTTATGGCACGAGTATTCAAAAAGAAAAAAATTGAGAAAGTAATCACCAGAACCGAAAGGTCTCAATTTTAATGATATGTTTAGTTCCTCTCTTATTTCTGTGGGATTAGAGACGTGCGTCATCAATAAATAGGGGCATCACGTCTTCATTTCTTTATGTTGGCACACGACTTGTTTGAGCACTGTATTTAATACTTCAATACCTGTAGTCCCAATACGTTTCAGAAATCTTCTGAACAGTATCCTGAGACATAATGCGCCGATTAAATCATAGTATATACTCATTCAAAAATGGGTGAAACGAAATATACCCTCTAGCAATGAGTGTCTCTGACATGCTGCAACATAAGAGTCACTATACCGCCATGAGAAATCTCATAAATTCCTCTAGTTAACTCACAATACTTTTCAGGTCTAATACTTCAAGATCATGTTATTTACTGATTTTTAGATTCCGTTCTCACTATTAGTAAAACAAAGAATTACATTGCCAACGATAAGCAAATTTTCAAATACTAGTACATCTCCGAAAATATTATAAAAAAGTTCTTTGTTTATAAATTAAGCATTAATGCTAAAATTATTGCATCTAATCACTTCTTTAATATAAATTGTTTCACTCGACACTAAAAATCGATTTGACAAACGGAATTCGCTGATATTCAGAAAGTGTCTGACTCTTAGCCAACCCCGGGACAATGCTACTGACAAAAACTCAGCTTCTTCGAAGATTCTGAGGATGAAGGTGGTGCTTCACGCTGACCAGAGACAAGTCTGTCAAATTTTAGAGGAAAGACAAATTTTGATTTGAATGACATAATGAAAACAATGAACACGGAAGTATCAAAGCACGAAGAATACTGTGGGTAGGTCACACAGAAATTATACAAAAGGAGAGAGTTACTAAGATCACTCGTTGAAAACCGATCGCAACGAAGCAAGAAGGAAAATACAAAATCAAATGGAAGATGACGTCTTGGAATATCTGAGAAGAATAAAGATAAGGAACTGGAGGAAATTAATTAAAAAAGAGATTGTTGAGCAGGCTATGGTTCACACTGAGGTGTAATGCCTTTATAAGAAAATCTTGAGATAAGTTAAGCGTGTGTTGCATTTATTCAGTTTTCGAATGAAATTGCCCAAATTCAAACTTGAAACCCTAGAGAGATGACTATTCATATAATCAGCCTTTCGACGATGAAGTATATTTCATTGAAAGAATTCTCACCCAATGAAATCGTAATCAATGAATACGATACTTCAAAACAATGTTTTCACCTAATCAGAGTATTTGTACGAATCCCATGATAGAAATTTTACATTATATGTTGATTCAAAGCGTTATGCAAGTGCCGGAGCAAGCATATGAACCTCAATGGAATGAAGGGAGAATGTTTGCAAGAAAAGAACTTATCATCGCTGCGGGGATTTTCTCTGAAGTCAGCAAAACGATAAATTTTAAGTTGGTGGGAAAACTTGATGAGTCGTGGGAACACCAGTATGGGATATGTGAGAAAAAATAATGAAATTCATCGAAGTAGGAGCTCCAGAAATGAATCCCTGAAAAGGATTCCAGACAAATGGTAAATTAATCACTTTGAGCTTTCTTCGTGAAAGTCACCGAGGTGTTTAGATCGCAACAAAGGAGAATACTAAAATTTACCATGAGTGGAGATATATCGAAAAGTCAATATAAGATTGTGATTTATGTTAAGCACTTTAAAAAATTAGTCTGTTGAGAGGTAAGACCCTTTCAGTCAGCTGCCATCTTTAGTGCTGGATTCTGTCGTGAATAGCGACTAATAGCATGACAGATTTCTTTCTGGAGTTAATATTGTTATAATTAGATGGACTATTTAATTATTCCTTTTTTTGTCATTCGTCTTGTTGAAATAAAGAAGACGGAAACAGAAAATGCACCCATAAAAAGATAAACCCCTGATATGACTTGGATGGGTGCAGAGGATGATTAATTCAATAAATAATTAATTTTAAACAACTTTCACACAACACCCAGTTCTTGGATACTCTGGAATTTTATTGGAAGACGGAATTTCTCTGATTATAGAATTAGATAATGAAAACAGCAGTGGCGTAGTTGTTGCGTCTTTGTACTTGAAGTACTCCTGAGAAGGAGACCGTGTTATATTCTATGATCATAAAGAACCGCAAAACTGGGTGAGGATTTAGATGGGGTTTTCCTCACTCATCCGAGACCAAAATTGGTTTAATCCCAAGTTCCCGACACCCCATTTTTTCGTCCATGGCCAGTTGGAAGAGCAAGCATCATAGCCTGAAAGAAGTCATAATTTTTTTTGTGGGGCTTTAGGACTCGTCAAAGTCATTAGAGCCCTAGTCATAATTCACATTATATTAATCGATACATAATAGTAATCAATAATAATAATATTCATAATATGTAAATATCAGCCTCTCGTAAGTAAAGCTATTGTGGAAGATTGCAACAAAAACAAAAAGAATCTTAGGATAACATGAATCGATTATCAAGAAGCGTTTGATTCGTGGGTAATACAAATCCTGGAAAATCTCCACGTAAATAAAAAATAGTCGATTTTGTGAAGACTATACATAGTAGATGCTAACACTTCCAATGAGAGACAAAAACAACAACAATAACATGGGCATTGGAAGCTTGAAGATTAAAAGACGAGAATTTTCCAAGGGGACTCTTTATCACCTCTCCTTTTCTGCATGTGTCTTTTCTTTCTGAGTTTGCGTTTGCAACAAATACAATGTGGATACCGAATAAGAGGACAAAAATAACGTGTGACACATTTACTGTACATGGATAACATAAAGATATTCGCGAGTTATGAAGAAGAACTTAGAATTCTACTGGCTGTAGCATCTCAATTTAGCAGAAGTGTAAATAGGAAATTTGGCTTAAAAAGTGCGCAAAAGATTCGTTAGTCCGAGGGAAAGTTGTTAAGAAAGACAATACTAATGTCTCAAATCAAGATGAGATCAGAAGATGATAACCAGGTGTTTGCTACAAATATTTAAGAATCGATAAACGAGGAGGTATTCAACACGCTACCATGAAAGAGAAAGTGAGAAGAGAGTAGTCCTACACGAGATGAGTCCGCGAACTACAGACCGAATTAACATCAAAGAATAAAATACAGGTCATTGACACCTTGGCTGTCCCAGTCGTGAGATACAGCATGGTAATACTTGATTTGTCTGTGGTACATTTCAAACGGATGAAGAAGAAAACACGAAAGGTCCTCCCTATGCATAAGATGATGCATACTCGAGCAGATGACGATCGATTGTACTTTCAAAAAAAAGATAGAGGAAAATTTACAAGATTACTGTCATGGATCTTTGAGTGTACATTACAGGAAGACCACATGCCAACTGTATAAAAATCATAGAAAAATGCAATGAAAACAAAGCACACAGAAAATCCTTATGTAGGCTAGGAAAAACCTATGACGAAGAAATTTCCGGCAATTAAATCTCAAAAGACCGAAAAACTACAACACAAGCAAAAGAACTGTATGACCAAAAATAATTCTCATGGTCAGTTTACCAAAAGGATCGCCACTGAATGAGCCTCATTTTCATGGAGAAGAAATGGTAACCTGAAAAGAAAAACGAAAGCTCTGGTTACTGCTATTCTGGACAAGCAATAAGTACCACGTACTACGAAAAGATGATATTATATCAGGACAAAGATTGTCGATACCGACGATATTAAGATAAGCAAGACCCAATAGATCATCCTGTATCAGGATGCCCCATTTTGGCTAAGAATGAGTATTTGGTAAGACATAACAGAGTTTATTCATATACACATTGTCATATATGTAAAGCTTTCGGGTTCACCGTGAAAGACAACTGGTATGAACACGAACCTAATTCTGTGAACTCCAAAGACAAAGCAACAATTTTTTGGGACCAGACAATAAATAGCGGCAAGACAATCAATACAAATAGGCCTGACATTGTTCTCAGGAATAAGGAAAGTAAGGAGTGTCTTCTAATTGATGTTTTTATTTCCAACGGCATGAATGTTGTGAGCAAAGTGGCAGAAAAACTGCTCAAACATAAAGACCAGGCTACTGAATGCCAATGAATGTGGAGGATAAAGAAAATATGTGGTCTATTATTATCGGAACCACCGTAACAGAGAGCAAACATAAGGAAGCGAACCTATAAAAAATTCCTGGGAAACCCATCTATCTGGTGTCAAGGAATAGTAATTCTGAAGACGGCCCATGTAATTCGGAAAGTGTGCACCTGAAACTTTTTCAAGGAGACGCAGCCTAAGGGAAGTGGAACTTCCTTGGACGCTTTCCAAAATACCTACCAGATATGCTGAGAAGAAAGTCAAAATAATAATAATAATAATATTAAATGGTGTAGGGAACTGGTGACACCATCACCTGAGTGACTCGACGGAGAGGGAGTGCGGCGCAAACAGCTCGGTTTCCCCTGCTAATAAGGGACACTCATTCTACCCTTATATCCTGTTACCCTTGGATAGTCTCTTAGTTCTCTCCGGAAGCTGACGAGTACACTTAGTAGCTTGCAGCCTCTCGTACGTCTTTTTCAGACCTCCATTCTCATCATAATCCTTTCCCCCCTGGCAGTAGGGTAAAATGCAACCCATCGAAGAGATGGAGAGACGTGTATTACGGACTCGTAAGGTCTAAGGAAAAATGCCGCTGCCTGACGAGAGTCCGGGCACCTCTGGAGTCACTGGAGAAGGTGACAGAATGCAGGTCAATAACTGTCAGGGGCCTAACAGGTAGGCCCTAGTCAGAGATAACTCTGAAAATGCTGCAACCGACGAAAGCAGGAACCGCCCATCTGCATCTACTCCTGCTACTGCAATGAATGCTTCTCAAAGGAGCAACCTCTTTCCCACCGAGGCTACCAATGCAGGCAGACCACGCGTTAGGATGAAGTTGGCCATGTAAGTAAATGCTTTCATTATGCGCGAATATTATTTAATCACCAAAATGGAAACTGAAAACGATATATTGGCTTAGACTCCACGAAAATTTTCTTGCAGCGATAACCTGAAATTGATGTAAGTGAACAGAGAACCGAAGACCAACGACAAGTGATTCTGAAGAACAATTTTTTGGCTCCTGCACTTCACAAGAAAATTAAGCAAGAAATAAGAAACCTTCCATTTCAGGGAAGAATAGACATTACACCACAAAGTGTATATCCCAAAAGTAGTAACCCGGAAGGTACAGATACGTTAGCTGATAGGACAGAAAATAGTGCCTAAGCAGAGCCGGAGCAATATATTGAGGAAAATATTGATGTCATAGAAATTGTACGGCCTAAATGTATAACTGCCCTCGTAAAATTCGAAGGTAATAACCCAACTACTCGCTTCGTAATTTCCAAACAGAATTACTCTATGACTTTGGTAAGGAGTATTAGAGTAGTGAATGAAGAAATACTGTCAGAACACCTTCAAGGGAAAACAACGTTTGGAGATGAGGACACCGCGATGTACTGTGGAGCAGATGCTGCCACATGAATTGAAAAAAGAAAAAAACATTTTGAGAGACCAAGAAATTGTATAGAAAGAATCAAAATTGATACTGAACGTCTCACTGAGTTTCACAAAGGAAACACAACGGAAAAGATACATAAAAAGGTAAAAAGCATACTTGATCAAACGAGTCAACATGCTAAACATAAGCCTCTCAACACAAATGAAATAGAACTCCTTGATATATGGTGAAAAATCTCTTCAACTTATTAAAGCGTATCTGACACTACAAGGAGTGTATGTCTCGTAAACAACAAAATTTCTTCTTCACTGGGAAGCAAAAAGCGTTTTGCAGAAACCTCACAAAAGGGAACAAGCCAGTAATACCCCAGGAAACAAGGAGATGCAGACGAAAACACAAGTTGAGAATTTTTGGGATCTATCTGGTTCAACAGAGCAACCCACGAATCAAATGAGGCTTGGATAAAATAAGAATACAAAAAATGTCGAAACATATCTCAAATGAATAAGCGCAATATCGACGTCGACATTGTTGGTTCAGTTTTGGGGAAAATGTACAATCGGAAATCACCACGCACGGACGGGTTACAGACATTTTGGTACAAGAAATTCACCAGTACCCACAGACACTAAATTCAAGATTTTAGTCTCCACCCCGAAGACATTCCTCACATCTTTACTGAAGGAACAACTTTCTTACTACCAAACGAAGATTACTCCAAAGACCTGGCTAAATACAGACCTATCACCTGTTTCCAAACTTTTTACAAATTTATGACTTTCTTCGTTGCACATCTGTGGACAATGTATATAGAAAACAATCATTTCTTAACCGATGAGCAGAAATGTTATAGATATGGATCTCAAGGCTGCAAAAAGCAACTAATAATAGATTCTAAAATTATGAGACGGGTGGTACACAAAGAAAGAAATATGCGTACCTGCTACATTGACCACGTCTAAGCTTTCGAGTCTGTAACACACTCGTGGTTACTTGAATGCGTAAATAGATAATGTCTGAGAAGATTCATCAAACAATAAAAATGTTTTTAGAAACAGCAATGAAGGAGTGTAAAACTAATACTACCCTCACTAATGATGAAACTCCATTCAAAAAGACCTAATGCGCATTCGTCGAGGAATATTTCAGGATGATTCCCTGAGTTCCTTGAGGAATCCTCTGTCATCTCTGCTTATTTCTTCAAAGTACGGCGTTGCTTTGAAAAGAGGTAATACAGTTATTTGCAGGGTTTCACACCTACTATAAATGGATGATCTGAAATGTATGCTTACACACAGATTCATGCAGACGATGCTGGTGAAGAAAAGAGGGATAGAATTGATCGTAGTCAATATATATTGCAACTTTGGAGGAAAATTAGACACCAGAGCTCAGACGAATACAGGACATATTGGAGAGATGTTACTGGAAAAAATAGCCATATTCTCAGACTGCAATGCCCGAATGAAAATATGGGGAGATCGTATTACAACTAACAGAGGGAAGAAGTTGGAAAAATTCTTTGCAGAATGAGATTGTGACTGAGAACGGGTACGTGGTAGTAACATTCGACACGAATGGAAAATTGTCCTTAATAAACTATACATTAACGAAGGGGATCGCCCGGGAGGAAGTACAGCTGTGGCAATTAGGGAACTGAGTGGAGAGTGACCACAAGGGCACAAGACATAGGGATAGACAGACAGTCGGACGAGAAAATTGATACGTACAGCATACGTAAGGATACGAGATTAGAAAAAATACAGAGAAGAGATAAGGGGTAAGAATTATTTGTTTGAAATGATCACATTCACAGAAAGTGAGACACTCACAGAGAGAATAGACAAATAATAGTGGACATTACTTCGGGTGGCGCATCATTTTATAAGACCAAAAGAGGGGAAGAAGGGAAAGCGCTGATGGACAAAAGATAAGACGCAGGCGAAACGGGAAAATATTTGGCCCAGTGACAGATGCGGAAAAAGATACAGAGACAAGTAGAAACAGAAGTATGACTGTATAAGGAAGCGAAAACCCGTTTTAAGGGGATATTTTGGGGTACAATACAAATATTGGAGAGACATTCTGGAGGAGACCTTCCAAAACAGTTGTTGCGGGATACCATACACGCTGGCATGTTAGAAAATAAAGGTGAAAACGTTATGTTACAAACAAAACGTTTGTAAAGGGTTTATTTCCACATTCTCATTTATTATGTGCTTTGTTATTATTCATGTTCTATGAGAAATGTGTTATTTATTGTTTGTGTATAAACACTCCGTGTCTATATAAACATTCCTTGTATATAGACGCTCTTTGAGCTATAAGCTCCATGCATCTACAATCGATATACTTATCCAAAGTGCAAATACCTTGCACGTTCCATGACATACAAGCACTGAACGCGCTCGCTGTGTAGGTTCCGTGACACAGTATCAATGAACGCACTCTATATGCACGTTCTGTGTACAGCTATATATACGACTGCACTCAACGTGTCTCTATCCATTCGAATCCATTCCATTCCGTTCGTCGTGGCATGAAACTATTACTACGTATTATTCCTCGCACAGGGGGGACTACTCCGCGAGTACGTTGCCGTGTTGTGCGACGAAACTCTCTACGCTGCGTGTGATACTATGAAACATAGATGTTTCATACTAAACTTTTTGGACAATGATTTCCTTTAAGGAAATCATACAACTATTGTGCTATTTATTATCTAGTGCGACGTCTGCATCAAAGCAACCTTGAACATAAATGTTCACCACATTCTCTAAGTTTCAGTCACCTGCTCCACAGCTACGAGACCAAACCTGGGGAAGCGCAACCACTCCGACCGAAGCAGCCGGACCAAGGTTGCAACAAGGAAGTATTTCCAATGAACTACCAATACTCCACGTTAAGGGAGGACAACATCGAGAATCTTTCTCGACAGATATAAAATCCTGCACTTATTTAAGGTTTTTAATAACCAACTTTCAATGTATTTAAGTAGGTAACTTTGTAATGATCATTTAGTTGATGACGGGCGGGCGCTCTCAAAAACTTGAGACCAAAGGGCTTTTTGTTTTCCGTGGAGATCTAACGATCCCACTTCATCTTTGCTCATATTCATTTTGTAATTCTGTATAAATTGAGAAATGGGGTATTAAAGGGGATGTCACATTTACAATGGTTTATGTTCATATTTATGCAAACTCTGTAGAAAATGTTATTCTCAGAGTGTTAGACGCCCACAACGACTAACTTTAAATTTGCTAATTCAGGATCAAGTTTGTAATTCTGCATTTGTAGATTTAGGAAAATATATGTATATATGTTATTTTGTAATAAATGTGAATTTGTGAATCTGAAGCGTGTCCATAAAAAGAATCCTATTCAAACTTTATTTTCTCCATGCTCATTGAAACACACGAGTCCCCCCTATATACTGTCTATGATTGCGACGAATGGCTATTCGTTCGTAACAAGTTACAGAATACCGTCAGGAAGAAGGAAGGAACAACAACAACAGAAAATTGGAGAGAGTTGGGCTGGGAACAAATGAAGTATCTTTTACCAGATGAGGCAATGCAAACCGACAGACGGCGAACGAAACGAAGAAGATGAAACCTGGAGATAGAAAAGGAGGAAATGCGAAATATTGTTCAGAATTGACATGGAGGGAAAGCACCTGGTTATAATAGGATAAGCCACGACATTGTAAATGCAACCTATGAGATTTACGAGTACTATATGTTAGAGTACACATCACTTGTACTAAAAAGAGAATTTTCTCCTAAAGAGTGGAAAATAGTGCTGCTATATGTATTTCCAAAAGGAGGAAAAAGAGATCTTGAAGATGTAGACTCTTATCACCCAGTGACCCTTCTACTATCACTCGGAATGGTTATAGAGAAATGGATGGAAGATGAGATAGAAGAATACGTGGAGCAGAAAAAAATAGTATATAACAACAATATGGTTTCAAGGCGTCGCTGTGAGCAGGACGCGATCCAAGACTTGTTGAGGACAAGAGAAGAAAAATATTAAGTACGCCTAGGCTTTTTTCCTGGATGTCAAAGGCACCTTTGATAACGTGAGATGGGCAGATGTAATACGCGTAGTAGAAGAGATAAATCTTCCGGAGAGAGTTGTGAATATGTTAGTTATTTTTGTGGGAAGGACGCACGGTACTACTGATCGGAGGTGAAGAGATTGTAAAGGAGAAAATCAAAGGATGTCCTCAGGGATCATGCAGTTCACCGCTCTTACGAAACATGTTCATCAACGATTTTCTACAGAGCTTGATAGAAAAGAACACCTATGTGGTAGCATACGCAGACGACATATATAGGCGTGGAGGGGAAGAATAGTAGAGAGTTTGAGGAGAAAGGGAACAGATCTACGGGTGTATGTGTAGAGTTTTTGCAAACAAAATGACTACAGCTATCATCAAGGAAAACTAAAACAATGTGTTTTTGGAGTAGCAGTAAAAGAAGACGAAATCCAGTGCTAAGTTCCAGAGGCGAACCAATAGGGATTATACGCAAACACAAATATTTAGGGGTAATCAATGATGACAAATTATTATTCACCGAGGATGTGAAGTACGTCACTTAAAAGGTCAAGAAAATACATTTTAGTCTCCGATGGGTTGGTTACAACAAGAAGAATCTTCCCAAAGAAGAACTTGAAAACTTATACAACGGAGGAATTCGTCCCATTATCAGTCATGCAACAATCGTCTGGATCGGTAAATTGACGAATATGTAAACAGTGTGAACGTTACATTAAGCACAGCGCATGGGTCTCGTGCGATTGTCAGGATGGTATAAATCAACAGCTACGGAAAGCAAAGAAGTTCTATTAGATATAATGTCAGTTGACCTATATTTACACAGGTTACGTCTGCGATACTTTTTGAAGAGAGCTGGGCAAGTGAAGATTGATGAGATACTTATTCGGAAAGAAAATGAGGGTGTGATAAAATTGATAATTAATGAAAGCAAGGCTGATTCGCTGAAACAAGACGCTAAAAGGACGTTTAGTTTACACCTTCATAAAGGATGTGCAGTTTGCAAATAAGCTTAGGAAATGGTTTGGGCCAGTACGAGGGGTAGTAGAAATATTAACCGGGCATGGTAATTTTAAAGAATACCTATATAAAATTAGGAGAGCAGAAGATAGAACGTGTGTGGGTGGGGTGACGAGAACAGAGATCATATATTATTGGTGTGTGAATTATACAATGAGGAATGACGAGAGTTAATAATAAGGATGCGGAGAGTAGGAGTAAGGGAAATCCAGAGCAACCTTGACCTCATTATCTCAGAGAAAAATATATGATCTTTGAAGAATCGGACTGATATATATGAGTCAATAAACAACGGAGGAGACTTACGATGACAGATTAAACCAACATCCCCGTAGAGAGGACGGGAACGAGCATTCCACAACCTGGCACAGCAAAGAGGTGTCGTCCAGGAGAGAGAATTGAAATGAATACTTCATATATAACTGTAAATATACTGTAAGCCGTATAATGACAACTGTTTAAAATACGGATTCATATGGAATAACAGTTCAAAGTGACAAGGAATTTCAGTGGTGATATTGAAATGGATCTTGGGTTAGCAAATGAAAGCAATTTAATTTCACACGAGGACAAACAAATGCTGGCAATTTGATAGGCGATTCTGAAACATTTTTATAGATGCGAATACTTAGGCTTCGAACAATCACGTGGGCTATCATGTGATTGACATCAAAGGTCAACTGACAAAGGAAATGGAGAAACGTCTGCAGAAGCTGTTGAAAACTTAACATTATGGCAAAAATCTCATCAATGCCAACAACACGTACGCGGTACCGATGTAGCGTATTCTTTTGGAATTACCAATTGGAACACGACTGATCTCAATTTTCAGAGACTTATTAGAGCTGCCATGACAAATCACCGTTTTCACCATGCACATTCAAGTGTGGAACGATTGAAATGTGGATCTAAGTCTATTTGATCGTCAGAATCTCCACAAACCGCAAAAATTATCCTTGAGAAAATATTTTCGTGAACATCACGGAATACTGCAGCTCTGTCACCATAGTAGACAACACATACAGTCCCCTTGATCTGAAGATTGGTTGTTCTCCAGAACCGCCACCTGCCACAAATGATGAAAATGCTATTTCACTGGAAGCGAAAGCACTCCATTGGAGATATCATCAGGAGATGAGCATCCCGGCAGTCAACAGTCGTGCGTCGTACATGTGGCTCCAGAATGGAGAACTCTTTGCAGAGACGGAAGCCTTCAATATCGCTATTCAAGACCAAGTAGTTCCAACAGAAAATTATGGAAATCTTATCATGAAGTATCACGCAATTCATTCATATAAATGCAGGTGAGGCTCCGCTAATGATTGAACACATAACAATTAAACACATAACTAGTGGGTGCAACTTCCTTGAGCAGAGTGAATATACAAAGAGACATGATAATTTTACCAAGCAAATTCATCAGTTACTGGCAATGAAAACTGGCCTGCTCGTCAAAGCTGATCCATATTACAACTACTGTCCACAACAGGTGCTTGAAAAAACAGACTATACTGGGATCGTTCCATAACTACTGAATAATATAGAGATATAAAATAGAAGGAAATAAAGCAGATATAATCTATATCGACCGGGGTCGCAAGAAAGCCTTTCTCATTGACATTGGCATACCGAACACACACAATATGGCTGCAAAATACATGAGAAAATATAAAACTTTTTGTACCAGTCCCATGAAATGGTGGCTCAGTGGAGTATGGGGAATGTGAAGTTCGTATCTATTATTATCTCAAAAGCCGTGTGGCATGGAACACAACGAATAAAGTGCTTCATTGTCTCAAGATGGGTGTCTCTACAAAATGCAGAAAACCATTATCTTAGATACATGGCGAATAATCAGGAATCATCTAAATATGTAACAGCGAACACCACACACTTGGCCAACATTCCCCAGTGTGACCCGTTAATTTACCAGTCAGGCTGCCTGCGAACTCAGACGAAAATATAATAATAATAATAATAATAATAAATTACTGATGTTTTTATACCATGTGATGAAAATCTTGTCTCAAATGTGGCTAAGAAAAAGCTGAAGAATAAAAAATTGGCTATAGAAGTGAGTCAAATGTGGGGAGTTAAGACAGACGTTACCGCCTTGATCATAGGCGGACTAGGTTCTGTGTTGGGAGGGTTGGAAAAAAACTTGAAAAACTCCCATATAATATTAAGATTGGGAACTACAAGAAATTGCACTGCAAGGTGCAACCCATATCCCGCGACTAGTGTTATAGGGATTCACAATGGAGGACTTGTTCCAGAGGAAGCTAGTTGCAACCTGGAACAATGTTGTACTTCCCAAAGAATGACACCTATCTTTGAGAAAAAGAAATAATAATAATATTAGGCACTTAAGACAGAAATTCAGAAGATTTGGAAACAAAATGTAGTATTATTCCCCAAGTAATTTCAGAAACTGGAGTCATTTCCATAACACTGAAAGGGCATTTTGAAAAATTGCCATTGATCAGAAATGAATTGCAGAAATACTTTATATTATAAACATGTCACAAAACAAGGAAATTTCTTAGTCTCCGCTAAGACCAAATTTTACTTCTGTCTTGGTATACAAGACCGCCCCAACTATCTGTTTGAACAGAGAAAATACAAGTGCACAACAACAACAACAATAATAATAATAATCATAATATCGAAACGCTTTACTACAAATTCTAGTCTGAACAAGTATGCAGCAACGAACGGGCACGAATACTATGGGACAGCCAAATCATCACTGACAAAACAGTCGAAGCTAACAGACCTGACATCGTCGTGTTTGGTAAAAGAAAAAATGACTATAGTCATCGATATAGCTGTCCCCTTTGAATGATAACCTTCTAACAACCACAGCAGAAAATCTCTTGCCGTTGAATTGAAAGATATCTACAGGTTGAAGGATGTCGCAATAACACCAATAGTCATTTCAGTATTTAATCCACTCGGATTAGTCACTAAGGACCTGAAAAATTCAATGATGAAAAGAGATCTGCGCAAACACTACCTGAGAAACATAAAAAACCACTCTATTTGGTACCTCCAATATAGTTATTAAGTTACTCAGCCTTGACTGAGTGTTTCCACCGAGAAGAGAACATGACCGACAACCCGATGATAATGTTTACCGTAATGTACATATATTTTAGTTTTGGGTAATGACAATCTCCGGCAATTATGAACAATGCAAAAGTGCAATAAATTAACATAATAATAATAACAATATTAAGGGACCTAGGGGGTTGGGAGATGTAACACCTTTCACAGAATAGGTCTAGATCCTTCTGACACTGGTCCTCACCACCCCCAGCGACAAGTGAAGCGTGATGCAGATGCTAGGCGTCGTTTAGTCTCTCCTTGCCCCAAAATCGTCCATGCGTGGTGAAGAACCACATCCTGCTTGAGGTAGTCCTGCATTTACAGAACACGGCGAATCTACAGGAGTCAACCTAGAAAAAAATCCCGCTGTCCAAAGTGTGAGCCACCATGCTGATGGACAGCATCAACAGATGCGGCGGAAGGTAAGAAGTCTTGAACAAGTGCTCTCTGGATATCTGGCGCCCTCCGGTTGTATAGAAGCCTTACTGTGGTAACGCGTGGCTCTGCCACAGTTGACAAGGTACCCCAACTACTCGTGGAACAGCAATGGAATTAGATAAATCAACCCAAAACCACGGCATGGTGCTGAGAAGGCGGGCTACTGCCTTAAACTATGCAACCCTCTCAACGAAGAGAAGTCACTAGTGGCCTATTTCACCGGGGCAACCCAAAGAAATCCACAGAGATTAGAATCAGTAGGGGATATCTCTGCTGAACGTAATATCACGCAAAGAAGAAATTTTTGGTCTCTAGAAGAATGTAAAGAAAGAATGTGGTGCTACTACTACAGAGAGATCGAAGGCAACGCTTCCGAGAAAAGTTTCTACGAACTGTGGAGACAACGTAATCCGGATTAAAGACCCAATCTGGAACCCAAAGAACTTGCAAACCAAAGACGATTTATTGTAAACAACAGTGAGTTAAGTCAATCGCAACTAAAAGAGGTCAAAATCATAGCAACAAACGAATTTTCGGGAACACCTTATTTAACAAAGGAAATAGAAACAGAAGAACCAACGGACGAAAATATAGGCAAAGATGATGTAGATTATGTTTCATATGAAACATTAAAAAGAGCACTACTTCAGGAAATAGAGAGTGAAATCGGTGACTTTCGACAAAAGAAATACATCAAGAAACAAAGAAAGTCAAGGACCTGTTAGAACAGGTAAACAAAACTCTAGGAGAAACATTATCGTCTGATGAAGAAATGGACACGACTACCATTAATCAAGCAACGTATGGATGTGCAAATTAAATCAATAAGTGCAGTTTCACCCATAAAATCCGAGAACACAATGGAAATAAGAAAAATATTCAGAGAGAATCACGATGGGTGTATAGGATACAAGACAAGAACAGCAAATTACGAAATGATCTAGCCATTCTGACTGATGCCAGAGATAACAGACAGATCTTTGGGGAAAAAATATGGAGCAAAATATTTCTTCTCAAAAGAATTAAACTAGAATCCAATTTAGATGTGGAACGCCAGAAGAAAATTTTGAGAGAAAAAATTCAAGCATTCGCGCAAAGAATCAGAAGATACAAAAAAGAGTAAATTTTCGAACTCAGGACACCACGTTTGAAAGGGACAACAAAAGATTTTACAGAGAATTAATGAACAAAGATAATAAATTAACAGAAATTCCTAGTATGGAGGAAATTGAAAACTACTGGTCCACTCTCTGGTCGTCGGAAAAACAGTATAATGGCGATACTCACTGGATGCTAAAGGAAGAGGAAAAATTTCACCATTTAAACGTGAAATACTAATTCAGAATTAAATGTAGTTAAAGAAAGATTTTCAAACACCATTGTTAAGATGGCAAATTGGAAAGCCGCAGGAGTGAATAAACTACAATGGTTTTGGATTAAAAGACTCACTGGACTACACCGTCACCTCCTGAAAACAATAAACAGAATTATAATGGCACTGAAATTGTCCCTGAATGGATGACGGAGGGAGTAACGTACATAATTCCCAAAAGCAAATCCACTACCAACCCTAAGAATTTTATACCTATAACATGTTTGTCAACCACATACAAACTGATTTTATCAATTGTAGCAAATTTAATATATCAACACTTCACTGAAAACGAAATAGTACCTTTGGAACAAAAAGGATGCAGAAAGCTAACATTTGGATGTAAAGAGATTTTACTAATAGACAAAGCCATTTTTCGGGAGGTAAAGAGAAAGAAAAAAAATTGGCAGAAGCTTGGGTAGACAATGAAAAGGCCTTTGACAGTGTACCTCATGGACTTATTATAAAGCTCATGGAAGTATATGGGGTACATGAAGTATATGGGGTCAAACAATTATGCAGATATTCTATGACCAAGTGGTGCACACGGTTGGTCTCTATTTCCAATAACGGACATCAAGAAAGTTATCTAATACCCATAAAAAGAGGAATATTCCAAGGGGATTCATTGTCTCCCCTTTTGTTATGTATGTGCCTCTTCCCTTTATGTAGAATTTTTCTAAAAAACATGAGGGGTTCCAACTTTTAAAGAAACACAAGAGCATAACCCATCTTTTTTACATGGATGATCTCAAGATATTTGCAAAAACTGAGTATAAACTACTGGGCATGCTTAAAACAGTGAAAGAATACAGCGATGATCTTGGGATGAGATTTGGAATTGACAAGTGTGCAAAAGCTGTAATAAATAGAGGCAAGCTAGAAAGAACGGAAAGCTTGGAAATTGATCAAGAATTCACTATCAAGGAAATAGACCCAATGGAAGCTAGAAATATTTAGGAATTGAAGAGAATAATATAATATGTGACGAAAATATGAAAGATAAAATTACTAAAGAATACATTAGGGGGCTTAGAATGGTTTTGGGTACAGGATTAAAGAGCAAAAAGAATATATTGGCATTAAGAAGGTTGGCAGTACCTGTACTGGTATACAGTTTTGACATAGTTGGATGGACGAAGGAAGATATCAGGGCGCTAGATCGGAAAACAAGGAAGATGCTAACAGCTAATGGAATAATCCACCGTAAATCGGATGTAGGCAGAATTTATGTACATCGCAATGATGGAGGTCAGGGTTTAAAGCAAATCTATGCATCTTATCAGAAGTCCATTCAAAATATGGCTAAGTATGTACTAGAAAATAAAGATGATCCACTAAATATGCAAGTGCTACAAATCCAAAGAGAGGCTGGACGAGTAATAAAAAATGTCATAAGAAATATGCATGAATTACAAAATAGTCAACTAGAGAATATCTCCCTGAATTCAGAAAAACAAATGGTTAAAGCTGATATGAAGAAACATTCTCAAGAAAACCTGAAAAAGAATTGGAGTTACAAGAAGCTACATGACAATATCTAAAGAGAATGAATGAACCCAATGTAGATACGAAAGGAACTAATAGATGGCTGAGCCGAGGGAACATGAATCCAGAGACTGAAGCACTGATCATTGCAGTGCGAGACCAAGCTCTTAAAACCAGGCATTATGAGAAAGATGTATTGAAAATCATATGCTGGTGATAAATGTCGATTATACCAGACTCACTCAGAAACTATTGACCATATATTCTCTGAATGCCTTCAGCTAGCAAATCATGAATACATACAGAGATATAGCAAAGTTCGCAATTACATTCACTGGAAGACGTGCAGAAATCTAGGTTTGCCAACCTTAGAAGTTTGGTATAAACACGAGCCAAGGTAAGTATCAATCTTAGAGGAAATCACGATACTTTTCAATCAACAAACCCACCCCGAGAGATGCATCCCTACCAATAAACTGGATATTGTAATTGATGACCTGAAAAACAGAACCTGCTTACTGATTGACGTAGCAGTGCCAACTGATAAAAATTTAGTGCAAAAAGAAGCAGAGAAGTGCTGAAATACAAAGATTTGGCTATCGAAATTTCTAGGATGTGGGGAGTTAAAACAAAGATTATCCCTATCATTGTAGGTTCCCTTGGTGCGCTATCTGTAAATTTATAGAATCATTTAGATTCTGTACAAGGCAAACCAAGTGAATGGGAAATACAAGTGATTGCTCTTTTTGGCACAGCCTACATTTTAAGAAATGCATCTAATCTTTTAGAGAGCGGGTAGCAATCTGGAATTAGAAATTTGAACCAGCTAGAACACCCTTAGAGCTGTGAAGTGAACATCGGTACATGAAAATAATAATAATAATAATTATTATTATTATTATTATTATTGGACGAAGAGAGTTGGTATGTTTATGAAGACAATGTCAGCAACGAACTCACACCTTGCGAGAATTCTTCCATTGTCACATCCTACGTCACCTTCGCATCAATCAAAAGTAGAGTGTGATAAATCATACACCCCTCAGTAGTTGACCGTGTTGGATGATGGTTTGCACAATGCACCAGAACATCAGATGGAATTAGTATTCAGCTGGAATAAGGAACAGCTACATGGCCTTAATAATACATCGACCATGAAGCGCGGAACATGTTGTTAGTAAAGGGAAACCTGTTTTCGGAGACAGATGGGTTCTTTTAGAAAGACAAGGCTAGAAAGACATTCTTAATTACTGGAAATATATTCTTTAAACTCCACAATTAGCTATTGAATTTGCCGACAGTGCCATGCGACGGATGAAACTATCCAAAACGTCACTGCAGGCTGTAAAAGTTTGACTGAAACAGATAATTTACACAGACACAACGAGAAAACAAAACCCCACATTACAACTATCAATCAGACACGATGTTGGAGAAAAATACCCGTAGAACATATTTTGATCGAGAAATGGTTGATACCTGGTAAATCAATCCAACAAAATTGACGAAACGAATCATTAATTCAGCGGATTAATAAATAACATTTCTCACTGACATTCTCGGGCCAAACACAAAACCCATACACATGACCATATATGAAAATATTTCAAGATATTCCCCACTTTCATAGGAAGTACAAAGAATTTAGAAGATGAAACATATCCACATAGTACTAATACTAATTTCCACAACAGGAGTAATTCCAAAAATCTGCATTTAAGTCTGGAAACATTAAATTTACCTAAGTTCTCTTACTATTGTAACAACGCACATCCGTGGTTATGAAGTTTAAGTTTCGTTAGATAAAAAGAGGTGAATGATCTCTTTATCACTAGACCCGAACCTTTCTATCAGCATATTCTGAGAAATATTAAGCACAATAAATAATATTAAAAAGTAATAGGCGTGTTTTTCAAATTCCCAGACTGATACGTGCCTCTCGTGTCTACCAACGGTAACTGAAATAGAGATATTTCAATTCTTTCAATCTTTTACGCGATAAATTCTGTTTAAATGAAGTTTCTTTTGAGGATGATCCCCAGTAAATAAAGAATTATTAAAAATAAAGTCATAACCATTAAAGGTCACGTAAGCCACTCTAAAGGTTCAAATATCATGTTTGAAAGAATCACGGGCACATAATTGTTGATAAACGTTTGACATTATTTTCAAATAGCAATAAATAAAAAAACTTTAAAATATCTCAATGATGATCAATGCTCATTAGAAAAAGGAGACATAAATAAAATGTTTCGTTTATTGAGATATTGACAAAAACAGATAAGGTGGTTTACTTCTAGCAAAAATTCAGCTTACAAGGCACTCGTGGATATTGATCAAGTTGTCCCATGTTGGAGGACATTCCATGCAACCCTGAAATCTACAACCTAAGACTATTTGGATGAAACATCATAAACGTCAGTTTATACGGATCAAGGGGGAACAAATTCTGTCCAACCAATCGAAGGAAAATACTTGATCAACAGATGAAGAGAAATGAGTGAACGAGCATCCCATACTTAGGCAAATAGTACATCATTTTAATCCTTCAAGATGTAAATCAGAATAAATGCACTTCGTGAGTGTGTGAAAGTGTACCCTAGATCCGTAGTTGGTTACAAAGTTATCAAATTAAGAAAATTTGGAACCAGGATTTATTCGCTTGGTGGACAACACTAGAAAGTGACTAGTAATGTGATAATAAAAAACAAGTACCGAAAGAGGCAACTGCAAATGAATATGATGTGCGTAGGCTATATTTGCCATTTGCAATGTCAGAATTGAAAAGCGAAGAGACTTACAGTGGAGGTGCAGTGGTAGCGTCGTTGCTCTCACGATACCTCTAAGTGGGAAAGTGAGGGCTCGTCTCGTCCAAACTAGGTGAGGTTTTAATCTGGAGATTCTATCGTTCACTCCACACCAGTACCTTAGAATCCACCGCAACCCAATTCCGTCACTCAAATCAAAATTAGGGTGGAAGAGCAGACCATGTAACCTGAACTTCGCCAGTAACCTGAACTTCGCCAGTAACCTGAACTTCGCCAGTAACCTGAACTTCGCCAGTAACATGAAGTAATACAATACAACATTTAACACTTGAAAAATATAAAATTCAAGCTGTGGTCCAACACAGGCGATGAGAAGGAAAATATTTCGATGCTATGTATTTGGTCTGAAATACCTTCTTAACAAATCAATTCTAAAGAAAACCGAGAATTTGTCAAGCTTCAAATCATTGACATCTTGATTCAGACAAGGTCTCAAGAATCAGGGCAGATAGAAAGCAATCTTGTGTGAGGTTTTGATCGGAACCAACAAAATTATTCTGAGTTTTAGGTAAGAAACTCGTAAAAATGTAGTGAAAATCTATTTCAGAAGAAGTAACAGATGTAAGTTATGAAAAAGTGTGAAAATCTACAAACCCTCGAACACAGTTGCAGCAAATGTTGAGGACTATGGGGAAGGGAAATATGTAAATTGTGACAATAAAGACATGATGAGGAAACACTTCTTTTAGAAAATTCAGAAGACATTGTGGTTACTGTTATAAAACGTACCTTACCTTGACACATACCTAAAAACATGTGTGGACTTACTTGCAGGTATTAGTCCCTATCACGGTGCAACCGAGCAAAAAGTCGTAAAGCAGCATCACATAAAGGAGGAATAAAATCGGAATCTTTGTGTTTTACGAGGAGAGAAGAGTGTCTTCGACTTCTGAATACTTTGGGAAGAATGTAAGTATGAAACCTCGTTATATCTCATGCTCAAGAAACGTTTTATCATGCACTATTTATTGGATTTATCACAAAACACAACTATCACTTGTATCCACAAAGGAAGCAAAAGAATTCATCACACATCTCATTATACCTGTCTGATCGTAGTACGTAAGCCAGAATAAATGAAATGCCTTTTCCACACAAGGTCTCTAATGACCTAGATATTGGGCGATCCCTAAAGCTCCAATAATAATACCGTCAAACATGGGAGTAGTACCCAAAAACCTGTACAAATCGTTGAAAGAACTGGAACTCAATCCACAAAACTTCCAACTCGTGCAAGAATCAGTTATCCTAAACACATCCCGCATAGTTCGGCGATTCTTATACATGTGATCTTTGATGATAACCCCTTGATGTTTCTCTCCAAAACAAAATTACCTTAAATGCGGTTAAGACGAGTCTCTGACTTCTCCAACTACAAGAGACCGACAGAAAGTCGTGAACAAAAAGAAAATAATAATAATTTACCATTCCGTAAGGCAACTACGCACAAAGCTGGATGTGCCATCACGATAGAACTTGACGTAAATCCATCATATTTACTTGGAAAAAATTAACTTTCCGGACACTCATCGTGGCTCAAAACTAGCAGCACTCTTACCATCAGATCACCGAGGGATTTTGTCGTTGGGGAACGTTGTACTGTACTGAGTGGACATGCTCTGTCAGTGTGTCTTGGGGAGTAAGGACGAAAGGGTCTGTATTGTCCAGCGCTATTTCGAAAAACAACACTTCACCTGTCGAACGAGTTCTATGGCGCCGCGGGAGTGTTAAGAGATGGTCTCTACGCACTTGCAATGTACGAAGTGTACATGTTAAAATTGATATGTGGAAATAAAACGTTTCCGGTCGACGAGGATACATTTGTGGTGTAAAACGTGAAACGGTAAACGAATTATGTCGAGGAATTGTAGCCTCGAGACAGGATCCTTAATGTTTGTGTGGGTGGAAGTGGCTACCGGAAACTACATAAGCGAAGCGTCAATGATTCGAAAAGAAATGTTGGTGACTTATGCTGGTTCACTAGAAGGGTGACTCCTTGCTGGCTGCGGGTCGGTGGTGGTAGACTGGTGGTCTATTGAAGGGAAGCTGACCCTTGAGAGAGTCTGTTTGTGTGGTATGTGCTGTGTAGCGATTCATAGCAACAAACTGCAAATAATGAAAAATAAATCTAGTTTTCTTTACAACTGGGACTCTTTTATTTGTCAAGTAGACTGGTGGCAGCGGAATACCTATCCTGAGGTAACTAAACATATAAATATACTACGTTACAACGTCATGTCAATTTCAGTAGAGCATCAAAACCATTGCTCAATATTTCTTTGAAAGCTGACCAATTCTTTCTTGATTAACAAGATTCCACAGCCTCCACAGATCAGACTCAGAGCGGTTACTCATTTAGGTATGGAGCATGTGTTAAAGTGTTCTGTTACAAAATTGTCTATTTAGTTCTATAATTAACTTCAGAAGAGTGTACAAAGTCCATCCCTCAAAAAGAGTGTAATGATCTACAAAATTTTTTTATTGACAACAGAAGTGTTCAGAAGAGAATTTAATTTGGTATAATCGGTACCGATTCAGAGATTTTAATGAATTTACTATTGGTTGAAACAAATCATTTTTCAAATCTCATTTATGAGATTCATCACGGAAACTTGTGATACTAGAATTGATATAATACGTTTTCCGTTCAATTGAGATTTTATCGATGGAAGCAAATGAATTCTAGTGGTGCCTGATGTACGCTGTAGGGATCTGAGATAGCCCATTTACATTTTTTGAACTCATGAATTATTGATGCAACAACGATGTAAGTGCAATGTCATTGTTAGGGCTCTAAATCTTAGCGATGTCAGGTAATTATTTTGGCTGTCCAGTTCCTCAATAACTAAACACAGTAGCCCATACTGACTAAACACACTTCACATGATCTCCATTTTTAAGAGTAAACATACACCAGACGTGTTCTTCATCTTATACATTTCCTGACTATCTGTAAGGTTGTATAACATATAGATACTTGAGAATTGGATAAAGTTACACTCAGCTTTTGAATTATCTCTAGTGTTGATTTTACGAGTTAAACGAATGGTTGATGGCTTAGTACTGCTTCATACATGACTGCCGAGACGCGACATTAAAACAACATTCGCTCACGCACTCTCTTCTTTTGACCTGGAAGCAACTGGTAAAGGTTGGTCTATTAGCCTTACGAGTCCCACTGCCAGCCCTGCCCAGAAACTCCTCCTCATTCCCTTAATTCACCTTACTGGTGTCAGTCTCTTTATTTTAGGACACTTTGCAAACCATACTGACAGTAGTAGTCATAGTCAATAGTCAGAATGTTACTGAATGGTTGAGCGTGGATTTTCGATCGAGTTAAGCAATGATTTTAAGTTAGTGATTCTCTCGTTTGCTCCAAAATAATGATTGGATATGACACGTTCCCCAAGACCTGTATCTTCCAATTCCTTCATCCAAATCAAAAGGCTAGGAGGAAGAGAAGATTTCATATCAGCAGGCTCACCACTTCAAACGCAAGCTAAAAAAAAGTAAGGATTTGTGTTTATGTTTTGTATCGTCAGACACTTTATTCAGAAAAGTTTCATTGTCTCCTTCTAACTGTTCGATTTGTTTTACAAAATAACCTCTTTATAAGTTCAAAAAGATGGAGATCACATCCTTCGTCACGTACACTCTGAAGTCGCTTAGGTATATCACCTCGTGTAAATCCGTAATCCAATTCTTCGGGTTGTGGATTTCAACCGTGTTAACCTGTGCAGTAAATTATCCTCAACCTTTGGACAGGTCCTGAATTGGGGTTCCAAAAAACCGGCTCGGTACCTTGAAACTTGTCCTCATTTTATCCGCTACACACAACTTTTGACAGTTCTTTACCCTCTTCGATCATTCAATAGTCTCGAATGGATTTTGAGGGCAGGCGTCACCCTTATCCAATGTAAACAAAACTGCTTACGTTGTTCACTTCCCATATTAAAACTATTAGCTCGTCGCAAGAGTCCTTATCTTTGTTTACCTCCCCATCACCAATGTTTAGTAAGAGTTAGACACTATTCAGGTGCCAGTGCGAAGAAGTACTGAAGTAGAAAGTTCTTCAACAACTGTGGGTCAGATAAGGGTGGTACAAATCGTTTCACGACATCTTAGTGTCGGGAGTGAACCGGCTACTGTCAATTCCCAACATGTTAGTATTAAGAGTAGTGCCACAAGATCCTCACATAATGACCGATAAATTGCGTCATTCAATTATTTATTGACATTGAGAGGCAAAATAGGAATCTTGACTAAGAAACCTAAAAAAACTGGACAAAGCGAAGTCTTGGTAAAATACCTTGATATCATAGGAAACATTCCCTAGATAACCGGAAAATTGTCACCTATGTAGACAAAAGTAAGTGAAAAAGCTTTATCGATTAACTGACTTTGTGGTCACAGGATCAACGCGTAAACCTCTAGACCACAAAGTGAACTTACGAGGAGAGTAAATGTTTATGTAAATACGTTAAACCTAATGCCCAAGTGTGTAGGGAAAAATAATACGCTCCATATGTAGCTCAACAGCTAACATGATGTAACAACAATGGTAATCATGGGATTTGCTACAAGTTGCAATTTAGCCTTCAGTAGCACGCAGTTCCGTAATAAAGACATGGATCACGCGCAACACGGAAACAGTAAACAAAAGAGGCCATGCAATTCTTGATGCCAGACATTCTTCAGACCACATGGATGTGAGGATTATGAAAGAACCAGATCGTGATTCAGATAATTTTCTTCTTAGAATTAAATATCGCTTGGAAATATGTTTAAACAACATAAAACTTGGTATTTCAAAGGAAAAATAAAATATGTGAAAGCTGAAAATGTTAAAAGATCTATGCGTAAAACAGAAATTCAAGAAAAAAATTGATTCCGATAACATTACAGATGAATCTAATGTAAAAATACTGACATCAATAAAAAACACTATGTGCAGCAGAAAAAGCAGTAATAAGGTATGAAGAGTGTAATAAAAGAAATTATTGGCTCGATGATGAATGTATGAGTACTATGGAGATCAGAAATAAGACCTGACTAAGTATCCTTGCAAGAAAGACTAGATATATCTTAATTATGTCATGTTGAATGAAAATGGGAGACGGAACCGAGATTCGAACTCGGGAATTCTAATTAATAAATTCGGGAATAAAGTTCGAATCTCGGTCCCGTCTCCCATTTTCATTCAACATAACATAATTAATCTGTTACCTGGCAGTGAGGTTCACCGCAGTTTAAGAGATGTCTAGGTGTTTGTAAATTAGATCTAGCATAGAAGAATACCAGGATGAAAACAAAGCGCCAAGAAGTAACGGACCAAAAAGAAGGGTGTCAGTACAAAGAAATTGAGAAACTAGAGAAGGTAATTAAGAAATGAGAAACATCGAAGTTTCACCAAGTAAGGGAGGAAAAGTAAGGAACTTCATCGAGTTAAATATTTAAGAGTGTTACCAACCCAGATCAACATTATGTAAAGATTATATAAGATTTATCACCGGAAATGAAGAAGCGGGTTTGAATATATAGGAAAAATATTTCGAGGGCTTGCTGAACTGTGCAACAGTGGAGAACACTGATGATAAGAATGTAGCCTATGGACCAGAACAACAAATGAACTAATTAACAGAACAGGAACTAGATAAGAATCTTAGAAGATAAAGAATAATGAAGCATGAGAATTCTAGACCATACCAGGAGAAATATTAAAAAGTAAAGGTGCAAAACTATTGCACGTACTTTCTATCGTACCTTTAAAAGGAGAATCGCCCTTTTGTATGTATGCTACAAAGTCATTTCGAGTGTGCTGGCATTTAGAACAATTTAGAACAAATAGTAAATTCTGAGGGAGTATTCGTGTGGATTCACAAAAAGTAGAAGAACCATGGACCAAATCTTTACTTCGGTAAATATTACAATAGGCGTAAAAGCAAAAGATTGATTTACATCAACTTCTTAAAGACATTAACCAGGTATTTTATACAATGAATAGATATCAATTACATTCTCTATAAACTTGGAATCCATACGTTGGTTTGACTTCTGAAGTTGACATTTACACAGAAAGAAAATGTCGTAAAACCCAAGATAAAATATCAAGGAAATTTGAAACCACAGTGGTCTAAAACATGAAGATGGATTAACAACCGTTTTGTTCAATGTATGCTTGGAGAGAGTTATTTGGAAAGCCAATACGAATTATACTGGAACAATTGATAATAGAACAAAGCTGACTGAACATTTGCGGACCACGCAACCACCATTGCTACAAGAATTATAAGTGTTGCCGAGGTGATAGAAGATTTAGTTACGGAAGCCAGAAAGGAAGGTTTTCAAATACATCCTTTACAAAGGAATGTTATATATACTTGTATAAGCAGGCGCCGTGGTATTAAAACGGCGATATTCGGCATTCGCGCGTAAAAGTTAATGGAATTTGATATTCAGTGTTCCTAGGGATGAACAGTCGCAAGCAGGGCTATCGACAGTCAGACCGCCGGCGCGATCTACGGGAGGAAAAAGGCATTACTCGCCGGGGTAGCTGCTGCGACCTCGACGGGGCTCACGGTTCATATGGTTGCGAGAGGCATGAGGCGCATGGTTTACAAGGACATCTATTTTCTCGTGAGCAATTTCTGGTCAGAAATTCATTCTTGATGTTAGCCATTCCTTTCGCTAACAGGAGTGTATGTTAAATTTAAATGTGAATATTGGCGCTATGTCCCCTAAAGAGCGTTAATTTTGGGAACAGAGTTTTGAGTCAGTTTTAAGTACTTGGGGTCTCTAATGAGTGAAAATAAAGCCGTGGAGACTTTGTTATGATGGGTCGCGTACCCTGAACTCTTCGCGATTGAATGGGTGGGGTGCAATGGAGGGTATTTGACACACTCTTACTACTTATTCTAAAGTAACTGCGTGTTCAGGTGCACGTTTCTGTGGCAGGACACCTTTTCGAAGCTCTACAACTATGCCACGACGTTTCGACACAAATGTTCACCAACATAATTAAATCGCTATACCAAAATTAAATCTGTTTGATGTTCGTTACATATTGCGTCTAGAAATGAAAAAAAGTTAAATCATTTTACATAAATGGTTTCTTGTACCTGACTTCCATAAATGATCGCAATCCTATTCGTCCATCTGTGTACAGCATTTTTAAGGTTTGTGTGACGGTGAGTCCACCGCATAGTGCAAAAACGGATAGACGAAATGCTTCGGAATTTTGCACACATTTTCTACAGAACGAGTTCCAGGCATAATCTACAAGAAATTAGCGAGCAACTTTTCTTTATTTTGAATTTGATTTCACTTTTTATTAAGTTTCAAGCGTTTCTTAGAAAAGTCGCCGCGCTCTGAAATAAAATGAAAACATTCAGAGCTCCAAAATTCGTCAAACGCGCTCTCCAGGGTGGACCAAATTACATTACCTAGATATTTTTTTGAAGTTCAATTCAGGTATTTCTCATTGAATGTTACTTTTTTCGCCTAGCGCAATTATTATAGGCCAAGAGTTACAAAATTTGGTTCACATATTCTTGAGGGTTGGTCCCCATGTTCCTCAGACCACTTCTTCTACATGTAAAATAAGTTTTTGTTCATTTAATTTTTAAGCGATGTTTGTGTTAGCCGCATACCGACAGAACCGAAATATTAATTGCTATAAAATTTGATACACGCATTCCTCAAAGCAGGTAAAGGGCACCTCGGATCAATTTTTCTCAATTCGAATTATATTTTTCTTTATTAAATTTTAAAGTGTTTTTGGTGACAGTCGCGAGGTGATGGACTTCGAAACTCAACAAACGCATTTTGGAAGGTGTGTCCAAGAGTACTACCAATAGATATTTACGAAATTCAGTTAATTTTTTTCTTTCAAACATGAATAGTAATTTAATATAAAACAAATACTTTCACGCAAGTCATAAAGCGGGTTCAGCTAGTGATTTCAAGAAATGTAAGCTACAAAACTCGTGGGTACTTACATAAAAACGCAACTCGAATTTAAGTTACTTAGCAGTTCCCGGTTTCACATGGAGCCAAGAAGATGGAGCGATCAGAATCACATATTACAGTAGAATGACAAGTACGTTTTCATAGCTAAGAGAGTTCCAAGATTTCAACAGTCGATAGAATAAATCACTTCAAGACTCTCCAGTTCATGATTCTGAAAGAAATAACAGGAGACAGGAGGATTTATCTCCGAAAATATGCTTGTTACTTTAAAAACGGTCTGCCTTCAGCGATTATGTTGATTTTGGAGAGTTATTTACCGAGTATTGATTACTGATCATTTCATTATTAACCCTCCTACTCTCGCTAATTTTTATAGCACTGACTATGTGTTCTTCGACACTGCTCAGAACCGTCAGAGGTAATCATGGCCTTGTGATCTCCCACCCCCTTTTTGGCTCAGAATTGGCACATGTGTTATTCTTATGGGCGAAACTAGCTCGGAACCGGCACACGCGTGAATGACCTTGTTTCCCCACCCTTTTTTTCGACACCCCCACCCCTTTTTTTCGGAACCGGCACACGTCTCATACTCAATTACATGTGAATTTTTATGAATTATTTATAAATCATAATCATTTATTTATTTATAAATAATACTTTGTGAGCAGGTGTAAATACGCCGGTGACCAATTCCAACTCCCAGGTGTCGTTAGATACTAGAAAATAACTTATGGCCATCTCCTTCTCACTCACTGGGCACTGTAGCGTCGAATAGTCTGATCGTCGGTGTCTACGCCACATGCACTATTGTTGTAAATCTAACATCGTGTGATTTTGTACGCTGTGATATTGACAATTTTAGGATCAGTATGTCTGGATCTAGTACGTAGAATTACTACCTTTACTTTCTCAGTAAAAATAACATACGGTAGCAAATCTCTATCAACTATGTCCTTTTTTTACATGTCCATGTTTTTCCATGATTCACCCTCATTTATTCATACTATATCATTCCAGTTTTCAGTGGTATCTTACACATTTCTCTGCATCAAAAACAGTCAGGGAGAAACAATCGAATTGATGTTACCATCTGCGAAGGTCTGTCATAAGGGAGACATCATTACCTCATGTCCATGCTCGTATTTGCGAGCTCTAGAGAGATGCAACCCTAAACACCTGCTTTAGGGATTTACATTTGAATTCGAACGGTGAAGCAATACGTCGAAATGAGAAATGCATAGGGTTGTATTTCAAAAAAGCTATGCGACACGATGGTTGACATGGGTGAATGCACACCTACGTCTAACACCTACGTCTAACACTATTTTGAAAGCAGAAGGGATCTGTCACAATATGAAAATACAGGAAGGTCGCGGCCTTGTTGGTGTCAGAGTCGCGATGACACCCCTATCTGTCCGTAGTTGCTAAAGGTTGTCCTTGGGAATGTTTTACGCAAGATAAATGAGGACTTATTAGGTGAATTTGTTCACAAAAATTTAAATTCATTGCTCAAACAGTTTGTTTTCTTCTCAAAAAATCATGTAAAGCGCCATGACTCATTCTGAAGGACTACCTTGTTTTGAGAAGAAAGCAAACTGTTTGAGCAATGAATTTAAATTTTTGTGAACAAATTCACCTAATAAGTCCTCATTTATCTTGCGTAAAACATTTTCTTGCGATATCTCGGGTATGTAGTAAGATGGATGGAGCTGGTCATCCCTGCAATAGTTAAGAGGCGGGATAGAACGTCTTTATAGTCTAATGAACCCAATGAAGTGCTTTTTGTCACATACTTATACGTTTCAACACAAATTTTCACTTGAGGGTACATCGCTTCAAGAGGTGGCTTCTAGTCTGTTACTTTCAGCGCTGAGGGAACACCTAAACCAAGAAACTTGGACAAACATTCAACGTCCTCAAAAGTTCTGGAACACCTGAAACACATCTTGCAAAGGGATTGTGGGGAAATGGGATGGAGTGGTATGTGAATATGGGTGATGCCCTAGTCTTAACATCTAGACTGAACATTACTTACATTGATATGTTACACCTGATGACAACTTAAATCTACATTTGAGTTGCTGTGTTCTTCAAAGCACAAAATAAATGTTATTCGTCCATTATATTGTAATCGTGTCAGAAGCATCTAACATTAAAAAATAACAAAAAGAAAGGAACAACACACATGTATACGCAAAGTTCATTCATATTTGGACCAGAATCTGGCCGCGTCACGGGAATTTTCAGTTGCTTCCATCAAGTTCTGCACACTGCACACAGCAGGGGTAAGTCGGCACTCAAGTAGGTGCGCAGTGTTTTGCTCCTTGCCACGTTCACTCGCTGAAGTTTCGCAAGGGAAGCCCCATTTCTTTCCGTTCGAAGTCTGTTTATGGATTTCTAGGTCTGCCAGTCCTCTTCATGAGGGTTGAAGGTCCTCAGATAGCAATATCCAGTCTTGAAGATCGTTATTACGTGATCGCCAAATTTTTAGCCTGGTCTGATGAACTGACTCGGTTAGGTCCTCTGTCACGTGGAAGAAACTCTTCCTAGTTTTCAGGCGGTGTGGAGCTGGCTGCTGTCCGTATAAGAGATGACCTTTAGATGTTATTTGCCTTATGTTTTTCGTTCCTGACAGTCACCTCTCGGCGGAAATCAGGTGGCGCTATGTTGGCCAAGCAGTACAGTTTTTCCAGCGGAGTGGGTCTCAAGAAACCTATTATAAGGCTACAGGTTTCGCTTAAAGCAATATCTACAAAATTGGTATGGCTAGATTTATACCACACCGGTCAGGCATATTCTGCGACAGAGTAGCACAAAGCTAAACTACTTGTATTAAGTACTGACGCCTGTGCACCCCATGTTGTACCAATAAGATTTCTTATAATGTTGTTTCGGGCAGCAACATTTTGTTTGGTGATCTGGCAATGTGTTTTATAAGTGAGGGCTCGATCCAGAGTCACTCCTAAATATTTTAGAATTGATCAGTGCTGCAACTGTGTGCCTTCCAATTCAACATGTAGTTTTCGGAAGGTATATATGTTCTTAAGATGAAAAGTGCATACTTGGGTCTTTGAAGGATTTGGTTTAAGTTGATTCTCTTCGTCGTACATAGAGAGTTCCTATAGCGCACTCGAGAGCTTCTCTTCGATTGTTTCAAAATCATCGGCTTGGACAGTAAGAGCGCGGTCGTCTGCGGATATTTTCCGTCCCTTTTGGTAATGGCTGGTTATTGGGGTAGGCGTTGAAAAGCAGCGGAGACAGCTCACTATCCTGGGGAAGGCCATTTTTCTTAATCTTCCACATTCGTCTATAATAAGGTCTTAAGTCTTAAATTATTTATTTTGAATATTACTGTTTGTACACGCATGACTAACTCTCCATGATATCTGTATGTGCGTTATTTTTGCTTGATTTTCGCAATTTTTCTTTTCGTGATTCGCTAGACACTCTCAGGTTGTTCCAGTGTGAGAGGGGTAGCACAAGAACCTCACGATAAGGAGGCGGGGATACAAGGGGGAGGTAATGGGTGTCATGACCCCTTCCCCCAATAATCCCAAGGACAATGTCATTTTTAGTCGCGGAAAAGCGTTTCAGATTTTCAAAAAGGTTGACGAATTTGAACGATTTTTAATCAGTAACTTGAGCTGCAGTTTGGAAAAACCACTGAGAAGTACCCAGGGTGCCCTACCCAGTTCAACAATGTTGTAGTGAAGGCGATAGTGGTGTCATTATGGTTGTGTGAGTGAATGTTTGAATAACAAGATATGCTTATGGGAAGAGAAGAGAGTCGTCTTCGGAAGTCCATCAGTGATGAATGGCGGTTGTGTATTAGCGGATCGCTGCTCGGTGACGCTTTGCGATGCCGCATTATATGAATTTATATTAATTTAAGAGCACTCCCTCACTATTTTATCACTATTATTTATTAACATTAGTAGTACATTGTTGATTGCCACCTGCCCGTGGCGTAAGAATAAACAAACACTGCACGCGAACGTAACAATGCGCTAAGTGAGGGAAGAGACGCCAAGAATTCGTATTATTATAAACATTTATCTTCAATGTGTCCGAACTGTTCATTTTTTTCATGTTTGAGCTTGATTTACTAATACGATGTTTTAATATAAAATCCATGCTTCAATATTCATAGATGACGTTTTAGGCACTTCAAGATATTGCTTCGGAAGTCTTTTAGTCTTATAATCTTTTCTAGAAAATTTAAGTAGCATGCTTTGGTTAAAATTGCAAAATATGTAATTTTTCTGTCTTTTTTCTTGTATTAGGGCAATTTTGAGCATTTTTGTCAGAATGAATTTGGGCCAACTCGGCCAAAGCCAATGTCTCGAGAATTAGTAACGCACTGAAATTTTATGTTCAATTCAATCCTAGTCCTACACAGCACTTGTACTTAACTCTTCAAACGTCGCCCACCTTATAACAGCAATTCTGATCGTGTCATTGAAAAATTAAATTTTTCTGTGTCTCAGAAAGATACATAAAATTTTTACATCTTTAATATAAAAAAGTTTCGTATCTATCACTTTCCCCTGTCCCACAAAAAATAACAAAATCATATAAGTAGGGCGTTACTGTAGAGAACCCCGTTTTAATTGACACTTAGATGACCTAAATTTACGATTGTCTTTAGAATTTTCAAAATTTTTCCGAGATTGGCGTGTTTTCAGAAATTTTCCATGCTTAAGACTACATACTTCTGTTGCGACCCCCCTATCATTTTACTGTGTATCCTCCCCTGCGATAAGGACTGTCTAGAAATCATATAGGAGCATCCTCACCCAACATTTGACGATGGCACATTTAAAAATACAGAAGTTATGGTAGGATGAAGGATGTGCGACGCAAATTATGCCTTGCAGTATAGATTTACTGTCTTTATTTATTTATTTTTTCATATTCTTGGTATGATAACCGTTATGTACTCGTTTCTGTATCAAAATTATTATGTGAGGGAGAAAGGATATAGAATGAGATTTATAATTACATACCGGTAAATAACCTAAAATCGTTCCTAGGGAATTTCACGAGTGGGAGGTGAATACAATTCTTAAATTTTGTCCACTTCTTCATGTTCAAAATTTAAGCGTATATCGCGCCCCCTCCTGGTTTCGTTTTTATAAAACTATTAAAAATATCGAGTATGTTATAGACCCCTCCCCCGCTGTTGGAACTTATTCTATGCCACACTCAGCTAATAAAAAGAAAAATATAACAGAAATTTTAATTTATGTACGAGGCAAACGTAAAATCTGCAGTATCCGGAAACAAAGTATATAGTACAAATGGTTGGAGAAAACACAGGATTTAAATAGGATATTGTTACCGAAATATTAGCTAGTTTATTAGAAATTTATATTATTAAAAGTATCTTTAATTAGTCTAGGCGAATATGTTTTCACTAAGAACTCATTGCGACTTGATGTTGGCCAGCTCTGTCTCAAAGCGTTGAAGTACTTTGCTTCTTAATTTGTTTATTTTGCATTAGAAAACGTGCGCAATTGCTTTCTTCTTGGGTAGTAAATTTTCAAATAGTAGTTTCTTGAAAATATTTATTATTATTTCTAGAAAGGCTATGTTAGTTTGAAGTACTCTGTCAATTTTTGAAAAAAAATATTCTACAGCTGTTGCGATGTAAATGCTTAGAACTTCTTTTCAGTTATACGTCTTTTCGCAGTACCATTCACTTCCTTACTCTTACATTACTCTGAATACTTTATATATTCGTTACTTAATTATGCATTATACATAAGTTATTTTAAAGAATGTGAAACGAAAATGTAACATCGAATGTGGATCGAACCGTAATGTTGAAATGAACTATGTTTCTTGTGATACTATGAACGTGTACAGTGCACAAGAAAAAGAACATGGCAAATTTTATATTGTTAAATTTAGAATCTTTCACTTTTATTTCATGCATACTGAATACGGCAAATAATTTTCAATTGGTAACAATGGGGGATCAATAAAGATAACTCGCACAAAAATTCAGAACTTGAATAAAGTCATCAGAACTCAGTTAGTAATCTCATAAACTTGCAAACGTTTCGATTGCTCTATTTAACCGTTTCCAGGACTAGTGTTTATATGTTACTAGCATGTCCCAGATGTCGAGCTTCGAGTACCATTGTCTATTGCTTTTCTATTTTAAATTTATAAACGTATTTAAACCAACGTTTTTTAAACAAAATAAAAATAAAACACTTGGTAATTGTGGAGCTTTAGCAACATTATCAAAGCATGATAATTGAAAGGCGTCTCTATGTTGCTCATTGTTTTATTGGTATAAAGGTTTTTCGGCTGCATAGCAGCCATCGTCTCTCCCAAAGGTTAAAACCCTCGGAAATTCTTTCCGTCTTCTGCCGCCAGTTCCTAGAAAACTCCGACAGCCCCTTTCCCCCCGCCCACCC
>NNCF01126034.1:1019-25720 GCA_002313205.1 Laupala kohalensis | reverse complement strand
TCTTGCTGTATTGATTATTTAAATTAAACAATAAGAATGAAATAGTTAAATATTTATTTTTAAAGCAATTCATCAATGATTAGAAGAAATGCATCAGTTTTCTGAAGTAATAAAAATTAAGTGGCTGCATCATTTTGAACAGTGTAGCTGGAACATTCATTACTAGCATTAAATAAATAGTATATTAAATTAACGTTAACAAATATTTTAAAAATATGTGTACAAAACTAATTTATCCAGAATAACATTATAAAAATGCCAATGGATGCTATTTTTTTCTTTGGAATTTCATTCAGAAAAGTAATTGAAATACTGTAGCAATGAAATGGGAACATCTTTTTAANCCTATTTTATAACCCTATTATTTATTATTATAGAATTCCATTCATTATGAATCAAACAAAATATACTCAAGTACATAAATACACATATCGCACAAAGTCCACAATGATACACAACTCAAATCACTAACATTTACAAAAACACTGATATCAATTCACTAAACCTACACTTGACAAATGGGAGGCAGCATGATTCAGTGCCCAGCTAACAAATTTTTTATGTACTAATCATTTAGCAATTAATAGAAACTATGAAAGACAATCAAAATTTTTGAAATTTTTCAAAGAGAAATTAGAAAGTTCCATTGTTGCCAAGAAGCAGGAAGAATCTTGATTATTTTATCTAAAGAAATGATAAAATTTTCTTTTTTATGGTAAAACAACAAGGCATTCAAACTTTTAGAATTTAGAAGAGGATAGTTCGGATAATTTGTAAAATTTCAAAAACTATTTTCTTGCATGATTGAATGTTTATCACTTCAAAAATAAATGGCTCATATTCATTTAGTTTTATGTGTATTCATCTTTGGCACAGTTGTGTACATTAATTCTGTAACCCCTTCATGGCCCGGGCTTTGTCCAGTTTTCCTTTATGTAGAAACAGATTTCTTATACAGGTTCTCTAGGTTTGTCTAGGGGCATGCTTATTGTAGAAATAAATTGTGTATTTAATGTTATTTCAATTCTTATGACTTTTAAAAACACTATACACAGAATAATCTATAGATCAATAATAATTTGTACATGTAAATTTTTTGCATTAAATTACAAACATATTGACATTCTATTAGTATTATAACTCGCAGCTAAGTTTTTATCATATCTAGGAACTTTTACTGAAATTTCTTAATCCGTCTTTGCCTTACGACCCTTGATCGGAATTGATGGGATGGTCCCTTGCTTGTTTCCGGAGAGTAAATTAGTTTTTTGGCCTCCACGTGATCATACGCAGTTTGAACTGCTTCTTTGACTAAAAAATTTATTAATATTGTTGTCGTTGTTGTATAAAATAATAAAAAAACTTTTAACGATTATTTATTGAAAACAGAGATAGAGTAATATAGTTTCGAAGTGAAACTGCAACCACCACCTATATTTTTTAGTATCATACAATTATAATATACATATTTTCTTTTAAATTAATTAGCAACTAATATGTAGTAATGAATAAAAATGGAAATTTTTTTGCTGATTGAATTTCAGTTTGTTATACTATCATGTGAAACTTGAATAACTTTGCCTAATTGTTTAATAACTAAAAAAATCAGTTCTGTAATTAATTAGACTTTACCGAGTGATATGAAATTTGTGAAAAAATTTCATTTATCATACTTAATTTCCTGTGGTAGTGAGGTGGAGGCAGCAACTTGCCCCATCCCATCACCCCTTCACAGGTATGCCACTACCATCAATCTGAAAACACAGCGTTATTTATTTATAACCAATGTAATACATTTATTTTTGAATTGATAAATTAGTAATTTTATTAGTAATAAATAAAAAAATGTTCATATTTATTTATAGTAAATGTGCTGGTAGCGAGAACCTCCCTCATTTTTAATGACATCAGTAATACATTTTGTTTTTAAAGAAACAAATATGAAATGAATAAGTACTTATTATTCGTGAATAATTAATTTAATTGTGCTCTAAAGGCTGTGCCAAATACAGGAGCAACCTGGACAACGATCAGCTGATCTAGACAAGATGGCGGCGGATCAACGTTAAACAGAATTCAGTCGTACACGGAGAGTAGAATCGTAAACAGATTGTAATTGTGAGTAGGTAGCAAAAGATCTCAATTTCGATTCGTGTAACTTGTGATATCACGTACATATTATGACTTTATTTGTTTTACAATGCATAAAGAATGTATTTATTGCAGATTGTTTTGAAAAATGCCATCCATCCGTTGGAATGAACACTCTACCTACCTTACGGATTCTGTGTCTGAATTATATAGGAATTCAGACTTTACCGATTGTGTTTTGGGTGCGGAGGGAGGGTCAATACAAGTTCATAAGACCATTCTAGCTGCTTGCAGCCCATATTTTAAGGTAAATGTCGTTGATGAGAACTACGTATGCTTATTAACGTACATTTTGTTTATTTGGTTATGTAAATATCTTGCCAATGACTTCTTCAAGATGTACATATTTTTAAGAAACGTTGGTTTAATTTGGTTTATTAGAAATTGGAACATCTCTCATTGACCTTACTGATAATAAGTATACAACAATATAGATGTATTTGATGTACTATAAAAAGTTCTAGATGTGTGAAAGCATTGTGTGTTTATTCAATCTACACTCATGCGACTGAAACATAAGATGCCCTACGTTGAAGATCATTGATTAAAATTACCCTTACCCTTTTGTGAGGTAAAGCATAATGGACTGATTAATGTTTTAAAAAAACACATTGATTATCCGAATGAGAAATAACTGTCCATAATCAGTGCTCGTGCCTTGGTCTGAAGTGTTAGTATATTTACTCATTTTACTCGTGAATAATCACATCTGTAAGAGTATAAAAATTACTTAATCAAGAATGACATTTGTGTGATGAAAATGAGTTTACATTGTAAAAAACAATGATTATGGTAATGAATGGAATCTTTACTGATAATTAACTCTTTGTGTTAAGCTTGTTGGGTATATCATTTGAAAAAAAAAATTATAATTCTAAGACATCAGCGGTTCCATTATGTCTTATTTCACGTAGAGTGACCCACTTGCTTCATCAGGACTTTTCTTTTTTGTAGTTTTATACCAGAGTAGCAGTTTTACATAATCTCTATTATTCAAACTAAATGTAATTAATGTGTTTATTAAAACAATGAAATTGTTATCAAATCCAAGAAATGTCTTATATGGAATACTTAAGAATTTAAATCATTTTGGTGAAAGAAATCCTGTACCAAAAATTCTTTTAAAGTATGTTTATTAATGTTACATTGTCGATATGTTTTTTGTTATAATAATTTACTACTTACTTTGTTTTCCATGTGAACAGAAGCTGTTGAAGAATCACAATGCAATCACAACCATTCCCATAAAAGATGTCAAATACAAGGACTTGAAACTCATTTTGGATTTCATCTATTATGGAGAAATAGATGTACATATCCGAGATGTGGCATCTTTAATAAAAACTGCTGAAGTAATGGAGATTGCCTCACTAAAACTTAGTGTTTCTCATTGTGTAAGTTTGTCTCAAAAGCTACTGATAATTTGTGATAATTTATAATGTCTTCCTTTCTTGGATGTCATTTCTTTCTTTAGTTTGGGGAGGACTTCTACAATGACACTAGTATAAGGAGTCTGAATGACAGGTGCTCTGTGTCTTGCACAAATCTGATAAGAAATGATACAAAGAATTTGTTAGAGAAGCAAGTTTCCCATGATTCCACTGTCCTTTACATGAGAGAAGAGAGATTCAATTCTGAGTGTCAAAACATTCATTTGCAGTCAATGGTTGATTCTACAACAAAATATTTGAATGATTTCCAAGATGTACCAGAGAAATTGAATAAAGATCAACCAAAGGGCAGCATTTCCAATATCTGTGATAATTTCAAGGAAATTACAAAACAAGATGAAGAAAATGTTAATGATGAACTTGTTCCTTTAACTTTTGTTGCTGTTCCTCCAGTTTTGGAGATTAATGAACCAATTGAGGAACACCAAGACAACAAGTGTTGTGTTGATTCAGTTTTAAAGGATCCTCTTGGGGAATATTCTGGTATCTTACATGCTGCAAAGGAAAAAAATATTAAAGAGGAATTCCCCTCTCAAAGTGAACTGCAAGTGAAGAGTGAACCCAAAGAGGAGAATGATGTTCCTGAATCAATGACAGAAGTTGTTCTCATAGCTGACAAATTGATACATTCATGTCATGTGTTGACAAGTGCAGAAAGTAATCCATTTGTATCCTGTGATCAAGAGAGTGTCATGAAGAGCAATCCAGGTGGTATATTTAGTAATTCATTGAGCTCTGACAGTTGTGCTGCTGAAGAAACACATGACATGGAAATAAAATTTGAATCTATCTGTGAAACTTCTGAAGCTGATGTGAAAGAGGAAAAAATATTTGCAACTGGCCTATGCTCAAATTGTAGTGTAGGTGATGATACAGGAACACCGCCATTGGAACCAGACAGTGAGTTGTTAAAAAGTGGTGCTCAGCATTTTTTGACAATTGATTACCAACAAGATTTGAATAAAGAAGAACGTGATGCAAGCACAAGTAAAATTAGCTTCCCTCTTCACTTGGAAATTGGAAACGAAACCCCAGGTGAGATCATTTCAATGCTTATTTATTATAGTAATTGGGATATCGATGTTTTAGTACATTTTTAAGTCTTTCTATTCCAAGAGGAATGAATTACTTTTGATCCCTAAGTGTGAGTGTGGTAATAAGCCTGGAACAAAATTTTATTTTTAACTCGTAGTTGTGCAGAGATGTTGCCTTTCAACGTAAGTATTAAAACAGATTTTTTGTTTAGTTGAAAAAGGTTTTGAGATGGATTTGTTGAAAAGTGTCTTGAGATGGAACAAGTGGGAAAAGTCACATCTTGCCTTTATATACAGTCAAAAATAGATCTACATATAATCAATAAATCTTTTCTTTATTTCATCCATTATATTAACTGTGAAGGTTGACATGGACAAAGTATCAAGACTCAAACATTTCTGCCTCCTCTTCAGGCATGAATAGTTGCTGTCATCACTACAGGATGAAACAAAACAGTAAAACCTATACTATCATTGCACAGTGCCTTAACACAAATAAAATAAAAATTACAGAAAATATAAAATATATACCTCAAATTTCCTAAACTTTATGTAATAAAATATTAGCTAAAAATGTCATGAATATGACTTGTTAGAAAATTGGTTATTTTTTCTTTCACTTGCCATGATGGTATTCCTGATATTATGAATCCAATTGTGGGAAGAGGTCAAACAGTGTGTTCTATTGAGTATCTAAATTAACATTGAATGTGTGTGATCTTACTCCTTATATTTCTAAGATTTTAAGGTTTTTAAGAATTGACTGATGTGCTTTTGTTTAGAATTCTATGAATACATCTAAAGAAGTTTCTAAACGTGTCTGGGTACCTTTTAATGATTTGTACCCTTTGTGTATTAGAAATATGAGGTATAAGATCGCATAACAGTCGTCATTTTTCTGACATATTTTCTCATGATATATTTCTTTAAATTACATTACAATATTTCAGAACTCAAATAAACCAATTAACCCATACAAATAAATTTTGAGATGTATAAACTTTTTTTGATTGGATGTGAAATATCATTAGAAGATGAGAAAGAATAAGGTGAAAATTGAAAAAAATATCTTATTTACATAATTTTATTTTTCTTGCTGCATCTTTAATCATGCTATTTAAGACACAACCATTTGTAAGAGAAAGTAGAATTTTTATGACTGCAAAACGTACAACATTCAGCACCTAGAAAGAAACAATAAATAGATAATGTTGATGGAAACACTAGAGAAGAACTAGGATGTAGTAGGGTACTGAAATATTTGAAAGAGTATTTAAGATGTGATGATAAAAAGCAATAACTTAGCATTGTGCAGATTTTGTGTTTATTGTTTCAGTTAAAATTCCCAACCACCTTTCTGTATTTTCTTGGTTATTACTAAACAGCACTTAATGTAATTTATTTTTGATGTTCGTATTTGTTTGTTCACATTGCGATAAAAATACAGAACCTGTAGTTTCATTCAAGATTATTTGACTTTTGCAAACTTTTATATCTCCTGGACTGAAAGAAAGCAGTACACAAATGTAGGTAAATTTCTGTTGTAAATAGATGTATTTCTGGGTGAAATAAATTACCTGCTGCAATGTTAAGAGACCTTTCCCCAAAATTGTAATCTCCTTTATAAAGCGGCTTCGGAATGTGAATTTGGGTTTAAAATTGTGAAAGCATGTGAAGCTCAGATCAGATGAGACTGTATCAGTTTATATGAGATCAATTATTTTGTGAGAGATAATTGTTAACCGTATTCCAAAGTTTTTTTTGTAAATACGTGATTATGTATGTTTTGGGTGTATATCTCTGTATTTTTCACTCTCATGTACATTCTTCTTGTAATTTTTTTGTTTAGTGTCACACCTTGGTTAGTCGTGTTACTTGCTTTTTATTTTATACATTTTAAATGAGGTATTGTAATGTTCATTGCAGCCACCAATCTATACTCTTTTGCTGAGTAATAATATATGTCTAATTAACTTCCCTCAATTCAGCTTTGTTTTGTCTTTTTGTTTATGAACAAAATTTTAATAGATATCAATCAGAGTAGACATTCATCTATCTTTTCTGATCAATCTTCTGAAGATTTTTTTATCTTAGTTGCTTTCTTAGATATTAAACTTTAAATTTCAGCTATTTGCAAAAAAATCAACTTTTGAATTTTAAGTTTTTTAAGGAAATTTTTATTACATTCAAATATTTTTTCCATATTGATTCGCCAATAGAAAGTTTGTTGACTAACCTTTATGACTTATGTGACAATATTTTAAAACTAAACATATTTCAAACATGTCATGATAGAAAAGCATGTATTTAGTGATAGTGATCTGTGATGGAAAAGGACCAAAGATCTGGATATTGGAGAAATCAAAGTTCTGTAAAGTGAGAACATACTGTAAGTACTGATACTGAACTGCTTCATCACTGTCTGTTGATTGATTATTGTCTAAATTATCTCGGTAAGTCTGTATAAGCTGTAGTTACCTAGTGGGTGTAAACATGAATAATATTAATTAAATAAAATAATAATAAAAATTATTATAATAAAAATAATAATAAAATGTAATAATAAAAATTATTATAATAAAAATAACAATAAAATGTAATAATAAAAATTATTATAATAAAAATAATAATTCAAAAGAATTAAGAAAGTCAGAGCAAACAAAAATTCAAATATAGCGGTCTCTTTGAAAAAAAGGCGGAAAATCATAAGATCTGGAAACAAAATTAAGTAGTAATTTTTCCCCTCATAATTTCAGCACCTGGAGTCATTTGCAATTAGGAATCTTGCAAGATTGCCATTAACATGAAATGCACTGCCATGAATCCTGAAATCTGTTATATTACAAATATGCCATCTAACTAGGAAATTTCTTACTCATGACAAAGAGTAAATTCTAAACCTGCTCCAACTACCTGTTTGAACAGACGAAATGCAATTGCACAACAAAAATTAATAATAATATTAAAATAATTGGATTGTTTGTAGTAATGTATAATATTTAAAGAAAAATGGTAATAGCACAACTAACCAAGTATTTATGAAATATTTCTCGTTTATAATACTTGTATCTGAAAATTTGGTAAGAATTTGAATTGAAAAATGTGACTAAATATTTAGATAATAAATTTGATCAGTAAGAAAATAAGGAAATGTCAAAAGCCATTATGTGCACTGGGTTTGTATTATTAACTATACATCAGGAGTGTAGATACAAAGATTATAAAAACAAATTTTTGATTATAAAATACTAATTTAACTTTGAGAACATGTCCACGTATTTTTTACTGTGCTTTTTGACATTAAGCATTTATAAATACAGAAAAGGTTATATTTTAATCGGTTACCTATAAACTGAACTCAGAAATTTGTAATGTAAGTAAGAACTCCCAATGTTTCTGTGAAATTCCCTTTTTTATCGTGTTATGTAACAAAAAAATTTCTTTTTCAAAAACAAATTTAATTTTAATATTTTGAATGCAGGAAAGAGTTAATCGAAACGCCAATATTTTTTTTTGCCCGAAAACATAAAAGTGGAGTAACACGCATCAGGAGGTTAATGGGTAAAAGGTCCTTTAATTCGATGTATTCGAATCTTACATCTGTCCCTGAATCGCTCTTTCGGTGAGATCGATGAGCCAGACACTGTTATCTTTTCCAGTGAGTCCTTCGACATGCACTGCGAAGACTAATTAATATTAACCGTGAGAGACGGTGATCTTTTTTGTTATTTAAGGCTGACATCGTACCTGTGAGGCACTGGCGTCTCAAATGTCATTTAGTATGTTTTTAGCGCTAGACAGGGAATAAGTTTTTAAACTAGTTTCGGATCACAGCATGACTTGCTAAGAGATGGAATTCGACAACATTTGACCATTTTAAAAACTGAAAAGTGCCGTGTGAATAAACAGAGAAAATTCTTCTAAGTGAGGCACTGGCAGTTCTTACTGTTAAATTGGACACTATTCTTCTCATTCTAAGCATAAGATCTTCGACATTGACTTCCCTATTCCTGAGTGCTGTTTACTGTTATCTCATCCACCTATCTGTTTTAACGATAACGGCCACATCTCCAACTTATTCATGTATTCCATTTTCTCCATAAATTGTTCAAAAAGAGATTCCACTATTTTCCTCCAAGTGGTAAACTCCGTGGACAGCCAATTCTGATTTTAAGAATAATTCATGTTTGCTGAATCTAACGTCGGTTTAAAATCAATAAAAGGGTCACATAGCAAATTTCTTTTGTTTAAACCATGTGAATTTATTCTGTATAGGAGAACATATCAGTAAGCTCTATAAATAGTATTAAGATTTTGTATCTCTGAGTATTTACAGAGTTATTGTTGTATATCTGATTAAATTGTTATTCAAAGTGTCAGTGTGAGAATTTGACAATCCGGTCCATAGGGTTCGAAATAGGTCATGAAAATGTTTAAAATATGGTAATGGCATGCATTGTTACATGAAGGTTTTAGCGTGGATTCCGGTGCTTTGTATTGCTGGTGTGACACAAATTTATGAATTAAATAAGAAAGATAATACATTGGAATTAATGTGAAAAATAAAGAATTATGGAGAAAGTTACTGAATGATGCTACTAGCGGAAGTAAAATGTAGGACATTGCTGTGTAGGAGAGGTGATCAAAATGTGTAACATTTGAGAAACAAGAGAGATTAATGCAGCAAAGTTTTAGGTATATGTATTTTACATTCTGTTGATGCTATTTTGTGCCGAAAACCTGCTCGGAAAAGATGTAGTGGTTTGTAAATAGTAAAACAAATTGATTTCGTAATATGAATGTAAGTCAATATATGTGTCGCAAACGTGATTCCTTTATTCTGTTTTAAATTACAAGCACATTTTTGGCAGCATATTTACGCTTATTTTATACGGTGCGTGACATCTCATAGGCACAGACTCAGTAAGATGCAGTCAGAGCACAATGGTGATTGTGTTGTCCGAGTTTACACGAGAAGAACGTCATGCATTTGTGCGTTTTTCTTTTTTGTTGTTGGCTAAATGACTTTTTATAGAAGAAGGGCATCGCGGAATACATCCCATGTATGGTGACAACTTTTTCTCACAAAAGCTGTATTCATTTACATGCTGAAGTTTAATAAGTGAAGGCAAAGCATCAGAGATGGGTAGCGTCCTTTGCAGGTGTCAACTGCAATCACAGTGCAGCATGTAGAACAAATTGTTATGACAATCTCGTGACGATCGATGACGTAGGTTGTAACATGCAACATCGAACATGTGCAGTTGCACTTTCTTAAAGTTTGTGCACTATGGATACACAAATGGTCTGTTCTTGCATCGTCTTACTCGATACATCGAGGAAGAAGAGGACTTCATGAAACTAATTATTAAGGGGGACGAGTCTTGGCGTCACCACATTTAACTTGAATCAAAAGTATCGTCAATGAAATCGAAACCTTTCACCTCTTCTACAAAAAAATGGAAGACAATTCCATTAGCACGCAAGGTTATGCTTAACATGTTTTGGGACATGCAAGCTGTCATCCTGCAGAAATTCCTGCCTTACTGTGAGACGGGGAATGCCGCGTCCTACTGCACCACCCTGCGGGAATTACGAGAGCTCATACGCTTCAAGCGACCTGGATTCCTGACAAATGGAGTGAATCTTCTGTATGTCAGTGTTTACCCTAACAAGGCTAGAGCAACGCAGGAGCTGTTACCAACATTTCGTTGGTAACGCTTGGAACATCCACCGTAGTCCCGACTCCTTGTAATTTTAATCTGTTTGGGCCCCTAAAAATCTTTTTGGTGACCGTCATGTTAAAAATTGGTGATAACGTTATAAAAGAGGTTATTTGTTGGTTTTGACACCAATCAAAGCAATTATTTTCCACCGGCTTTCAACAACTTTTAGAGAGATAGGAGAAGCGTCTAAATGTACAGGGTGATGTTTTCGACAAGTGAAATAAATATCCGCAAGTTACGTTTATTATTACCTCTATCCAGTTTTGCGACTTATCTATTGAATTACCTACGTATTTTATATTTCGATCATATGCGTAGGTAAGATAGAGTAGTGGGTTACTATATTTTACGGTATGATATCCACTGTAAGATCCACGTGAAACCCGTCTGATGAAGTGTAAGGCTGATTTTATAATAGTACATTTTTTCATTTATCTTGTTTCATCTGTCTCCTAGTTTGTATTGCATGGCAGTACAAGGATATAATACTACTTATAACATTCTTTGTGCCTTTAATCTTTGCATCGCACTACTTTGCCACTATGCGCGTTGCCCGTCTCCGCAAACGAGGAGGCGTGTGCGTTTCTACTATATTTCCGGTATGTGTCTCATGTACTTCCTTTTTTCAGATATATTTCGTAAATACATTGTATTTTGCCTCCATCTCTCTTAATTTCTTACTTACTGTTCTATTTAGAACATCTAGCACTTAATACTCTCGTGAATAATATTCTCTGTCTGGGGCGTGCAAAGGACTATCTCGTAGCATGTGGTCGTGATTCTCCTCCCTTGCTCCAAAATCTCATTCTCCTCCTTCCTGAAGCCCAAACCCTTTTAGTAAAACCCGAAATCTGCATGTCCTTTGAGATATTCATCATTACTCTAGGTGTCTCACGCAATTTCCGATTCTTTGTAGCATATCTTACTTCTGGTATGTACATGGATGTCTCTTCTCTTTGTACTCTTTCTCCATATTGTCCTTGTCATGAGGATAAATGCAGTGAGCATTCTCCTTGCATCGTTTGGTAATTAGTATCTCTTCATTATTTATATTTATCTTCCCGTCTCGTTTCAGAAAGAAACGAAACTTAATTTTCTGCACAAGAAGATCAATTGGCATTGAGGACTCAGTTCTATTACTACTAACTATTGACGACAAACAACCTACCCACAGATTGTAAACTGCTCTCAAATTAACTTTTTTTATTTTCTCCACCCATACTACATTGCTATATGCCGTTATCTGTCGCAATGGGCCCAAAGAGAGATTTTAAATTTCTTCTTTTTACTTCAATTTGTAGATCCGAATCGCAACAGACTACAAACTCTTCTGTATTCGTTTCTTTATGTACTTCATATGTGCGTCAAAGTTCAATCGCTCATTTATTTATCCACCAAAATACATGTGACTTTGCACAAATTGTGTATACAAACTTTGAAATTTCGTCTATTTTAATGTAACTTCTGTCTAAATTACTGTACCACGTAATTCTTGTTTTTTTGCCAAGATGTTAAATAATACAGTACGCACACTATTATACATTCGTCAAGGACTCGCTGTGTGTTACACTGTAACGCAGCATGTGAATCTGCATATATTAGCTCAGCCACGTCATACACATATATAATGGTGTCTATTTCCTCGTTATTTAGTTCCCGAATACATTGTCATGTACGACATTCCCAAAAACATGGGTCCACTTGCAGAACGCTGCAACAGTCCTATTGTTGCACACCTGTATATTCTTTGACCCCCAAATTCCAATATTCAGCCTTTTCACAAAATATGTCTCTACCATATTCAAATGAAATTTTTGGCACTTTTTTCTGTCCTATCAGTGTCTCTATTTTCGAGGCTCCTATGACTGGAATTTACAACTTCTGGTGCTAACTATTCTCCTTTGAGATAGGTTTCTTACTTTCCGTTTAATGGTCTCCAAAAGTCTAGGAGCCGATACATTTTTCTTCATAATCACTCGTCGTTGGTCTGGAATTTTCTGTTCACTATAATCAATTTAAGTGTGTTGCTGTAAAGAGCTTTGGTGGAATTTAAGCCTGGATGTCATTTGGTCAGTTTCCATTTTGGTGACTAAATAATACCCACGCATGATGAAAGCAATAATTCCGTCGCCTACTTCGTCCTTGCGCGAGGTCAGCCTGCAATAATGGACTCGAAATGCAAAGGGTGTGTCCTTTGAGAAGCATTCATTGCAGTTTCGGCAATAGATGCAGATGGTGGGTTGGTGCTTTTGTGGGGTAATCGTCGAAGTTGTCAACGTTGTAAGCTAGGTTTGTGTAAATTCCATTACTGGCCAGCTTAATAAGGTTAAGTGTATATAAGAGGAGAATCACCGGCCCTTATTTTAGCAGGGGAAACCGAACAGCACTCCCTCTCTGGCGAGTCACTGTGTGCTAATACTTTTGTTGGAATTTTACTCTCGAGCGGCTGAGAACAAATGTCATAACCATTGAACCGGGAAGAGGTGATGTCTATGGGTGTGCGGTGGAGTCGAAATGATGTCAGCGGCAGATGGAAACGAGCAGCGTGAATAGACCCGAGTAGACTGTTGGTTGTAGACGCAAAGGGCGCTCTACGAGGCGGCGGATGATCAGAGGACCATGCGTAGAGTTGCAGACCCTTCTATCCTGACCACTAGTGGATTAAGAGAGGATCGGAAGTACTCAGACCAATGGATTAAGAGAGGTTAGACTGCCTCTTTCTTCGATTTGTTTGTTTTTATGCCTTTTGGCAATGGTTAGGCCATGAGGTCTGCTCTTCCACCTAACCGTTGGACTTGGAAGAGGGAATTGTGAAGGAGAAATGTTTTCGGTTGCCAGGTATCTTACGGAACCGAACCGACATTTGTCGGTAGTAGATGAGGGAAGCCCCAGCTGAAACCGCTCCTAGTTTGACCGAGTAGGGACTGAACCCACGCTCTACCGCTTAGCACGATCGGTTAAGCGAAGATGCTGCCACTACACCACCGTGGTCGGTAAACGTTAGTGCGCGGTGTTTACATGCTACCTAAATACGGTCTAGCTTCTTTCTCAGGAATACTCTCATTTCTCTTTTGATACGCCTGTAGTCTAGTGCAGGCTTCACGACACATTCGAGGGAGTCTTTCACATATCCCAAACTCTTCTCCCAAAAGGATGAAGATCCGTGGGGACCTTTTTCAGATTAGAAAAATCTCAATAATATTGACATCCCTCTCAATTTATATAATTTTATTGTCATAATAATATTATCATTTAACTTACCTTTCGTTATTAAATTTTTTATTGTCGAAAGTTTGCGTATTGGATGTACAAAGGAGAATCCACTTTTTTTCTTTGTTTGTATACCTTTTTTATTTTACTAGTCGATATAAGTAATATCTTTTTATTGGTCGATTCATAATTAGTGAATATTAGTGCTTTTGGTTACTTAGTCCTTCGAAATTTAATGCAGCAATACACATCTAGATGGTAATGTAATATATATTGTCGTAAAGCCACCCAGCAACGAACATACCTGGCATATTGAATTGAGGTCAGGCGGCCAGAGAGGTCAGTGGGGTGTGATATCAAGTATCTGCATCGTATATAAACGGGTAAAAGGGAGAGTAGAAGAGCGTGTGAGACTAGAGCGAACGAGGGCGTTACCGTGTGGGGGTTGCCGTTGGCGATACCCGGGGGACTGCATCTTCGCTACGCCCTTGAAGGGAGCCACTTGTGTTGCGACCCCTTACCACCCTCTTTGGGACCAGAAGCCGGAGGGATCAGATCTCTTCTGCTCGGGCGCGTTTCCGATCGAGCAACCATGTCAGCCTCTGATCTCTCTTTCGCCTACGCTCGGCCTCACCTTAGCCTCTCGTAAGTATTAAATGTGTTACGCACACTCCGAGTTTCTATCAAGCAACACCCAGAACAAGCCCTAACCCCCTTAAACCCTCTCTTCCCCCAACTACCTCACTTCTCCCCCCCCCCAACCCCGTCGCGTCCATCCCCGTAGGTCGGATCAGCCAACCTTACGCGAGCTACGAGTGAGGAGACACGACAATAAATTTCAAAGATATTACATTAATTTATTTTTTATATTGTTCATCTATGCTAGATAACAAGGTCCATAATAAGAAAAAAATACTTTCAGAAGTACTTTATTTATGATTATCAGTAATAGAAATTTGCAACTATTTCATTTTTGCGAGGACTATCACTTGGTCCAACGATAGTTCATGTTTTTAACCCTTCATGATTTCCCACGCAATATGTAGGTATCTCCAAATATTAACCGGTAGTGGCTCTACGCTGGAAGTCTACAAATTTTACGTAGAGATTACAAAGTTTAAATTAAATTGCCTTTTTGTTCCATTGCTCTCCTAATGAGGAAGACATGCAATTTATAGATATCGTGAATTCATCAATGTATTGGGGACAGTTTCTAAGTTCATGTACTTTGTACCGTAAAATTGTGTTGGTTTAAATGTAGTGAACGCTGGAAATAAATGACATGTGCTGAATCCACCTCTATGCATTCAATTTGGGTTTCTTATATATTTTCAGTGAATATGGTTATAATTTTTTTACCGAGACTTTTGTTAACTTTGTATTGGATGTAATTCGTAACTGTGTTTTGTTTCAGCTATACATAGTTCAGCGTTCACGCAAACTAAACCTTGTGAGGAGAGAACCGCATCGATGTTGAGAACAGGAAGTAATTTGTCACGTATCGCCAGTTTGAACGCGAAGACGCAGTGCAATGATCAATTAGTACCAAGGGATTTATTTCACTTGGACCACTCAGAGATAGGATGTGGACATAGACTGACTGAAAAGGAGATAACCTATTGTACCAAGAGAAAGAATTATTCATGTATTAGATGTAGAAAGTCGTTTATTCAAAAAGTTCAACTGGAAAAACATAGGGAAATACACACTGGAGAGAAACCTTTCCAATGTAAAGTTTGTAAATCTTTATTTAGTGGAAAGGGTACTCTCAAGAGGCACATTCTAACACATACCAGGGAGAAACCATTTCAGTGTAATTTATGTGAAAAATCATTTATTACAACAGTTATTCTCAAGAGGCACAGGTTAACACACTCTGGATTGAAGCCATTTCAGTGTGAAATGTGTGAAAAATCATTTAGAGAAAAAAGTAAACTTAAAAATCACATTCAAACACATACAGGGGAGAAACATTTTCAATGTGAAATCTGTAAATTATCTTTTAGCCAAAGCGGTTATTTGAAGACGCACATGTTAACACATTCTAAGAAGAAACAATTTAAGTGTAAAATATGTGAAAAATCATTTACAACATCATCCAATGTGAAGACGCACATGTTAACACACACTGGTGTGAAATCATTTAAGTGTGAAATATGTGAAAAATCATTTAGTCTAAAAAGTAAACTTAAAAATCACATTCGAACACATACTGGGGAGAAACCTTTTCAATGTGAAATTTGTAAATCATCATTTAGCCAAAAGTGTAATTTGAAGACGCACATGTTAACACATTCTGAGAAGAAACAATTTAAGTGTAAAATATGTGAAAAATCATTTAATAAAACAAGTAATTTTAAGAGGCACATGCTAACACACTCTGGGTTGAAACCATTTTAGTGTGAAATATGTGAAAAATCATTTAATGAAAAAAGTAAACTTAAAAATCACATCCGTACACATACAGGGAAGAAACCTTTTTAATGTGTAATTTGAGAGTCTTATTTAGACAAAGCGGTCATTTTAAAAGGCACTTGTTAACACATTCTGGGGAGAAACCATTTCTCTGCGAAATATGTGAAAAATTATTTAGAACATCATCCAATTTAAAGACGCACATGCTAACGCACTCTGGGGTAAAACCATTTCTGTGTGAATTATGTGAGAAGTCGTTTACAACATCATCAAATTTCAAGACACACATCCTATCACATTCTGGGGTAAAACTATTTCAGTGTGAAATATGTGAAAAATCATTTAGTCTAAAAAGTTTTCTTAAAACTCACATCCGAACAGATTCTAAGGAGAAATCGTTTCTGTGTGAAATATGTCAAAAATCATTCAATTTAAAAGGTAATCTTAAACAGCACATCCAAAGACATATTGAAGAGAAAACCTTTTGGTGTAAAATTTGAATAACTTCTTTTAGTCAAGGAGAAATGAGAAGTTGCTTTTGTGAACACATACCGGGGAAAAATCGTTTCAATGAGAAACATGAATCTCATTTCCGGAAAAATATAATGTAAGAAATCACTCTTGGATGCACTTTCCTAAGATAGTGTTGTAAAAATTGTATGTACTCTTGTACTTAAAAAATGAATTTTTGAAGCACATGCTTTAGCTCACTCCCGAGAATTTGTTTTTTGTTAAGCACATCAATCTCATTTTACTCAACGGGTTAATTCTGTGATTCTCAAGCAAGAACAACCTGATTCATCTTCTATTAAAATTGAAAAAAAATGAATTAATAAAAAATAAAAGTGCAAAGCTATTGTGCAACATATTCGTTGTTATTTATGTCATGATATAAAGAAAAGTATACTTTTTGAAAACTGGTATTTAGTTTTGGATGTGGTAAGACTTCCTCAATTTGGGAAATGTTTTTCTGTTTGATTATTAAATGAGAAGGGCCTCTGTGCATATTTCTATTGTATTTTGAAGTTTTATGTAATGTGTGTAAGTTACATTAATAAACAAATGTATTTTATTTTAATATGATATTTAATTAAGTAAAACAAGTGTATGAAGCATTAGGAATGTTTCTTTGTATTTGTCATACTTGATGAAGATGTGTGTAGTTTTTCGGATAAATATTCCTTTGTATAAATAACATTTATTGTAGCAACCATTTTAATTAAAAAAATGGTGGAAGTGGAACTAAATATAAATTTTCTTCTTTGCTGTTGTTTTTATGGTGTCTTAGATTATTTAAAAAAATTGACTCTTTTAAAGTGGATGAGAAAGCATTTTCATTTCTTTTTACTGTAATGTGCTTCATCTGCATTAATTGCAGTTTTAAAATTTAATGTCAGTTAAATTTTATTCCTAATTAATTATTGCCTCTAAAGTGATTTACTTTAATAACGTTCTTATTACTATTTGGTGTATATAATTTTTTGCTTTGTTGTTTTTTATTATCATATTGATATACAGCCATAAAAAGATTTACCAAAGTGAAATTTATCACACAAAACAATCTTTTGTGAAAGATCTCTGCTACGTTAAGAATAAAATAAAATTGAATGTAAAGAGTCTGAGATGTCTTTCTATGCTAAAAATGAATTTTGTAATGTTAATTCATTTTGGTCAATGAAGAGACTCATTAGTAACAAAGATAAGAAACAAAGAATAAGATTGTATATCCTTTTCTTGTTCACATCATGATTGAAGCAGTAATGTAACATTGCATTGTTACAGTTAGAGAACCATAAATTTATGGTAAGTGCCTTCTAAACTTCAAATGTATTTTTACCTAAAAAGAATAAACACATAAGAATGGTGTTTCGTTGAAATTTTTGATATCTGAGTACAAAGCTTTTAGTTTTAATTATATATATTTTATCTACAAGTTGTATACATGTTCAATTTTAGTTGAGTTTTTTCTTACAGAAAGCATTCCAGTAAACTTCCTTTTCACTGAATAGTAAGTTTTTAATTTTATCGTGCGCGAAAATTTAATTGCAACGTCTTGTCATAATTTCCGTACACAAGTATTTGAAGTATAATTGAATTACAAGGTAAATGATTATAAATACTGAAGAGGACATAGTCGCACTCATAAGTAATGAAACCTGTTTTCTTTTAGTCTCACAAAACTAAGAAAGAACTACTGTTGATGGGGTCAAATAAAAATATAGCAACTTAAGAAATATCACGTTGATTTATAATTGCTCTGTACATTCATCTTCACTGTAATATCCATGTCGTAATTGACGGCGGCTTCCCTCGTTTAGAGGAGGGAGGAACTTGTGTTGTCCGATTTCAAAGGAAGCTGGCAAAGGAATGGGTTTGGGAGATGCCCTTTTCTTAAAGAACTAGAGAAGGAGAAAAAGGAGTAAATACAGCCTCATTCTCAGTATTAACAGGCATAGCTTTTGTTTACTCAACTCACCCAGAGTGTGACAAGCGGAGGCGTGGGGCGTCCGGCGACGAGACAGCACTACTTCCGGAACGCATGGCGAGTCTTGCGTAGCGGTGGCTTGGGTAACAGACCGGGAAGAGAATGAGGCTAGAAGAATGTTTCAGATACTGTAAAAATTAGTCTAACCGAGAAGGGTGTTAAGAGAATTCTGCAGAGACCGTGGAGTCAATTCTGACCGAGGATATGTTGGTAATAGTTCGGTAGAGATCGTTTAGTCAATTCTAAACCGACAGGACGGTATGGAGACATTTTAAGGGACTGGAGCTAAATGTTAATAACCAAGAAGAGAACAAGCACCTGTGTTTCGTCAGTAGTTCTGTCTCGCCCTAGTAAGCGCTACTGATGCACGGGACATTTGAGCCAGCTTCACGACACCCAGAACGGAAATAAAAAATTTATTGTAAAAAACACATAAAAAATTAAATATTGTCTCATGAAAGTCCATGATTAGAAGATACAGGTTTCATTGAGTCTTATTGAAATTGATTTAAAAGTTGAGTGTTACTATTTTCATCATATAAAATTAGGAGAAATCTCTTACTTTACCACATACATACTTTTTTTTACCAACTAGGGGTTGGTATAAATGGATATTCAGAAAATGGAACCGTCGAAACAATCCATACTAATATGATATATAAATCTGTGTGTCTGTCTGGTGCCTGAACACGAGTAAAACGCTGAACGCATCGTGATGAAATTTTTCCAGGAAATAGTTTAGATGTCCTATCTGGCAGAGGTTTATCTTTACTAAATTAACGTACGTTATATAATAAAATTAATTAACTATAGACGTAAGATCTTAAACTTGGAGAATACTTAGGAACAAAAGTGAGCTTGAATTTTTAACTCCACAGATAATGCTATAGAAGTTTTGGATGAACAACATCAGAAGGAGAATTTACAAGAAGTGCGTAACCTACTTTTAGCTAGATACTATTCCTTAGAATTTGTTAATACAAATATAAAAGAAAAGGTTGTACCACTTTTAAAGCAGGTTACATCAAATGCAACCTCAAAAAGATAAATGATTTTTACGATATTTCCTTATAACAAGTAATTAATTCTTTCTCTTGATTAATTATTAAAGTCTTAAAATATGATATTGATTTAATATTTCAAAATAAAATGCATCTTTTGGTAAAGAAAGGGAAAAATGCGAAAAAGATTATTAACACGTACAATGTAGTATGCGTAATAAAATGAAAGAATTTGTAATGTTTTCTATACAAGTCAAACAAAGAGGGTTAAAATCAAGAATTTAAAAACAATAAAAGTTTAAAATCACCAGAACTTAGTGTAGTAACATCACATTGCATTAATAATAATTACTTGGTGGATATGAATATTACATTTATTCTGGGTAAAAAAGTTAATTTTTACAAATGTTGCAACCAAAAATGATATTTATTTAATACACACGGAAAATAGCTTTTATGTGTCTGCGAGTAAATTTTATCTGGTATTTACAATACATTATTGCAACATGTTTGTGAATTTTCTCCCCTTTTAGTAAACATATTTTGTGTTAATATTTACATTTTACTTCGTGTTCAGTTTTTCTGTTAAGTTTCTTGTTATAAATTGTACCACGAAATGGCAACTTTGAATATTGTTAAAACATTGTAAAATTTAAATCACAAAATATACAGTAGTCATCCATTAATAGTCGTAAATTCTTTAATTATTAGTAGATGACGCGTGCCGATTTTAGAACAGATTTTGGAAGGCGAGGTATTTAATTACAATATATCGCGTACAAAAACATGCCGGTTCGAGCATAGTTTCCTCCATAACAATAACACATGTTCCGGTTTTAGCACAGGCGAGGAGGGGGAAAAGAGAAGTCAGAGGGAGTGCCAACGGGCTTATTATATGGTTGCGGAAGCGTTGATGCGGAAAATGAAGTATCCTCTCCAACGTAGTTAAGATGATCGTCATCTCACTTAGGGAGAGGTGTAACATTCTATCGAGCACATTCAAATATTTGAGAAAATGTGCTAGAACACCAAATAATCGGAATTGCGGGACGCGGAACACAAATCGTATAGTTTGCAACATCATCTACGTACGGTCGGAATAAGAATTTCAACATTTAAACAATCGAAAAATCACGTGCAACACCATCATAGTCAGCGGTAGAGACAACCAACATGCGACGACATAGGGGAGAGGAGCGACGACGCAATATCCTTTGCTCGAGACACGGTTTTCAAAAACTATGTCCACACGATATGACATCTGCATTATCAAATGGATCATCATCATTGAATCAAATAGAACAGGTGATGGAGATGGCGACATGCTGTATGTTAATTCGACATTTGTAATAACATGACGGAGAAAAGTGGAAAAAGACTGTGATACATTCGTTATGCAGCATAAAACGTTAAAGGCGGTGTAAAGGTAACCTCCTGTTAAAGACGGCAGCAGATGTTGTCGAGAAACCGGTTTTTCCCAGTGGTGTGAAAATAACGCACAATGTTGTCAACCTTTGTGTGCGAAAGCAGATGATGACAACCGATACACATCAATTGTCTCATTTGCCGTTCAATATATCGTGGAATGGGAAGGCAATACATATAAATGTCTATGTTCCATGACAACGATGTCTTCTTCAAAGATGATGGTGTGGGTGTGGCAGTGGTGGTTTGAGAGGTTGCCGTCTTCGACAGAGATGTTGAGGGGACGGTGTGAAACGATGTTGGTGGTGAAACAGATGTAGAAGTCCTGTTGTGCAGAGAAGTTGAATCGGAAATGTTAGATGTTGATTCGGATAATAGTTACACTATCTGTGTCAAATCATCAGCAACAGAGGAGACAAATGTGAACCCAGATACACAAAAAAAGGCAAACAGAGAAGAATAATGAGACCATAGTCTGTTATGTTGTGTAAACTGTCTCGCACTTTGCAATGTCATGATCCCGCTTGTAATCTCAACAGTCTCGCAGGGTGGGTGGAAGACTGTCAATATGTGTGCGTCCTATGTTATAATGTCATAGACAAAGACGTAGATATTTAATGCGTCATTGTACTTGAACAGCTGCCGGCAAAGAGTGAAAGACGAATCAACTTGTGCAGAACTGGCTATGCTAGAGATCGGTTTGCTACGCAGCGTCTTGTCGCCCAAGAAGAGAATATTTTTTCCAACATGATATGCGTCGACGGCTGCAATACAATCTTCAGTGCGCATAGTACGGATGCTCGTCGGGTCACACACAGAGTGTGCGTGAGAACGATGCAGAGACCACTTCGTTTCAAACACCACACAACACGGTATAAGTAGGAGATCGATAACGCAATAAAACACTCACGTGTTGAGCAAATACAATTATGATGTTTTAACCTAATTCGACATATTAATAGAACACGCATTTTGTGTCGGTGTTACATCACGATATAATTGCACGTACAAGTGGTTTCAAATGTATGTTTAAAGCAGTTTACTCGAATTGAATACACGTGCATCAATTGAACAAACATATTTTGCTGGCATTTCATAATGATATAATTATACACACACAGTTTCAAAGTTGTTATAATTGAAGCAATTTACTCGAATATACGTGCTCTAATTGAACATGCATATCGTTTCGGTTTTACATCACGATATATTTTCACATACTAAGACTTACCAAAATATTTGTTAATAATAATTAATTAATAATAATTATGACGCCTCAAAGTAAATTTAGAAGAAAAAAATTCTTAATGACCAAAAGAAGAGGGACCTGAATACTCACTCCTACGGAAACTCCGTGCATATAAAACACAACAATATGGTGTTCAAAAGATATTAAATATATTTATTATCAAACGTGAATATATATTTTGATTTACACACACATAATCGTTAATCACTGACTAATGAGACACTTAAATTTAGTAGGATCTATACATCATGCCGCTTACTGCGCAAAGGATCTCTTCCTCCGTTATGAAATGTTACTCACCAAAATGTCTGCCTCTGGGTTTGGTTGGCCATCGACCTTACAACTCTTAATNAAATACACGTACCACACTATACACTTGGCCTAATTACACTTCGTTACAATTTATTTGGCCTTAGCAAAAAGATAAAACATTTTACACTCTTTGACACTTCTCATACGCTTTAATGATGTCTGCCGAGATGATGACCAAGTTCACAGTGATTCTTGATTGAATGTTTAAGACCCAACTTCGATTCTCGCTCCGCAACTGTTCGACCCTTTCGGCTTCTTCAGCGCACTGTCATTTACTTGCTCCACTATCACGAATTATTTCAGGGTTGTACTTTCCTCCGCTAATCACCTTGCGATCCTCTTAATTACCGGCTCCTTGCAACATTTAATTGTAACTTCGTGGTCACTTGTTATTTGTAAACATGTCTTCTGGCTGAAAATAGAGTGCACTCACTGTATTTGATACTTTGCAAGAACGTTGCCATGTCTCGGCTTACAATTGTACAAAAGTGATTCTACTGCGGATAATTTAAATCTGAATTTGATGCACTTTACTCGCTAGAGTCAACTTATTGCCTGGTCGATATTCTTTCTTGTTACGATCTCGTTCTTTATTTCTGCTAATTCACTGCTTTTCACTGATCATTATTCAAAATTTTAATAATTAAATACCGCCAAGTCTGATTCACTGGCGACTGAATTTAGCGTTTCTTGCGATTCGAATTCACTCGAGTTCGCGGAATTTTTTTCACCAGCCAAAATGTCAGTTTCCCAAATCTCGGAATGTTAATTAAATTTGATGCACTCGTTGAACCGAATTCTTCTTCATCCCGAACGTAATAACTTTTCACGATTCGCACTTTTTGTCTCGAATGTTATTGAAGGTTGTCACTTGTAAAATAAAACAGGTTGAAATTTCGAATTCGCAAAAAAATAACATTATGTAAAAAGTTGACTTATAAATTTCAACTCGAAGCTGACCGAAAAATGATTGATCTAATGATGATAACTTACTGGCCTCGTCTGCTTTAGTAATGTTCTAATAATCTATCAATAGGTCCCAAAAAGCTCTCTGTCCACTCTTTTTGATTGAACAAGTTTGTTATGTAACGTACCCCTACTTAATATTTCCTCTCTCTGATATCTGTTTTTTTCCTCTCCCCCCACAATTTTTATTGTTTTTTTCTGAAGACACTTTGTCGAAATTTCGTTTTGCCAATACTCTACATATCGCTCCGTNATATCGCTCCGCCCTTTCTGCTTTCCGATTCGTGGGTCCTCTTTTGCGTTGTTCTTAGACTTTGCTTACTGCTGACGTCGATTAATCCACCATTTTCTTTTTCTTTCAACGATAACATTTGTCGTGGGTTTCTGCGCAGTAGTATTCGCGACTTCTCTCTCAGATGCTAAGTTTTATGGTTTTATGAATTTACTGTGCGGCTTCTTTTGCCCATATGCNGTGCGGCTTCTTTTGCTGATATGCCAGCTCTTGCGACTCCTGTCGAGACTTATCTTCAAGCTCCGACGTTTTCATTGAACTGGAGTTATATGACCCTCTTTCGAAATCTGTCCCGTGGTAGCCTGCCGCGACTTAACCAATATTATCTTCTTCGAATGTTGCACTTCCCATCACGACCGATGTCTCTAGAGAGATTCTACGACGTTTCTTCTTCGTTCTTTCTTAAGACGCGTTTTATTATATCGCTCGATCTTTTTGAACTCTTATGCCGCCGTTCTTTCAAACGAACGCCTTGTTAGTATGAACTAGTCGTTTTGTTATTGCTCTGGGCAAATAATATTCCCAGATATCAGTTCCTTCCGTGGGCTGTCTTTTAGTATAAATTTTGACATTTGAATTTACAAAGGTTATTTTCCTAGACGTTGCTGCGTGTTCGAACATGTGTCCTCAATTTGGGTGGTAACTAGGCGGTGTCTCTTTTTGGATTTTAAGAATAGTAGCTTTATGGTTCTTTTGTATCCTACAATTTCTACAGAACGTTTGTTGCTTTTCGGAAAAATACTCTCTCTGCTGGCTTGCGTCTGAACGTCCTTCTAACTTCACCCTCTGCTGACTACTATTTCTGAATACTACATTTTATTAATTTTGAGACCGTGATTGAATCAAGCACTTATTTAATCTACTGTCTCAAATACAAGTGGTTTCAAATTTATCACGATCGGTTAGTGTAAAAACAAACATACTACATAAACCGCTTCGAAGAACATGCCACCAGCCAGTCGAGCTACTCCTGCAGAAGACATC